>CM076994.1:70610000-71057500 GCA_039090855.1 Macrothele yani | reverse complement strand
GGTTGGTTTTGAAGTGACTGTTAGAAATAGGAAAACATGCATTTTGTTATAAACAATTCTTAGAAAATATCGAATCTATCTTTTTCACTAATTGCAAGATATTAAGAATGAGGAATATGATCAGAAAAACAAAAAAAATAAGAATATAATCACAAAGAGGAATTGGGGGGGGGGTATGCAGCTTGGTAAAAACAATTTGAAATTCTGTAAATCACGGTCATTATCATCCGTGCTTAAAACAATCATTTTCGGACTGCAATAAAATTGACCCCGCACGGGGATAACTGGTTTTCCAGTTATTTGGGAGCGGCGCCCCCACGGCCCGAGCTGACCTTGTGGCTGTTTCTGTTTTGATTTCGTCTTGATACGATGATACCACCGAAGGGACAGCTGTTCATCCAGCTGATGGGGAGTGGCGACCCCACGGCTTGAGCCGACAGTAGTGTTTAAAATCTTTTTCCATTTGTGGTTGTTGTTGTTGTTATCTCGCCACGCTCCCGCCTCAGTCCTGTAGGTTGCTGAGGTTGTGATTATGCGCCAGCCCTTTCCTCTCACTTTCCTGTTTTTGCTTTCTTCTCCACTCCCTTTTTCTCTATTTTCTACTCGTCTTCCTTTTCTTTTTCATTTTCTGTTCCCTCTTCGTTTCTTCGGGCTGGTTAGCTAGACCTACCTGCACGTTGCCGTGTGCGGTGACCCGTACAGGTGGAAAAGGGGATGCTGGAGGCTGAGGTTACTGGGGGCCAGGCTATAGTTGTCACCAGTCGCCAACACTCCTCTTTGCCCCCTGCTTCACCCTAAACGGGAGGCTAGGAACTAACCTACTCCTAGTCAATCGGCTTGTCATTTCGTACGACGGGGTGAGTTTGGGGATAGTGTGGGCATGCCAAAGGGGTATTACCAAGACCCGGGAAAGTCGCGGTACTCGCTGAGCGCATGTCTGCACGATCAACATGCTATATCCGCCGCCTAACCCTAGGGCCGTGTCCTGCGCCCATGTTGGCCTGCGGACCTCCGGCTCTCCCCTGTTGGGCTCGGTAACGGGCGGGGAAGCTGGCGGATGAATTTTTTTCGCATTATATATGGATTCTTCAACTATTCCCCCTTCTGTCAAACTAAAGAAATCTTTGGACACGGATCCTAACCCCACCAATAAGAAACTGCGTACTTTGCCGCCGGACACTGCCCGATTTTTTATCATCCATGCACGGGAAGAATCTCACAAGCTTGGCTCCAAATCTCCCTTCTGGATTCAAAAAGCCCTGCAAGGAGCGGTTGCGTCACCAACTAGTGTGAAGAAGTTAAAATCGGGAGATATATTGGTGGAAATGTCAAGTCCACGCCATGGTTCATTGCTCTTGGGAGTCTCCAACTTGGGTGGTGTCCCTGTGGACATCAAACCTCATCAGTCCCTGAATTCATCCAGAGGTGTCATCTCCGAGCGCGACCTCGTGGATGTTTCAGAGGAAGAATTTCTGGAGGAGCTTGCCAACCAAGGTGTCACAGCGGTTCGTCGGATCAAGTTCCGCCGAAACGGGGAGCTGGTCAACTCCAGAACAGTGATTCTGACCTTTGATCGCCCGACTCTTCCATCTTCCATCCATGCGGGCTATTTGAACTGCTCTGTGCGCCCGTACATTCCTAACCCCTTCGTTGCTACCGATGCCAAGTGTACGGGCACTCCCAGCAGTCTTGCCGTGGTGCTGCTACTTGCAATCGTTGCGGTTCACACGACCATCTTCAGTCTGACTGCTCTGCTGCAGCTGCCCATTGTGTGAACTGCAAAGGCGACCATGCTGCCAATGCCAAGAACTGTCCGAAGTGGATTGAGGAGCGGAAGATTCAGGAGGTTAAGACACTTGAACACCTGTCCTACCCTGAAGCTCGACGGAAGGTCGTTCCCGCTGCTCCAAGCGCACGCACCTACTCTTCCGTTGTGGCTCCTAAAACATCCATTGCCACTCAGACAGACATCACTATACCAAAAGACTGCCCTTTCTCTCTCGAGGATATTTATGCTGCTGGGCTGAAGGCCCTTCGACTTTCCACCACTGACAGTCTATCTATGCCACCACAGACCAATGCTCGGGGTCCTGCATCCTCGCCCAAGCGCGCTGTTGCAGAACAGGTTTCCCGTTCTACGAGCCCTGATCCCTCGCCTGCTAGACACAAAGGCAAGGCCAAACAATCCTCAGCCACTAAATCTCAAACAAAGGTTCAAGCCGGAACGAATCAGTCCCGGTCTTCATCCTCCAGACACCCCCCAGTCCTTCCCCCGGTTACCACGCTGCCGAGGGGCACTGCAGACCAGACTGAGGAATTCATGGACTCCGAGGCCTTCTAGGCCTCTTCAGTTCATTTGACCCACGTTTCTTTCTTCCTATCTACCCCTCAAATCATGGTTTCAATAGTTCAATGGAACTGTCGAGGTTTTCGGACAAAATATGACGACGTCAAACATCTGCTTTCGTCGTACTCTCCGGTGTGCCTTTGCCTCCAGGAGACAAAACTTAAACCATCAGACCTGCTCTCAGTTCGAGGCTACAGTGCATTTCGGAAAGATAATGTTTCAGGAGATATAGCTTGCGGGGGAGTTGCCATTCTTGTCCCCCACAGTGTTCCAGTTTCTCCCGTTGCGGTCTCAACATCTTTACAAGCCGTTGCGGTGCGTATCTCCATGCCTGTGCCTCTAACTGTTTGCAGCGTCTATCTGCCGCCGGATGAGGACGTGAGCGTGTCCGTTCTTGAGAGCTTAGTTGGGCAGCTGCCGTCACCTGCTCTTCTTCTGGGTGACTTCAATGCTCATAATCCATTGTGGGGTAGTGTCAGAACAGACGTACGAGGCCGTAGGATCGAATCTCTTCTGTCCTCGACCTCCCTGTGCCTGTTTAACACCGGAGCTGACACTTATTTCCACGAGCCTACACGAAGTTTCAGTGCGATCGATTTATCTTTGGGTTCACCATCAGTTATTGCTGACTGGTCGTGGACGGTGTGCAACGACCTCCATGGGAGCGACCACTTTCCAATTGTACTTGGCTATAATGAGAGCGTGCCATCTTCTGCTTCCCGCCCTCCTCGATGGAGGATGGATCGTGCCAAGTGGGAGGTCTTCACATCGTCCGCAGTGATACCTTCTGTCATGGTGACCCGAGGGTCAATCGATGAAACTGTTACTGATGTCACCACGTGTATCATTCAGGCAGCGGATCTCTCTATCCCAAAGACATCAACGACGCTCCCAAGACGTCCGAAACCTTGGTGGACCTCTGATTGCACAGCGGCTAGGAGAGCTCAACATAAGGCCTGGTGTACATTTCGGCGGTATCCAACCGATGCTAATCTCGTTGAATTTAAAAGAGCAAAATCTTACGCTCGGTTGGTGCGTCGACGAAGCAAGAGGGAGTCTTGGATAAAGTACGTTTCATCGATCAATTCACGTGCCAGTTCAAAAACTGTTTGGGAAAAAAATTCGTAGGATTCGGGGAAACTGTGGTTCCCATCAGATCTCTATTCTCGAGAGTAACGGCTGCACGTATGCTGAAGTCGGGGAGATAGTAGATTGTTTGGGTAGGGCGTTTGCCTCTGTTTCCAGTTCTGAGGCGTACCCTCTCTCCTTTCAGAGGACTAGACCAGCTGCTGAGTGCCAGAGACTCTCCTTTGCGCCTTTTCATAACACCGAGTATAACTCCCCTTCAGCATGGTTGAACTCCGAGTGGCTCTGCATCGGTCCGGTGCAACATCTGTAGGTCCCGATGGCATCCACTATGACATGATCCGTCATCTATCGCAGTCGTCTCTCGAGAATCTGTTAGTGCTTTTCAACCGCATTTGGTTGGAGCACAGTTTCCCGGGCTCCTGGCGAAAAGCTTTTGTTTTACCTTTTCCCAAGCCTGGCAAAGACCCCAAGTCTCCCTCTAGTTACCGGCCAATTGCCCTCACTAGCTGTCTGTGCAAAATCCTTGAACGCATGGTTAATTCTAGGCTAATTTACTTCCTAGAAGAACATCAAATTCTGTCGCCATCACAAAGCGGCTTCCGTCGTCATCGCTCAGCTCCTGACCATCTCCTGCTCCTTGAGACGTCTGTTCGAGAGGCATTCGTGCGTAGGCAGCACCTGGTGTCTGTCTTTTTTGACATCGAAAAAGCTTACGATAGAGCGTGGCGTCACGGTATCCTCCGTGACCTCCACGAGAATGGGTTATGCGGGGAAACCTGCCAACCTTCATTGCCAACTTTCTTCGTAACCGTGTGTTCCAGGTGCGCCTCGGTACAACGCTCTCTGCCTTCTTCCATCAAGAACAAGGTGTTCCTCAAGGCAGCATTCTTTCGGTGACTCTGTTCATCCTCCGCATTAATTGTTTGCTTAAAAATCTTCCTCCTCCGGTTTCGACTACCATTTATGTTGACGACCTTCACATCTTCTGCTCGTCATCAAGCATGCATTTCATTGAAAGGCAGCTGCAGTCTGCAATTAACCAGATAGTTAAAGCGGCGAACAACAATGGTTTCGTTCTTTCTGCTGAAAAGACAGCGTGTGTCCATTTCTGCCGGAGGCGTGGCCTCCACCCGATCCAGAACTCTATTTGGACCATGCAGCCATTCCAGTTTTGCCGGAAACCAAGTTCCTTGGTTTGACCGTCGACCGTGCGCTCACCTTTCGCTCGCACGTTCGACGACTCCGCACTTCCTGTCTGAGAGCTTTGTCCATCCTCAAGATCCTCGCCTCAGTCTCCTGGGGTGCAGACAGGACTTCCTTGTTCCGTATTTACCATTCTCTCATTCGGTCTAAACTGGATTATGGCTGTATGGTGTATGGCTCTGCGCGTCCTTCCGTTCTCCGGCCGTTGGATACCATCCACCATCAAGCGCTGCGTCTTTGTACGGGAGCCTTTCGTACGTCACCCATTCCCAGCCTTTATGCCGACGCGAACGAACCGTCGCTTCATTTACGCCGTCTGCAGCTGTCTCTTCAATTTTACCTGAAACTTAAATCACTCACAGACCATCCTTTATACGATGCAGTTTTTCATCCCCAGCATGCTCGTTTGTTCGAGACCCGTCCCTCGTGCATTCGAACCTTCGGTCTTCGTATGGCGGCCGTAGCTCGTGATGCAGGGCTCGACTTGTCACTCGTTGGAGAGACCAGGGGCTTTGAGGATTCTCCATGGCATCCTCTTGGTGTCATGGTCGATACCAGCTTTACATCTTTTGACAAGTCCTCAACCCCTGCGTCAGTGTACCAGCAGCTCTTCGCCGAACACCGTTACGTCAATGCAGACTTTATTCCTGTTTTCACCGATGGATCTAAGGCAGCTGGTGTCGTTGGATGCGCCGCCGTCTGCATTGACGAAGTTTCTGTTGCCCGCATTCCTGCCGAGGCCACGGTGTTTTCGGCGGAGATGCATGCTGTGTATCTTGCACTTGTTCACGTGCAGTCGAGCTCTCATCAGCATGCTATTGTGTACACTGATTCGTTGAGTGTTGTGCAATCATTGTCATCTTTGGATTTCTCTGGCCACCCACTTCTTTTTACCGTACGGAGACTTCTTCGTTCTTTGCTCGAGGCTGATGTCCAGATTCGGTTCTGCTGGATTCCTGGGCATGTTGGGATCCCAGGGAACGAGTCTGCCGATGCTGCTGCTAGATCTGCCTCTTCTTTGGTCGTCACACCCCTTGCCACTGTTTCACCGTGATTTTCGCTTTCTTGTTTACGATCATATCAGACGAACGTGGCGAAGTCTGTGGGACCAACAGGTGGAGAATAAACTGCACCGTGTTAAACCCATCCTTGGAGTCTGGAAATCATCGTGTCGCCGGAACCGTAGGGAAGAAGTTGTTCTTGCGCGTCTCCGCATTGGGCATTGTCGCTTCACGCATAGCTATTTGCTGTGTGGCGACGCTGCCCCAATGTGTGAGGCGTGCGACTGTTTACTCACCGTCTCTCATGTTTTGTGCAGTTGTGTTCGTTTTCGTCAGCATCGGTTTCACTATTTTCAGTCTCATCTGCTGGACGAGGACGCAGCTACGCTTCAAAAGCTTTTGGGCGACCACTGCGACACTTTCGCAGTATTTTCCTTTCTAAAACAGATTAACGTTTTAAAACTCATTTAAAAAAAAAAAAAAAAAAAAAAAAAAAAAAAGTTATATTATAATGGTAAATTAATAAAGTTATATATAAACCAACTAGTCTTCACAACTAACTAGTCTTCACAACATCTTTCATCATCCTCTTTTCTAACTTTTACCAAGCCTGTCTGCTCTTAATCATTTCACCCCGCTTTTTAAAATCTTTAGCTGATAGTTCTGTGTCTGGCGCTCTTTGGCCAAGCCTGGCCCTTGCGCCACTAAAATCAATTAACTAACTAACTAACTAACTAACTAACCAATAAAATTGAATAGAAGTTTGTTTCAGTGAAGCAGTGAATAGTTCAGAAGAAATGATAAATTTCATGGTTTTACCTTGGTTACCAGTGAATTCAACTCCAGTTAGAAAATAAGGGCAATTTGCTGGCCATCAAAGTAAATGCTGAATTTTTTTCTAAGCAGCAAAGCACTGGATGGAAGCATGAACAGTCACCTTTTTATTTCAAATCATTTGTTTAAAATAAATTATTTTCAAATAATTTTACTGTATGTTTTGGTGTATTTAATAATCCATTGATTAGAAGTATGGTAAAAAGCATTTACTTTTTATCCATGAATAGGTAACTAAAAAAATTGTAACATTCTTCAGGTAATGGGAAAAGTAGATCTGATTCTTATTGAGTAGAATGTTGTTAACAAAACCATTTCAATAAAATGAAGTTATTTTCAATTTAAATTCTTTGGTTTCCGTGCAAAAATATATTAAATAGAAAAAAAGGAAATGTATGTATGTATGTATTTATTTATATATATTACATGGGATGTAAGGTCAGGTGATGGGTAACATCACAGCCTCTCCTTGACAAATGTTAACCCCGCCTTCTCGTGGTGCATCTTGTTCCCACTAAAGGGGCTCTGACGACCGCCAATAGCGGTATAACTATACCATCGGGATTTGAGGAAATGCTATCCCACACTCACCAACCCGCTTGGCCAGCGTGGTGAGTTATGGCCAAACCCCTCCAAAATGACTCCACAACTTAAATCTTGGCCCTCAGTCTCCGGCAGCTGGAATGTACCTGGCCAAGGCAGCGGCCAGTGCGACATGAAGGCAGAGGGTGCTAAGAATCCCCGGAGAACCGGACTAGGCTGCCATCTGATGCTGACCTTGGCTACGTATAATGGACGCTCCTTATCTTCTGATTCAAGGCTTCTTGAATTGGAAGAGGAACTACAAAGGATCAAGTGGGACATCATCGGGCTAAGTGAGGAAAAGAGAAAAGGAGAAGATCTCATTGAACTGATAAGTGGACATCTCTTCTACTATCGTGGGACAGATACTGGCAGAACTAGTGGTGTTGGATTTGTAATAAACAAGAAACTGAAGGATAAAGTTGTAGAAGTTGAAAGTTCCTCTGACAGAGTTGCACGACTCATTATCCAACTTTCGAGAAGATACCAGGCTCAGATAATTCAAACTTATGCACCCACCACAAGTCATCCTGAAGAAGAAATTGAAGAATTTTATGAGGAAATTCGTCATCTAAATAATAAAGGTAAGCAACATTTGAAGATAATTATGGGAGATTTCAATGCAAAAATAGGGCAACAGAATGAAACTTCAGTAGGTAAATTCGGTCACTGCAACAGAAACCAGCGTGGAAATACTCTCGTTGAGTTTGCAGAGGCAGAAGGGTTTTTCATCTTGAACTCCTTTTTCAAGAAAAAGCAAAAGCCACACAGCCAATGGACATGGAGACATCCAAATGGAACGACAAGTGAAATTGATTTTATTATCTGTAACAAAAAATTAGTCATAGAAGACTGCAGTGTGCTAAACAAGTTCAACACAGGTAGGTAGTGACCATAGATTGGTAAGATGTAAGATGCATCTAAACACTAAACTTGAACGTGGCAAGCTCATAAGCCAAGCAAAATGTATTGACATAACCAACCTTAAAATACACCATAATACCTTCAAGTTGGAACTGAAGAACAGATTCTCTGCTTTAGGAAGCCTAACATCGGATGAAGTGGATATTTCTGAAGTTAACAGAAAAGTAACCAAAGCTCTTATGGAAACAGCAACAAAATTAGCTGGGTCTAAGAACAAGTTGCATGTGAATAAAGATGCGACTTCCAAAGTGGAATATATAGAGCTATGTAAGACAGTACGAAAAAGTATAACTGAAGACGTTAGGAAATTCAACTGTGAACTAGTGAGGAAAGCAATTCAAAACAACCAAAGCCTAAAGATAGCAAAGGGACATCTCAGTAAGGGAAGAAAACAGATTATGGCACTGAGAAAAGAAGATGGTTCTGTAACAAGAAATAGAGGCGAGATTTTGACAAGAGTGAAAGATTTCTACTCCAAATTATATGAACGGAATGATACATGTACTCCAGACATCATGAAATGTACCAGTACCAGAGTTCTTCCAGTCCTCCCAGCAGAAGTTGCACATGCAATCAAGAACATGAAGCGGGGAAAAGCTCCAGGAGAAGATGGAATTACTGTAGACATCATACAAGAAGCAAGTGGAGAAATCGAAACAGTACTCACTCGCCCAAATTTTCCCTCGATGCCTTAATGAAGGGAAGATTCCTGAGGATTGGAACACCGCTACAATGATCCTGCTACATAAAAAAAGGTGACATTGAGGATCTCGGGAACTACAGACCTATCAGCCTCCTATCAGTGGTTTATAAAATCTTCACTGAAGTTCTTTCACACCGCTTGAAGGTAACACTGGACATGGCTCAAACAGTACTCACTCGCCCAAATTTTCCCTCGATGCCTTAATGAAGGGAAGATTCCTGAGGATTGGAACACCGCTACAATGATCCTGCTACATAAAAAAAGGTGACATTGAGGATCTCGGGAACTACAGACTTATCAGCCTCCTATCAGTGGTTTATAAAATCTTCACTGAAGTTCTTTCACACCGCTTGAAGGTAACACTGGACATGGCTCAACCGAGAGAACAAGCTGGATTCAGGAGTGGCTACAGCACAATAGATCATATCCACGTACTGAGAGAACTAATTAAAAGTGCGAGGGAATATGAACTTCCATTGTGCATGGCTTTTATCGATTATGAAAAAGCCTTTGATTCCGTGAAACCATCAGCAGTTACAATGGCTCTGAAATCCTGCGGTATTGAAGATGCATACATTAATATTATTAATAACATCTATGAAAATGCAAAGATTCGGCTGTTTGAAAATACAGCACACATAAAAATTGTAAAGGGAGTGAGACAAGGTGACACCATATCTCCGAAGCTCTTTAATGTCACATTGGAGAGTGTCTTTCAATCGCTGAGCTGGGAAAACAAGGGGATAAAGATTAATGGAGATTATCTAACCCACCTTCGTTTTGCTGATGACGTAGTCATTTTTGCAACTACCCCATCAGAGCTGCAGAGTATGATCCAGGAACTTGCTGACAAGAGTAAAGAAGTGGGATTAAAAATGAACTTTCAGAAGACAAAAGTGATGTTCAATGCTTTTACAAGAAATGAAGATTTATCGATTGATGGAGAAAAGCTGGAGATCACAGGCACGTACGTTTATCTTGGACAGCAGATATCCAGTGAGAGTCACATTGATGAAGAAATTAATCGGCGTATAAAACTTGCCTGGAGAGCTTTTGGAAGAAACAGCATAATTTTCAAGAGCAATATGCCATTATGTCTGAAAAGAAAAGTGTTTGATCAATACATCCTTCCAGTGCTTACGTATGGTGCAGAGATGTGGACCTTAACTAAAAGAGACATACAAAGGCTGCAGACAACTCAAAGCAGCATGGAGAGTTGCATGCTTGGTGTAACCAGGAGAGATAAGAAGAGGAACTCCTGGGTCCGAAAAACGACGAGAGTGGAAGACATCATGATCAGAGTTAAATCCCTGAAATGGCAATGGGCTGGACATACTGCCAGAAGGACAGATCGATGGACAGCCGAAATTTCAGATTGGATTCCAAGAAACAGGAAAAGACCCAGAAGAAGACCACATGGGAGATGGGTGGATGAAATTCGAAAGTATGCAGGAGTGACATGGAAGAGACTGGCACAAGACAGACCATTGTGGAGGAAACTTGGGGAGACCTTCGTCCAGCAGTGGATTGATAATGGTTGATGATGATGATGATATACATTACAAAAACCATAGAGCTCGTTATTGAAATATTCCTACTTCACCACTGTGTGTAATGGTATGTTTAGGATGAGAACAGGGTCAGAGGTTTATTCCGGGAGTGGGTGGGGGGAGCAGGGGGT
Organism: Macrothele yani; assembly: GCA_039090855.1. Lineage (NCBI taxonomy): Eukaryota > Metazoa > Arthropoda > Arachnida > Araneae > Macrothelidae > Macrothele > Macrothele yani. The sequence continues at coordinate 71,047,136 of CM076994.1, read as the reverse complement.
ATAAAACTGACCTCATGCATACATAAGTCCCTTTTTGAAAAAAACTGTGTCCTTTTTTTTCAGATACGTTTTGCCATCACAAAGTGCTCTTTTTTTCAGATCTTGCAAAGTTTTGCACACATAATAAGCCCCTTTTTTTACACAAATGAGCCCTTTCTCAGCAAATTGCCCTGCCCTTTTCAATTTCTAGGATGAACACTATGAACCAATGTTTTATTTATTTATTTATTTACCATTTTTAGCTGTTACATGAAATATTACTACAATTAATACAGTTATTTGCATATCAATATGGGAATACTGAAGAGCATGGAAAATCAAGGAAAAGGTCTACATAGTGACCTGACTCAGCCTTGAAACCCCTAAGCCATGGTCAAAGGTCAAATAAAGCCCAACGTTTGACAGATCATAAAAAGAAAATCGAGGTATCAGGATGAAACAGGCAATGGTCGTTTTACAATATTCACCCAGCCTTTTTGGGCTTGTTGTTTACCCCCATCCCTTTTTTTTTTTAATAAGATTATTAGTGTGCCAAGTAAATAGCTTTTTACTTTCTTTTTAAATAAATTATAACTGTTAATTATAGTTATTTCAGAAGGTAAATAGTCTGGGCCCTGATAATTTATGCCTTGCTTAATCAATTCAGTTTTTGGCTTACATCAGGGCTGGAAAATTACTGGGAGCCAGGTTGCCCAGGTGCCTAGAAATTTGGTCCTGGCGCCCAACTTTTTTTTACTTCAAATTTCATAATTTGCAGTCATTACTTTGATTTCATAGATACAAAATGTAATTTCAACAAATTGTAATTTAATAAAATCAAACTGAAATTTTCTGCTTTTGTTCGCATTTATAAATTCTGTCAGCTTTTATCCTGAACTGTGTGTTTCAAGCAGAGAAATGCGATGAAATCCTGAGTCACGTGACTATCCTGTCTGATCGCGGAAGACATTGAAGATCACACTGTTTGGTTTAAGCTGCTGGTTAGGAAGCAGAAACGAGCGAGGCGCGGCGAAGCACGTCGCAAATTCTCGGAAAGGTTTGCAGACTGTTTTTCTATTTTCTTAACATTAATTCTTTTTAAGATTTCTTTAAATTTTAAAACAAAGGAAGGGAACTTCACGCGTTTTGACGTTGGCTCGTGTTTAAGATGTAAAGCTGTAATCGATAGATCACGCAGACAACTATAAATCGATAGATGCCCTTCCCCCTCCCCCCTTATTTTATTTTAGCTTTCATTCTTCCATATTTTTCAAACAGATAACTTCAACTTGTTGAGATATAATTGCTTTTCTGGAGCTTTGAATCTCAGAAGCGATGTTTTTATGCACTTTTGACGCACCACGCACGTTTGATGTGTGTGGTGGTTAAAAGGGCATAAAAACATAAAACATTTCGGAAGATAATGGTTGCAATCCCACCTTTTTTCTTTTTTTTTTTTTTTTTTTTTTGCATGGAGGCCCAAATTTTAATCTAACTGAAAGTCAAATTGAGGCGACATCTTTTTTTTTCTTTTTTTACGAGAGCCATACCATATTTTTAAAGTGTTTTCTCTGTTTCTGCAGTCGTCGGCTTCCCATAAGTTGATGTCTCAACTTTTTTCCTCTTTTGCTCCCAGATAGCTTCACTTCAGTATTCAGTTAGATTGATAAGGTGTATTTTTTTTTGTTCCTATTTTTTTTAAACCATATTTTTACAAATATTTTTATCGTTCGTCTTCCGTTTTTTACGGCCGCATTACGAGGCATTCCGGAAGTTGATCACAGTTTTTTCGTTTTTTGGCTTCAGATAGCTTCATTTCAGTTAGATTGTTGCTGGGTTTTTTGTTGTTTTTTGTTGTTTTTTTAATTTATTTACAAAATCCATATTTGTTAAGCGTTTGCAACATTCCCTTTCGTTTCTGCTGCATGCAGCTTTTGGAAGTTGACTGTCGCATTTTATTTTTTTTCATTTTATTTATCTTTTTAACTTCTAGATGGCTTTATCTCGGATTTTTTTTTTTTTTTCTAAAACCACATATTTACGTATTTTTTAACGCCCCCGCTTCAATTCTAAAGCTGTATTACGCTGTACTCCGGAAGCTGACAGTTGCAATTTTTTTAGCTATTATTTTCTTCCAAATAGTTTTTTTTTTTTTTTTTCACATTCTTTATGTTTGGATTTTTATCAAAACTATAGAACCCTGAGATTTATAGACCGAATTTGAATTTCATTTAGCAGTAAGTAGTTTGGGTAATAGGCAGTGCTTAATACATTTATATTATTACTCTTTGTTCTGACATCACCATGCATTATGTTTGCGCATGATACTTTGAAATTTGCTTTCGTTTCACCTGGCTCCTAAATATGGAGCTTATTTTTCCAGCCCTGGCTTACATGTTTCATAAGTCTTTTTTCTGTTATCGTATTTATGTAGTTGTTCTCCCTGGAGCATTTTTACTGGGCGGCCCACCCAGCTAATTTTCTCTGGCACCCAGCTAAATTTCCTCTAACGAACGTTTCCACAATGCACATAAATAGTAAGAGTGGAAAACTTATTCCCGCATATACCATAAATATTGATGAAAACTGGCTGAAATTTGTGTCATTTATGTACTAGTGTTTATCTGTTATGTGTTTATCATTTCTAGTGTTTATACATTAATGCGTACCACACCACTAAAGATGTTTAATAAGTATAATAATGGAAGAAAAACATCCTTTTCATCCTTTTTTTTTTTTCTCGATTGGGGAAAAGATCATTAAAAGCACCATCCAGCTAAAAAAATTTCCACCCAGCTGTAAAAAATTCTAGGGAGAACACTATTATGTGTATCACTATGGATATCAATTATTTCACAACTGATTTTATTCTTTTATACACATTTAGTCCAATGTTATAGTTAGTCACTTAATATACCATATTTATTGGGATTAATTAACGTGCGTATAAATGTGAAGATCAGCATGATATGCCATGTTAGTGTTAGTATTATATTTAAGATCCATTAATCTGATATATTTGTTTTGCAAAACTTGTAATTTTTTAATATTTGATTTTGTTGTTTGTCTCCAGGATGAAAGACAATAAATTAAATGCGTTTGAGCTAATGTATAATATAATAGAATTAAAGTTTTAATAGAAAGGTTAGATAATATGTGACTAACAATTCCAATATTTCTAGAAATTTTATAGCAGATCAGATCAATGTTTATTCTATTTTAAATCCTTCTGTAAGTAAATTCCCAAATAGGTAAAGTTATCAGTAATATAATTTTTTGTTATAATATATCGATAAGTCTTGATCTATATTCATGCACTGCATTGTAAATATCACAGCCTTAGATTTGTTAGTATTGACTAATAGTTCATTAGAGGTTATCCAGTCATAAAATTTGTGTATTTGATTATTGCAAAGGGATATGTGAGCTGGTGTATATTATCACCCAAAAATAAAATAGTAGTATCATCAGCATATAGTGTTAGAGATGAGGTGGCTTTAATAGAGAAAATATCAAAATGGGGCCAAGTATTGAGCCCTGAGGAACTCCTGAGGTAATATTTCCCATAGCTAAGCTGATTTATTTTGACCAATTTGTGTGAATTGCATTTGATTTGTTAAATAATTTTTAGGTAAAGTTAAAAAGATGCCTCTGATGCCAATATTATTTAGCTTTGTGAGGAGAATATAATGATTAATGGTATCAAATGCTTTTGTGAGGTCTAAGAATAATGCCTAATAATCATTTCCTTATTTTCGTAAATTTTTTTAATGTAATTTTGCAAATATAATAAGGCCGATTCAGTGGATTTATCAGGTTGGAAACCATATTGATTGTTACTAATTATGTTGTATTTTTGTAAGAATGATATTTATTATCACCTTTTGAAATTAATTTTTCTAAAATTTTGGCAAAAACTGAAGTATGTGCTAAGGGCCTGTAATTATTAGCATTATTCACATTCCCTGATTTATATTAAGGGCTAATTTTAGTAATTTTTTGTTTATCAGGGAAGATTATGGTTGAAAATATCAAGTTAAAAATATCAAGAAGGGCACTAGTAAATATGAAATGCCACAAATGATCCTCGGGTGAATGTCGTCATAACCTGGAGTAGAATTTGTTTTAATATTTTTGAACTCAGTTAACAGTTTGTTATAATTTATATTACAAAAATGACAGGTGTTCATTCTGTGAGATTCTTTTAAATATGTGGTATAATCCATGTTAACTTTTCCCCATTTCTTTTTGAATTATTTGTGGTATTGTAATCAAATGATGGTTATTTTGTTCAAATATTTCATTTTTATGTAGAACTTTTCCGTTATTCTCATTAATTAAATATTCTCGCACTGTAAATTTAGAATTTTTACCTAGTATGTAATTTAAGTGTTTCCATGTATTTTTAGGGCAGTTTTGTGAAAAAAAGGTTCAAATAATAATTTTTTTTTTATTTTAATAGTAGTATTTAAACTGTGCCTAAAGTTTTTAAATATAATAAAATCAGTTTGATTTCTAGTTTTAAGGAATTTAGAATAAAGTTTTTTTTTTGTGTGAACTTATGTTCCAAATTATTTTTGATTCCTTAAAATATCTTTTTTTTTTTTGTTTACAAATCAAGTTAAATGTGGCAAAATTAATGTTTCCAAAGTTGACATGATCTTTACCCCACTGAAACGGTCATCTACATAATCACCTGGTGAGGACCCTAGTACAACATAATTGCTGCTGGAAATAGTAAGAATAGATTGTCTATTAGACAAAACATTAAACAAAAGTTTAATCAATTAACTAAATGCAAAATAAAAAAAAATATGGATTTCAGACTATGTATTATTCCTTATACACTTTCTGACCATTATTTTTTTAAATTTAGAAGTATTTAAAGAATGATGTTTAAGTTCCGGATGAAATACAATAGCTCTAGTTACTTCTGCATTTCTTATCCGGGAAAAGCTAGTTTGACTATTACAACTAAAATACGTACTAATTTGCATTATTAGCAAAATCTCAAATTGGCTGATTTTTTTTAATTCTGCTTTGTCGCAGTGCAGAACAGTATATTTTATGGCAAATCACCTTGCAGACAATTTTTAGCTTTTCCTTTTTGCATTGCAGAACTTCTGAAAAAGATTCTGATCCCGGGCATGAAAATAACTTGGAGTAAAGGTTATGCTCTTTATATTTGTACCAGTTACTTATACCTTGACAACAGGTGCAGGTCACTGAAAGCGCATCAGTTGCATACAGACACACTCTTTAACCCCCACTTTAGGGTTCCTGTGGCTGGCAAAGGAAGTTTAGACAGACAATCTTTTGATAATGCATTAATGAAATAGAAAATACTGTACCATATGATTTAAATGGTTAATAAAAAGTTAACTCCCTAAGTGTGCAAGATTTAGTATGTGAACAAAGATTTTGTACACCCCAGAAAGTGGTAAGATTTATGTACCATCGAATTGGATGCACTCAATAGTTCAAAACGCTCTAAAATATGTTTAAACTACAGTGGAACCCACATTTAACAAGACTGCATAAACCGAAGATGTTACAGATCCCTTGAACTTCATAATGTTCTTCCTTATTATTTTAACCGTATATAAACAAACAGTAATTTTTGGAGAAATAGCATATCCATTGGCGTGATGAAGACCTAAAATAAGGTCGAAAGCTTCCAACTTAAGAACTTTTTGTAAAAGTTTTCATTTAACGTAACTAGCGCGATCAAGTTACCTTTATTTGGTATATCAAAGTTCAGCACGGTTATCAGCAACCAAAATTAAGTGGCATTCATCCAGTTTTTTTTTTCACTGAAAAGCAACCTGCTGTTGACCTGTGGCTTCCCTTACAGGTAGGTAGACCAGTTTGCATGAAGACAAGAATGTCCCAGTTGCTTTATTACTGCCCCCTCCCCCTTTGACAAACATATCCTTGACAAATGCTGTTTTATTCCCTCTCCTGGACACCTTACAATCACTTAATCTGTTAGAAAATCTATATATTTAAAACACAATATATACAATAAGGTCAGGTGATGTGTAACATCACAGCCTCTCCTTGACAAATGTCAACCCCGCGTTCTCGTGGTGCATCCTGTTCCCACTATATGGGGCTCTGACGACCGCCAATAGCGATATAACTATACCATCGGGATTAGAGGAAATGCTATCCCACACTCACCAACCCGCTAGGCCAGCGTGGTAAGTTATGGCCAAATCCCTCCAAAATGACTCCACAACTTATATCTTGGCCCTCGGTCTCCGGCAGCTGGAATGTACCTGGCCAAGGCAGCGGCCAGTGCGACATGAAGACAGAGGGTGCTAAGAATCCCAGAGGACCAGACCAGGCTGCCATCTGATGCTGACCTTGGCTACATATAATGGACGCTCCCTATCTTCTGATTCAAGGCTTCTTGAATTGAAAGAGGAACTACAAAGGATCAAGTGGGACTTCGTCGGGCTAAGTGAGGTAAGGAGAAAAGGAGATCTCATTGAACTGAAAAGTGGACATCTCTGGCAGAACTAGAGGTGTTGGATTTATAATAAACAAGAAACTGAAGGATAAAGTTGTAGAAGTTGAAAGTTCCTCTGACAGAGCTGCACGACTTGTTATCCAACTCTCGAGAAGATACTAGGCTCAGATTATTCAAACTTATGCACCCACCACAAGTCATCCTGAAGAAGAAATTGAAGAATTTTACGAGGAAATTCGTCATCTAAATAATAAAGGTAAGCAGCACTTGAAGATAATTATGGGAGATTTCAATGCAAAAATAGGGCAACGGCAACAGAATGAAACTTCAGTAGGTAAATTCGGTCACAGCTAGGGCGCGATTTCACCAATTAGCAACTAGCAAATAGCTAGTGAAAAATCAAATTTGCTAGTGAAAAAAATCGCAGTAGCAAATATTGCTAGTAAGGTAATTTCTTTATTTAAAGTAACCAAAAATCATTATTAATCCACGAAGTTTACATAACAGTTTCTATTATCACTTGTTAAAACAGTGACGATCAGCGATTCTCTTTCGCCAATTTCCTTTCGACACTTAATACCCATCCTCCCCATATCTTTCATCCCTTCCAGTGGAAACTGTCGTAGAAGCGCATTGAAACTCCTCTCCATCGTGCCCTCATTGGTCTATTACAGAAACTGACGTCGGCAATGGTTGCTGTGGCAACCCAGAGCTCTGGGATGGATCGGTTGTTTGACCACCTGCTCTGCCACCCTCCCTACTTTTGCCCTACGAACTTTGTCCTCGACTCCTGTCGTACCCTAAGCCCAGCGATCGCCTACTTCCACAAGTCTTGATAGTCGTGCACAGGGCTCGAGAAATCCCGGGGGCCAGGTCGCCCAGGCGCCTAAAATTCGGGCCGTGGCGCCTAATTTTTGTCTTACTTGAAATTTTGTAATTTGCAGTAAATACTGTAATTTCTGTTGTATAATCCATAGATTATCTATTAAAAGTTATAAATTTAGGAGATTGTAAGAATATATACAGGGGAAAAAAAAACGATGCGGCGTTTAATTTTTTTAAAAAGTCCGAGAGGTAATTGTCAGGAGAGGTGGTGGTGTTGGGAAAGTACCGAAAATGCGGTAACTGAAAAAATGTAACGTAACAGCGAAATAAAAGACCGCGAGGAGATTGTAAGAATATATGTATATTTATTTGTACTTTAGAAGCATTTTGACAGAAAATATGACGCAAGGAAGGCGTTACTATTCGCGCGTGCGGAAGCCTACGTGTTGTGAGAATCCGCTACTCTCGGGAATCCCGCAAAGCTATTCCATGGCATGTAACCTTTCTGCGTTAGTTAATTTTTTTTACTTTCGGTATTCAGTTAAAACGTATTCAGAAATAAGACAATGCTACGGACTGTCCGCAATTTCAACGGATTTTTTAGTGTAACTAATGAACTTCGGTAATGCTGCAATGCATTACCGAAGCGATTTTAGTTCTTTATTTGCTTAAAAGTAGCACAGAAGTACTTCAAAATGACAGTTACTTTTTCAATAAGACAATCATTCCTTTCTTACATCTTTGGATTTCTGAGGCGGTCCTGTGAATCGCAGTTTTCTGTCGGAAATTACTATTCACGATTAACATGATAGGTGCGGATTATACGACTGTCGTACATGCCAATTATTACGGAATGTCTAGTTTCTGCGGATTTTGTTGTCTGACTACGGAACTCACGCTCGAAACTACGGATTCTACGAATTTTCATTTTGTTTAAAAACATTTTTTTATTGGGGGGGGGGGGATCATTTTCCGTCTGGGGACGGTATTTTGTTTCAAAGCTTTCGAAAGCAGTAGTTAAATAGAGTAAAAGAATTTGCCCTAATCGTAATTTTTTTCTCCCGATTATGCGTTTGTGTCTAGTATTCTTGTTAAATATCATTTTATGGCATATATGTTCGTATTTCAGCTTGAAACTGTAGCAAGAATTTGTGGAAACGGAAGGTTCAGGCTTGAGGTTCTTCCGCGAATTCGAGAAATTCCGTCTTTTTCGTTATGATGGCCACTCAGGAGATCGATGCACAAGTAAACAGAATTTGAAGGGGGAGGAGTCGGAGGAGGACGGAATTCTATCTTTACGAAACTTTCGAAACGGAAAGCCGACGGAGTTCAGATTTTTTCCGTAACCATAGTTTCTTTTTCTCGTGATGTTACTTCTGTCCAGGATTTTTAAGTATCATTTCACTGCACAAATTTTTGTATTGCAGCTTGAAAATAGGGGAAAAATTTCCAAAACCGGAAGTCGGAAGGATTTCTTGTAACACCCCTCCCCCCTCCCCCCGCGATGTTCCCACTCTCCAACGCTGTTAAATCTTGATAAAGGAAATTCCCGAAAACGGAAGTGACGAAAATTTGTAAAAATTGATGCATGATGTTCAAAAGTATTAATATTCCCAAAGTTACACCATTTATCTAAAATAGTTGAAGCTTTGATATCATGCACTCATGGTCCTCAGACTGATGTTTTTTATCAGAGGGCATAAAAAACAAGAAAAGAAAAGTGACAATGAAGAAGTAGGGAGAGAATGATATCAGCAGAAAGAAAAATTAAGCAGTGGTGCTGTGAAGTTGCAGAGTCAATAAAAGACAAACTGACAGTAGTACGCATTCTTGCTGTCTGTTTTGATTTTTCACCAGTTAAAATATTCAGCCCCCCCCCCTTTTTTTTTGGTCTCATCTCCTTAAACCGCAATTTTAGGGGCAGTATGATCATATGGTAAGTGGAGGTTCGTGCATTGCTCGTTCACTTGTTTGGATTTCCTGTCTGTCAAGCATCATGGAATCCTGAACGCATCTTACCAATTTTTACAGGTGGAAGTTTCGAATCTTGCTGAGGAAAAAACTTTGTGTTTCGCACGTGTTAAGTTTGTTTCATTAGAGTCCTTGTTTGTTGTGACGTTTTGTTGAGGCGCATATTTGTTTTTTACAAAGAGATGGATTATTTCATAAAATAGTCCATGTATGCCATGTAATACTAGTTATTAGTAACAAGGCTGTTGGCAGGTATGGACTGTATTTTTGTTTGTTTTTTAAATATCATGGTCTGCGACATGCTGCTGCAGATTATGTGAAGGAAAAAACTTGCTTTTCTCAGAATTTCACGATCTACAGATCATATGCCGCAGCGGATTATACATGGTTTTTTTTTTTTTTTTGGTTTTTTTTCACAGCCTTTGGATTTTTTTTTCACACCTTTGTGGATCACGAACAAAAATTTTTTCTGAATTTTATGGTTTACAGATTATACAAAGAAAAAAATGGCACTTTAAATTAATATGTTCAAAATATGACTTCCGCAAATAGTATTTTAATAAAATCGAAATCTGAAATTTTTTGAGATCGGCTACTGAAAGAATATAAAAAGAAAATTATGAAGCAAATTGGAACTTTATTTTGCAATAAGTGGTTTGGGTAATAAGGGGGAAAAAATGACAACAAATATGGTTTGCCACTTTTCGTTCCAGCGTCATAACCAAACATGATTTTTGTTCATGACTTCGTTTCACCTGGCGCCTAAATTTTGGAGCTGGCTCCTAGATCTAGAACATATTTGTCAAGCCCTGGTCGTGCATACATCAAATACTGCGCTCTAATGATCAGTGATGAATTAGCAAGAATAATTCCACTTATTCGGATGGTAGACAAAACCGAAAGAAGCAAACCAAACTGTTAATGGAAAATAGCCTGCCACCACTGGCAAAAGTCTTATCCTTAGTAACTAGCCTTATTGCGTGGCATAGATAGACGCTTTTTTACGAAACGTGTTCGTGGAGGGGGTAAACGATTACGGAAGAAACTTTTGCTTCGTCTGACTTCTGGTTTTGGAAATTTTCCTTGTATTTTCAAGCTGAAATACAAATATTTATCCAGTAAAATGCTAATGAGCAATAATTCTTGACAGAGGCAACATCGTGAGAAAAAAATTATAGTTAAAAAAATTATGATTACGGAAAAAATCCGAATTCCGTCGACCTTTCGTTTTCTAGTTTCGTAAAGACGGAATTCCAATAATAACGAAAAAGCCGGAATTCCTTGAATTCGCGGAAGAATCTCATGCCTGAAGATTACAGAAAAATTTTGCAGCAGCCAACTTCCGTTTTTGCAAATTGTTCTCCACAGTTTCAAGCTAAAATGCAAACATTTATGCAATAAAATGATATTTAACAAGAAAAGCGGACACAAAGACAACATTGAGAGAAAAATTTGCGATTACTGCAAAATTTTCTTACTCCGTTTCACTACTGTGTTCGAAAGTTTTGAAGCACGAAATTTCGTCTCCAGATGGAAAACGACCACCCTCTCCCAAATATCGATCTTCAGAATGATCTAACTGATGACAAAAAAAAAAAAAAAAAGCGGGATTCCGCGAATCCCTGTAAGAATCTCGTGTATATCATAAAAGTAATAGCAAAAGAAAAATTTGAAACAAAATGAAAATTTGTAGAATCCGTAGTTTTGATAGTGAGTTCCGTAGTCAGACAACTAATTCCGTAGAAACTATGGCATTGTGTGGTACTTGGCAGATATGAAGTGTGTAAAAGTTTAGCAGAAATTTGTGCGATACTTCCACTTAGTACTGCATGTTGTGAGGTCGGATTCAGTTTTTTAAAAAGAATACAAGGGGATTGGAGGAACAATTTGTCTGTTGAAACTTTAAATGCTTTGATGACAATTGAAATACTGGAGAAGGGCCACAAGAAAAGATTTTTAATCCACGGTCAGCAGTTATAAAGTGGTATGATGACAAAGTCAGACACCCTGAGCGTAAACCATATGGGAAGAAATCTGAATTAGAATGTCAGTGAAATATATTCATGTGGTATGAGAATTTGTTAGAAATTAATAATAAAGATAGTCACTAAACTTATCTAAGATTCTATTCATTATTCAAAAAGGTAAGTCAAAATATTTATACACATTTAAATTTCTGTGTAACTTTATTAGAAAATAAGTTACAATGTGATTTAGTTTTACTTGCTAGTCATGCAAATGTTTTGCTAGCAAACTATTTGGTCACTAGCAAAATTTGCTAGTGAGCCAAAAAGATGAAATCTTGCCCTGGTCACAGCAACAGAAACCAGCGTGGAAATACTCTCGTTGAGTTTGCAGAGGCAGAAGGGTTTTTCATCTTGAACTCCTTCAAGAAAAAGCCACACAGGATATAGACATGGAGACATCCAAATGGGATGACAAATGAAATTGATTTTATTATTGTAACAAAAAATTTTTCATAGAAGACTGCAGTGTGCTAAACAAGTTCAACATAGGTAGTGACCTTAGATTGGTGAGATGTAAGATGCACCTCAACACTAAACTCGAACGTGGCAAGCTCATAAGACAAACAAAATGTATTGACATAACCAACCTTAAAAAACACCATAATACCTTCAGTTGGAACTGAAGAACAGATTCTCTGCTTTAGAAGGCCTAACATCAGAAGAAGTGGATATTTCTGAAGTTAACAGAAAAGTAACCAAAGCTCTTATGGAAACAGCAACAAAATTAGCTGGGTCTAAGAACAATCGAAACAGTACTCGTGAACAAATTTTGAGGAAAACGACCGCCAATAGCGATATGTTGATGCAAAAAAGAAGAGAGATGAGGACAACTAAAGAAGATGTGACTTCCAAAGTGGAATATATAGAGCTATGCAAGACAGTACGAAAAAGTATCACTGAAGACGTAAGGAAATTCAACTGTGAACTAGTGAGGAAAGCAATTCAAAACAACCAAAGCCTAAAGATAGCAAAGGGACATCTCAGTAAGGGAAGAAAACAGATTATGGCACTGAGAAAAAAAGATGGTTCTGTAACAAGAAATAGAGGCGAAATTTTGACAAGAGTGAAAGATTTCTACTACAAATTATATGAACGGAATGATACATGTACTCCAGACATCATGAAAGGTACCAGTACCAGAGTTCTTCCAGTCCTCCCAGCAGAAGTTGCACATGCAATCAAGAACGTGAAGCGGGGAAAAGCTGCAGGAGAAGATGGAATTACTGTAGACATCATACAAGAAGCAAGTGGAGAAATCGAAACAGTACTCGCCCAAATTTTCACTCGATGCCTTAATGAAGGGAAGATTCCTGAGGATTGGAACAACGCTACAATGATCCTGCTACATAAAAAAGGTGACATTGAGGATCTCAGGAACTACAGACCTATCAGCCTCCTATCAGTGGTTTATAAAATCTTAACTAAAGTTCTTTCACACCGTTTGAAAGTAACACTGGACATGGCTCAACCGAGAGAACAAGCTGGATTCAGGAGTGGCTACAGCACAATAGATCATACCCATGTACTGAGAGAACTAATTGAAAGAGCGAGGGAATATGAACTTTCATTGTGTATGGCTTTTATAGATTATGAAAAAGCCTTTGATTCCGTGAAACCATCAGCAGTTACAATGGCTCTGAAATCCTGTGGTATTGAAGATGCATACATTAATATTATTAATAACATCTATGAAAATGCAAAGATTCGGCTGTTTGAAAATACAACACACATAAAAATTGGAAAGGGAGTGAGACAAGGTGACACCATATCTCTGAAGCTCTTTAATGCCACATTGGAAAATGTCTTTCAATCACTGAACTGGGAAAACAAAGGGATGAAGATTAATTGAGATTATCTAACCCACCTTCGTTTTGCTGATGACGTAGCCATTTTTGCAACTACCCCATCAGAGTATGTATGATCCAGGAACTTGCTGACAAGAGTAAAGAAGTGGGATTAAAAATGAACTTTCAGAAGACAAAAGTGATGTTCAGTGCCTTTACAAGAAATGAAAATTTATCGATTGATGTAGAAAAGCTGGAGATAACAGACACATACATTTATCTTGGACAGCAGATATCAAGTGAAGGTCACATTGATGAAGAAATTAATCGGCGTACAAAACTTGCCTGGAGAGCTTTTGGAAGAAACAGCATAATTTTCAAGAGCAATATGCCATTATGTCTTAAAAGAAAAGTGTTTGATCAATGCATCCTTCCAGTGCTTTCGTATGGTGCAGAGACGAGGACCTTAACCAAAAGAGACATACAAAGGCTGCAGACAACTCAAAGGTGCATGGAGAGGTGCATGCTTGGTGTAACCAGGAGAGATAAGAAGAGGAACTCATGGATCCGAAAAATGACAAGAGTGGAAGACATCATGATCAGAGTTAAATCCCTGAAATGGCAATGGGCTGGGCACACTGCCAGAAGGACAGACCATCGATGGACAGCCGAAATTTTAGATTGGATTCCAAGGGACTGGAAAAGACCCAGAAGAAGACCACATGGGAGATGGGTGGATGAAATTCGAAAGTATGCGGGAGTGACATGGAGGAGACTGGCACAAGACAGAACGTTGTGGAGGAAAATTGGGGAGACCTTCATCCAGCAGTGGATGGATAATGGTTGACAATGATGATGATATACAATTTGCCAGTGCCACCCACTGGAGTGATTTCCCTGGGTTTTTTGGGGGTTTTTTTAATGAAAGCTATTGACCCACAGATTTGTCATAAGTTTTTTGGTCTTTTTTTTATGTTACCATGGCATTTTCTTTTTACAATCCACCGTAAGAGGAACTACTTCAAGAGCATTCTCATTTGATAGTACAGCCAAAAATAAATGAAATGGCTTAAGTCCACTGGTAAGAAGTAAGCTTCCCAATGGTGAAAGAATTATAATTATCCAAATAGATTCCGCAGTTTTCGAGATTAGTAAAAAAATTCGGTATATTATCGTAAACTACTTTGTTTCACGTTGGGCTTTCTGTTTTGTTTTTCATTGGAGGTTTAACAACCACCGTGAGCAACTCAATGGGCTAAAAGCAGTCACCCATCTCTAATTTAGGGCCACTGGTTCCAGGGAAGCGAGAGAGCCATTGCCGTAAGACAAACACAACATCCATGCCTCACCGGGATTCAAGCCCAAACCCCTTTTGGACGAATGACCAGAAGCCATCGATTAGACCACTGCGCCACCAGGAACGACACACGTTGGATGTGATCAGATTGTATGTAAACAAAGTGGAACGATACACAGGAAATGGGGAATTACTTCAAAGCAATCTGATTCAGTAGTACAGCCAAAAATAATAAGTAAATGAAATAGCCTATGTCCACCGGAAAAAAATAAGCTTCCTAACGGTGAAAGAATTATCCAAATCAGTTCAGTAGTTTTGAGATTACCTCAAACACACAAAGTTTCTCTCAGCAGATACATTGTACCGTCTATACACGAAGATTTTTGAATCTAGATATTCAAAACCTCATAATGATCTTACTACCTGAAACCTGTATTAAAACCTTTATCTGATCTTTCACACACACTACTAGAACTTTCAAAGCACCAAGCGTTTTATCATTAGGTAATCACCTATCACCTGATGATGAAACGCTTGGCATTTTGAAAGATCTAGTCTTAGTTTATTTTGCAACTAGAAACATCTTATCTACTGCATTAGAGGAAGTTGAAAAACATGTAAACGGCAATCATGATAAACACAAAACAAACAAGAATTGGCTCATATGCCTAATCATCATCATCATCATTGTCAACCATTATCAATCCACTGCTGGACGAAGGTCTCCCCAAGTTTCCTCCACAACGGTCTGTCTTGTGCCAGTCTCCTCCATGTCACCCCTGCATACTTTCGAATTTCATCCACCCATCTCCTATGTGGTCTTCTTCTGGGTCTTTTCCTGTCCCTTGGAATCCAATCTGTAAAATTTCGGCTGTCCATCGATGATCTGTCCTTCTGGCAGTATGTCCAGCCCATTGCCATTTCAGGGATTTAACTCTGATCATGATGTCTTCCACTCTTGTCATTTTTCGGATCCACGAGTTCCTCTTCTTATCTCTCCTGGTTACACCAAGCATGCACCTCTCCATGCTTCTTTGAGTTGTCTGCAGCCTTTGTATGTCTCTTTTAGTTAAGGTCCACGTCTCTGCACCATACGTAAGCACTGGAAGGATGCATTGATCAAACACTTTTCTTTTAAGACATAATGGCATATTGCTCTTGAAAATTATGCTGTTTCTTCCAAAAGCTCTCCAGGCAAGTTTTGTACGCCGATTAATTTCTTCATCAATGTGACCCTCACTTGATATCTGCTGTCCAAGATAAACGTACGTGTCTGTTATCTCCAGCTTTTCTCCATCAATCGATAAATCTTCATTTCTTGTAAAAGCATTGAACATCACTTTTGTCTTCTGAAAGTTCATTTTTAATCCCACTTCTTTACTCTTGTCAGCAAGTTCCTGGATCATACTCTGCAGCTCTGATGGGGTAGTTGCAAAATGACTACGTCATCAGCAAAACGAAGGTGGGTTAGATAATCTCCATTAATCTTTATCCCCTTGTTTTCCCAGCTCAGCGACTGAAAAACACCCTCCAATGTGACATTAAAAGAGCTTCGGAGATATGGTGTCACCTTGTCTCACTCCCTTTCCAATTTTTACGTGTGTTGTATTTTTCAAACAGCCTAATCTTTGCACTTGCATTTTCATAGATGTTATTAATAATATTATTGTATGCATCTTCAATACCGCAGGTTTTCAGAGCCATTGTAACTGCTGATGGTTTCACCGAATCAAAGGCTTTTTCATAATCGATAAAAGCCATGCACAATGGAAGTTCATATTCCCTCGCTCTTTTAATTAGTTCTCTCAGCACGTGGATATGATCTATTGTGCTGTAGCCACTCCTGAATCCAGCTTGTTCTCTCGGTTGAGCCATGTCCAGTGCTACCTTCAAGCGGTGTGAAAGAACTTTAGTGAAGATTTTATAAACTACTGATAGGAGGCTGATAGGTCTGTAGTTTCCGAGATCCTCAATGTCACCTTTCTTATGTAGCAGGATCATTGTAGCGGTGTTCCAATCCTCAGGAATCTTTCCTTCATTAAGGCATCGAGTGAAAATTTGGGCGAGTACTGTTTCGATTTCTCCACTTGCTTCTTGTATGATGTCTACAGTAATTCCATCTTCTCCTGGAGCTTTTCCTCGCTTCATGTTCTTGATTGCATGTGCAACTTCTGCTGGAAGGACTGGAGGAACTCTGGTATATGCCTAATATAACATGTAATATGTAAAATTTCACATTTCTGTTGGTTATTTTAATTTTAATATTTGTTAGTTTTGCTTATTGAAGGTCTCACTAATATTATATATTTTACTATGTGTAGTTTTCAATTAACAAGTATTTACTTTTGATTCATCGACTTAGTTCATGATTGACTAGTTTTAACCTGACTTAATGTAATATGCCAAAATTAGTCTTTTATCTGTATATATATATAATGCTTTCACTCCCCCTTCAACTTCATTATACATGGGTTTGACTGCATTAGAAAAATCACTTAAAACAACAACTAAATGCAAGAATATTTGATCTGTAAGTTATCTGGCATTGAAGCAATATTCTCAGATCAAAGTTTGTTTTTTGGGGGCTTCAATGGCAACTTGGACTATAAGAAGCCACACATCCCTAATTTAGGGCCACTGGCTCCAGGGAATAGATACAGCCAATGCCATCAGACAAGCATACCACCCATGAACTCATTCAGGACTACAGCCTAGACTCATACCAGATGAACAATCAGAAGCCAGCTCCTGAAACCACTAGCTGACCAAATCAAGGTAAATTAGAACCTTGTGATACATACAAAGCAATAAAGGGTTTGCAACTGATCTTCTGCAATGGAAACAAAACAGAGAATTATATCATGTTATCATTTAGACAGTCGACTATCTTCAGTACCTAAACATCACAAAATCTATTAGAATAAAATGAGTAGCTTGTAGCATCTTTAACACAGATGCATGCCATCTATCGCATAACATTTAAAAATGACTTGTTTCCTCTGTAATGAATCACGCATACTACATGAAAAACTGACTTTCAGAGAACATTGTGTTTAGTGTAGGCAAACTAACCTTATCATTCTACTTGACTGACTTCCTTGTAATTTTAATAAAATTTTGTTTCCTTGGAGACTAACTCCAAAATTTATTGAGCTTCTCACAAAGTGTTAGCTGTTTTTAAATATGAAATGAAGTTACATAATTATCAAATTAATCAACTATCAAATTTTACAAATTTTTACACCTGTCATTTCAGATAAGTGAAGAATCTGTGACTCACCAAAGGCCAACTGAAAAGCATTCTCGAAACTTAAAAGCTCTCAGCATAGATTGGATTACATAATCATGCACTCAATGCAGTGCAAACCACAATTCATGAATTTTACATCTAAAACTAGAACCACACACACCAAAACCCTAAACTTCTGCTTATCTTTGTTTGCAAAAATTCCTATATGCACGATTTGAAACATAGTTACCCGCGTTTAATTTGTGACTTCACTAGCTTTAAATAAAACTGGCAGTTTGTTGAAACTACGTAATGAACTTCAGGCCAAGAATTTGTACATTTCACATTCAGTTCTACTACAGACTTTCTATAAAGCATAAAACTGATGTCTTGCATATTATTTTCACAAGGAATCTTTTGATCAAAAAATGCATGCTTATGGGTCATCTCGGAAAAAAAAAATCGTTGTGAACAGGGAGATTCCTGCGTCAAAAGCTACAATTAATTTCTAATTTGGTAGGTCGAAATACTAATAGCTCTGAACTTTCGGGAGTAATCGCGAACGCTGTATCTAATGTAAAGGCAATAGTCTATTACCTGCTACATTAATACAAAAGCTACACATGTGCTCCCCAATAAATAAAAATATACACATTGTAAGATATTAAGCCTCAACTTACCTGCTTAGGGCGATCGTACGGCTTTCCACTACGAGCTTTTTCACTTTTCAATCGTGAATTTATTTTACTGGCCATGTGTATTCAAGACACCTATGTTATAATTCTATTAATATTTGCTTAAATTACGCAAATCTTTAATCAACACCTCACATAAAAACACTTAGAAACGTGCTACTTCAACATATTCATCCATTAGCAATAAACATGGCGGCACATGAGCTTAAATGTGATTGGTAGATATTATACAATAGTTATAAACGACACCTATAGACATACATTTTGTTTACCTAAACATAAATGGTAAATCATTCACTTGATATTTATTTTTCTACAAAAACTCTTTTGTTAACATTTTTATAGCACCTCACATTAGAGAAATTAAATCCAAAAGCAGCAAATATAAACGAAGGCAATCAGCCTAAGTAGACTTGCGAACCCAGACTAGTACGTTGTAGTAGTATTGCAGAAATTATTAGATGATTAGTTAAAGATTAAATACCAACTTATTCCAGATTTTAGAGACAAGGATATACAATAATGTTCACACAACTATAATAATATTCAAATAATTCACGTATAAAAAGAAATGCCATGCTGGTGATTATCTTCAGTGTTACTCAGCGCAATATTCATAGCTCAGCAAGTATACAAGGTAATTAATAGAAAAAAAAAAAGAAAAAAAGGCTAGAAACTACCAGTTCTAATGTGCCGCACCAACGAGATAGTGCCCCACACTGACTTCTTGAAAAACCCAATGTCCCCATAGCTCTCGCTAAGCAAGCATAGCAGACACCAATCTTTCCTTTAGTGAAATCTATAGACGTACCCATTGACGTCACGAAACCACCGTTCGCGTCACTTTTTCGTCTGCTGCTTTCTTTCAAAACAACTTAAAAGTGAGATCAAAGATGCATTGCATGGGCTTTTCAACAAGTTGTATTGACTTAGGTATCATACATCTCGTCACCTAGACGAGGAAAGCATAACAAAGAACAGCGAATGAACATGAGGTGATATTTACATGAACAGGGGAATAGCCATCCTAAAGTATAAATGACATAATGTTAAAACCTACAAAGGGGACAATCTTGTGACACAGAGCACACGCAAAGTGCAGTAGGTCGAAGACCTGGCAGATACAAGGAACAGTAAAGTGCATATAAATTACAGGATGAACAAATCAGATTGCAGGAGAAACAGTAAGTAAACATGAAAATAACAACATCACGAAAGGTATACACGCTTCAATATCATAAGTGACACACAGTGTCAGACAATACATACACAATGAAGTACGAAGACCACAAATTACATGATAGCTTCCAAAAAAGGTAAGGCACATGCAGGCTACCCAAAGTTACTAGTGAGATCACAGCCTCCACTAGCAGTACAAGTGGAAGCAACAGAACCCAATATGCAAGGGGTTGTCACGCCCTTGGGGGTTTTCAACAAGTGTTATTGACTTAAGTATGATACATCTCGTCACCTGGACGAGAAAAACATAACAAAGAACTGTGAATGAACATGAGGTGATATTTACATAAACAGGGGCATAGCCAACCTAAAGTATAAATGACAGAATTTTAAAACCCACAAAGGAGACAGTCGTGTGACACAGAGTACACGCAAAGTGCAGTAGGTCAAAGACCTGGCATGATAAAAGGAACAGTAAAGTCCATACAAATTACAGGAAGAACAATTCGGATCGCACGACAAAGAGTAAGTATTCATGAAAAGAACAACATCACAAAAGAGGTTCACACTTCAAATATCATAACTGATACACAATAAGAACACAATGAAGTACGAAGATCGCAAATTACATGACAGCTTCCAAAAAATGGTAAGGCACATGCAGGTTACCCAAAGTTACTAGTGAGATCACAGCCTCCACTAGCAGTACAAGTGGGAGAAACATAACACAATATGCATGGGGTTGTCACGCCCTTGGGGTAATCACAAGGCTGCGTAGAGGCTCCATAGTTGCAAACAGTATAAATGAGGGGGAAGAAAACCTCTGCAACAGAGGGGTGCGATGCAGCGCAATTCAAATAACGATCAAGAAAAGCTTGGATGTACACATTGAAAAAGGTACAGTCACTCCAATACGTATCCGAAAAAAATTAAAAATGATACATCGCATGGTCCTAAAAGGGAAGGCAACTCGTCTAAATGTTAAGATCCCGTTACTAGCACCTTATTCCACCATTTAAAAAGACCACTGCGCCGCCCCGGTGGCGCAGTGGTCTAAGGCGTTGGCCTCTGATTATTCGTCCGTAAGGGGTCCGGGTTCGAATCCCGGTCAGGCATGGATGTTGTGTTTGTCTTACGGCACTGGCTCTCCCTTCCCTGGAACCAGTGACCCTAATTTAGGGACGGGCGACTGCTTATAGCCCATTGAGTTGCTCACGGTGGTCGTTAAACCTCCAATCAAAAAAAAAAAAAAAAAAAAAGGTGAAGTAACCCGTCTAACGTCTGTCTCTGATTGGAGGTTTAACGACCACCGTGAGCAACTCAATGGGCTATAAGCAGTCGCCCGTCCCTAATTTAAGGTCGCCGCCCCGGTGGCGCAGTGGTCTAAGGCGTTGGCCTGTGATCATTCGTCCGTAAGGTGTCCGGGTTCGAATCCCGGTCCGGCATGGATGTTGTGTTTGTCTTACGGCACTGGCTCTCTCCCTTCCCTGGAACCAGTGACCCTAAATGGGCGACTGCTTATAGCCCATTTGAGTTGCTCACGGTGGTCGTTAAACCTCCAATAAAAAAAAAAAAAATTAGGGTCACTGGTTTCAGGGAAGGGAGAGAGACAGTGCCGTAAGACAAACACAACATCCATGCCTAACCGGGATTCGAAACCGGACCCCTTACAGACGAATGATCAGAGGCCAACGCCTTAGACCACTGCGCCACCGTGGCGGCCCGTCTAACGTGAAAGTCCCGTTATTCTCTCAATATGACATTATATAAATGGTGAAGGCAACCCGTCTAACGTGAAAAGTCCCGTTATTCTCACAATATCACAGTGAAGGCAACCCGTCTAACGTGAAAAGTCCCGTTATTCTCACAATATTACATAATATAAATGGTGCAGGCAACCCGTCTAACTTGAAAAGTCCCGTTATTCTCACAATATAAAGGAGAAGGCAACTCATCTGAACGTTAAGATCCCGTTATTCTCCCAATATCACTGTGAAGGCAACCCGTCTGACCATTTTTAATGGCTTTGTCACAATTATCCATCATTACATAAAATATGAGACCAAAGGCTGAGAATGTGGAAAAAGACACTATGATTGCATAAAAATATATACAACAAGATATAATGAATATAAATGATTGCCGCCCCGGTGGCGCAGTGGTCTAAGGCGTTGGCCTCTGATCATTCGTCCGTAAGGGGTCCGGGTTCGAATCCCGGTCAGGCATGGATGTTGTGTTTGTCTTACGGCACTGGCTCTTTCCCTTCCCTGGAACCAGAGACCCAAAATTAGGGACGGGCGACTGCTTATAGCCCATTTTAGTTGCTCACGGTGGTCGTTAAACCTCCAATCAAAAAAAAAAAAAATATATAAATGATATATATGTATAAATGAAATATTTGCAATGAAGGTTGTATGATAAAAGTTAATGATGAAGAGTCACCATTTTTAATATAGGAAACTTCAATGTGATACCGTCTTTAAACATCAGATGTTTCCAACACCGGTGTGATAGGATTTCCAACAGCCACCACGGGAACAGTTATTCTCCGTCCGTAAGGGGTCCGGGTTCGAATCCCGGTCAGGCATGGATGTTGTGTTTGTCTTACGGCACTGGTTCTTTCCCTTCCTGGAACCAGTGACCCTAAATTAGGGACGGGCGACTGCTTATAGCCCATTGAGTTGCTCACGGTAGTCGTTAAACCTCCAATCCAAAAAAAAAAAAAAACAGTTATTCTCAGAGGGGGGACTGTAAAAATCGGTAATGGCTCCTCTGGTGTTGGTTCTTTTCGCTTTGATGATTGCTTTGCTGATGTTGAAGGCTCTGGCTCTTTTGGTAACGGCTCAGTTGACGGCTCCGTTGATATTTTCCCTGCAAGTTAATGAAGTACAAGCAGAGCTGGATGTCTTGCACTTAGTGTGTAAATTGCAATCATTAGCGTTCGGTGTTTATAAAAATTTGAAGCCAAAATGCCTAGAGTTTTTGCCATTATGAATTACTGTAATAGAAAAAAATTCGCTTATATGCCAAACGAAGGTGCATCGCTTACCAGTGCTTAGAAAACACCGTTTTTTTAAGAGTTAGACTCTTCAAAGGCAGAGAACCT
Organism: Macrothele yani; assembly: GCA_039090855.1. Lineage (NCBI taxonomy): Eukaryota > Metazoa > Arthropoda > Arachnida > Araneae > Macrothelidae > Macrothele > Macrothele yani. The sequence goes on along the minus strand of CM076994.1, from coordinate 71,024,569 downwards.
CTTAAATGTTAGTTTTACCTAGAAATCGGTGATTTCTGGTAAAGCAGAGAATCTATCTTTTGCTTGTCCGAACGTTATTGTAGTGCTAATTGGGCCAGGCATTTCAGTCGTTGAATAAAAGTTTTCAAGTTGAACTTAAAAGGTGTTGGATGATTTTTTGCGTAGGTTTTATTACTACTGACTATTTTTTTTATAGAACATCTTTAGAGTTTGTCTCTTAGTCAAAACATTTCTTAAATAAGCGCTTCGGTCCCCAATCGGAACTTCTGTGCACGTGTTTTTTTTTTTTTCTCCAGTGACTTCTTTTAGAAGGTTCCTGGTTGATCTAGAAGGTGTTGAAACTTTTTATAGGGCTTAAAGTTAATTTCTTAGCAAATCTGACTTTTAGTCGCATTCAAATCTCTGGCTCTTCTGTATTTTTTAGATCGCGATCACACACTTCACCTGACTCACTTTTTTTTAGCGAGTTTTCGGCTTTTCACTTTAAGGTTATTTGGCTGTTGGTGTTAGGAGTTTTTAGTTTACTACTTTGTTCTATATGATACCCCCCCAACTACCGTTGATTTTTTTTTAGTACACCTCGATTTTTACCTGGAGCTGAAGCACACACTTTTGCAGAAAAAATGCAAATAATAGCTAAAATTATTGTCCAAAAAAATCCTTTTTGGTGTCTAGGTCTGTTTACAGGTCGGTGTTATGCTGCTAAATTTATTTACGGATAAATAGATTATAGGGCACAAATCCCAGCAAAATTATTTTATTTTTTCACCACAATTTTACGTTAAAAAAGAAAAAAAAATTTTTGCTCATTTTTTTAAGGCTTGGAAGTCGCTTCCCAGAGTTTAGAAAGGCACTTTTTGTTGAAGAGTTGAACTCTCAAAAAGGCATAGAATCTTTCAAATGTGAATTTTACCAAAAATCAGCGATTCCTGGAAAGAAACAAACCTATCATTTTTTACTCAGATCTCTGCCCCTGGGAGGAAAGAGAACCTTACTTATTAAGGCAGCGTACCTATTTTCTCCATAAATTACCGATTACTCACGAATTTGTGATCGTTCTAAATTACCCTGTTAAAGAATACCGACGACGAGAAATTGTTATCTGCTTCGAAACTCTTATATGCCTCGAACTGTTCTGCAATTGCCTCGAACTGTTCTGCAATAAAGGCGCTTCGACCAAAGACGAAATAATCGAAAATATTCACTATTTGCACTTTCGGAAAACTTTTTGCATCACCTTCGAAGATACTTGCATTCAGCACATAAGGATCTTTTCCTGCAATCTCTTTAATTTTTTCCAAATACCGCATTTTGTACTCGGAGCTTAAAGTTTCAAAGTAAGAAGCCATCATTTCAACGAGGCTGGTTGTCCTTCAGTTACGTTACTAAGGCTCGTTGCCATGCTGAGAGTCACGTGTCTGCTACATCCTCATTGCCCTGTTGACGAATATTCCGTAGACGGCTCCGTTGACAAATATTCCGTAGACGGCTCCGTTGACGAATATTCCGTTGATGGGTCTGGATGCGGTAACTCCACAAATCTTTCTACCGTCGTTAGGCGAACTCTCACATCACGGCGACAGCGTCTGTTGATCCTGCTCGTTCTCCTCCTCTTCTTCATCCCCTTTTTTTCTTTGGTACAAATTTCTTGTCATATTCATAAGTTCCCGGCTTTGCGGGGATTTCATCATCCATATTTTGATAACATTTACGTTTCAATTGTCTATTATCGGCAGAATGAAATGAAGTTATGAGCGCGCGCTCACTCCTTTTATACTTTCTCTTGACAGGATATCCTTCACGTGCACATCTCATGTTACTCATGATGGTGAAGTGGAAAAACAACAACAACAAGTTAGCTCTATGGAACAAGGAATGTGTAATAGGATACGATTAAATCATTGCGATAGCATCCTTAGGAATGAAATCTTTTGTATGAATGATTATGTCGCATATCAAATGTGATATGATAAAAAGATTGAATCAATCACCTAAACCTTTTATGACGTCAACAGGAAGTTATGAAACCCGAACACTATAAAAATGGAGGCATAACCCAACATTCACTCTCGTTCATCTTGTAAGAAAACCATCATGCGACAACAAAAGAATAATCTACTAGAGGAGTCCAACCGGCTTATGGATGAAAGAATAGCGTTGCAGCAAAGTGGTATTTTAGAAATAATATATCCGTTACCCAATGACCTGATACAGAGATTGAATCAATTATTGCAAGAGATATTAACGCTACAAGAAGAACCGAATATGAAATGGTCCTAAGGGAATAGAAAAAGGAAACTCGTATTGGAAATTCCCAGAAATGAGATATAAATAGGTCATGGCGCAAGATATGAGCATCCTGTTTCATAACAGGATATGGTTTGCGTATAAAAGAGCGAGAAATGAACATTTCTCACCACTTTGCTGGCCAACCCCGCCCCTGTCCAGTTCAACCAACCAACCTAGCCAGCCAACCTCGCCAACCAGCCCCCCCCCCCCATCTAAGCCAACCCCACTAAATTTCATCATGTGCTTCTCCCTGGTAAAGGAAAATAGAGCAATCTGCACGTTCCAGTACAGTATCACTGAAAGCTCCCACCTAAACATCGTGTACATTGAAAAATTCGAAGAAAAAGTGTTCCTGCAAGAAGAGACTGACCCCGATCACTTAAGCAGTATCTTGCCAGACCGGGTCACGTATTTCACAAGTGAATGTACGTAATTGCGATTAAGGCCATTCATTTCCGCCACGCGATTGGTTCAGAACTACCTTGGAGCTTGCGAGTAGGCGGGGCCTATGAGGAGAGTCATGTGACGGAGACATGTAGGGGCTGAGGCTATATTCACGCTATGCGTGAATTTAGCCCACAGACTAGGTTCACGCTCCTTCTGTGATTGGTCACTGTGATCTCGCAGGCGTGGTCTGGGCGGTTCCTGCTTTGGCGCATTAACCAATACCGGTCCCGCTTGAATTCTGACATTTCCAAACTTTTTTTTAAATTCACGTCGTTAGATGGCGCATTGAGCCTGTTTCTCGCCCAAAACAAACTGTCGTAGTTCACTTATAGACTTGCTTATACTTTCGCGAGCGACGTTATTTGTTAATTAATTTGAACTGAATATTTTTGTGTATAAAATTGAAAAGGTGAATCTGAAGGTAAATTTTTGAAGCAAGAGTTCTACGAAAAAACTGGAATGGAAAAAATTGAATGAGGAAGACCATTTGAATTAATGGTCGGTTCTGTTTTTATTAGGCGACAATGACAAAGGTCGGTTCTGTTTTTATTAGGCGACAATGACAAAGGTCGGTTCTGTTTTTATTAGGCGACAATGACAAACTGGTGATTCGATAGTACGCTATTCATCACTAGTTTGCATATTTACGTAATTTGTTTAAAAATGACAATAAATTTAATTGCTTTCCACAGATTTTGTAAAGCTCTTCAATTTTTTTCTATACAATTTTTTCGTAATATTTGCCATGCATAATGTTTCTGAGCATCACAGTTGCTTCTATTATCAGAGCTTACCTGATGCAAAAGAAATCTGATGCAAAAAAATTTGGATTTGAAGCATTTAGCTTCTTTGAAAAATATCTCCAGACGAAATATTCACATTTTTGTTAATTCATAATGAGCAGGAATATCGATAAGAAACATTAAAGTCTTTTATTTAATAAGTTTTAAAATCAACAATAAATAAGTTTACACATTGACGAACCCAATAATTGTGTGTGATCTCGAGTACATTAAGATCTCATTTTAAAATTCAAGGAATTATCTCCTGCCATTAAAAAATACGTATACATCCGTATCAATTTGTTAAGTTTAGTCATGAAATTAAAAGGCTATTCGAAACACCTACTGCGAAAAAAAAGGAAAAAAAAAAAACTCTTTGCTTTCCTCCTAGAAAAGAAACTAAAAGTACGCTAAAGTTTTAATAATTTCAGAGCATATCCTTTCAACAAAAATGATAGCTTAGAAACTTACTTCAACAAATTATACAGTCAATGGCTATTGAAATTTCCAAACATGAAGTGCCAAAGCAATTTAACAAAAAATAAAACATTTCACATCCGAAGACTAAGAAAATGAGAACTTTTTATAGTATTCCCGTAATGAATAACAGTCCCTTGCAGTGGCGCACCCATGAATTTTTGTTGGTGGGGGCTGTATATATAGTTTATATAACAAGAATTTTTGTTGGAGGTGGCTGTATATATATATACAGCCACCTTTATATATATATCCTCATTGTCAACCATTACCAATCCACTGCTGGACGAAGGTCTCCCCACAACGGTCTGTCTTGTGCCAGTCTCCTCCATGTCACTCCCGCATACTTTCGAATTTCATCCACCCATCTCCCATGTGGTCTTCTTTCTTGGTCTTTTCCTGTCCCTTGGAATCCAATCTAAAATTTCGGCTGTCCTTCTGGCAGTATGTCCAACCCATTGCCATTTCAGGGATTTAACTCTGATCATGATGTCTTCCACTCTTGTCATTTTTCGGATCCACGAGTTCCTTTTCTTATCTTTCCTGGTACACCAAGCATGCACCTCTCCATGCTTTTTTGAGTTGTCTGCAGCCTTTGTATGTCTCTTTTACTTAAGGTCCACGTCTCTGCACCATACGTAAGCACTGGAAGGATGCATTGATCAAACACTTTTCTTTTAAGACCTAAATGGCATATTGCTCTTGAAAATTATGCTGTTTCTTCCAAAAGCTCTCCAGGCAAGTTCTGTACGCCGATTAATTTCTTCATCAATGTGACCCTCACTTGATATCTGCTGTCCAAGATAAACGTACGTGTCTGTTATCTCCAGCTTTTCTCCATCAATCGATAAATCTTCATTTCTTGTAAAAGCATTGTACATCACTTTTGTCTTCTGAAAGTTCATTTTTAATCCCACATTTTTACTCTTGTCGGCAAGTTCCTGGATCATACTCCCATTTCCAACTAGGTCTTTGTGGAGGTGAGAAAATGCAGAGTTTTGCTTTTCCTTGGTAAAGCCAAGGCTCGGCATTCTCGACACTTTCTACATTCAGGTTTGTTATTACTTTATTTTATTGTTTACTCATGCCTGTTGGGCTTTGAAGTTTTCTATATTGTTTTAGTTCTTGTTAAATATTTTTTTTTTAATGTCTCTACTTAGTAGTGTGTGAGTTCTGAATATTCATAACTGCTGCGTTGCGCGTCATGATCTTCAGGTTGTTTTTTAAGCAAATTCAGTTTTAAATTCTTTGGTGTAAAATTTAGTCTTTGACTCTGCTCTTGGGTATATATATATCATCATCATCATCATCATCATTGTCAACCATTATCAATCCACTGCTGGACGAAGGTCTCCCCAAGTTTCCTCCACAACGGTCTGTCTTGTGCCATCTCCTCCATGTCACCCCTGCATACTTTCGAATTTCATCCACCCATCTCCCATGTGGTCTTCTTCTGGGTCTTTTCCTGTCCCTTGGAATCCAATCTAAAATTTCGGCTGTCCATCGATGATCTGTCCTTCTGGCAGTATGTCCAGCCCATTGCCATTTCAGGGATTTAACTCTGATCATGATGTCTTCCACTCTTGTCATTTTTCGGATCCACGAGTTCCTCTTCTTATCTCTCCTGGTTACACCAAGTATGCACCTCTCCATGCTTCTTTGAGTCGTCTGCAGCCTTTGTATGTCTCTTTTAGTTAAGGTCCACGTCTCTGCACCATACGTAAGCACTGGAAGGATGCATTGATCAAACACTTTTCTTTTAAGACATAATGGCATATTGCTCTTGAAAATTATGCTGTTTCTTCCAAAAGCTCTCCAGGCAAGTTTTGTACGCCGATTAATTTCTTCATCAATGTGACCCTCACTTGATATCTGCTGTCCAAGATAAACGTACGTGTCTGTTATCTCCAGCTTTTCTCCATCAATCGATAAATCTTCATTTCTTGTAAAAGCATTGAACATCACTTTTGTCTTCTGAAAGTTCATTTTTAATCCCACTTCTTTACTCTTGTCAGCAAGTTCCTGGATCATACTCTGCAGCTCTGATGGGGTAGTTGCAAAAATGACTACGTCATCAGCAAAACGAAGGTGGGTTAGATAATCTCCATTAATCTTTATCCCCTTGTTTTCCCAGCTCAGCGACTGAAAAACACCCTCCAATGTGACATTAAAGAGCTTCGGAGATATGGTGTCACCTTGTCTCACTCCCTTTCCAATTTTTACGTGTGTTGTATTTTCAAACAGCCTAATCTTTGCACTTGCATTTTCATAGATGTTATTAATAATATTATTGTATGCATCTTCAATACCGCAGGTTTTCAGAGCCATTGTAACTGCTGATGGTTTCACCGAATCAAAGGCTTTTTCATAATCGATAAAAGCCATGCACAATGGAAGTTCATATTCCCTCGCTCTTTTAATTAGTTCTCTCAGCACGTGGATATGATCTATTGTGCTGTAGCCACTCCTGAATCCAGCTTGTTCTCTCGGTTGAGCCATGTCCAGTGCTACCTTCAAGCGGTGTGAAAGAACTTTAGTGAAGATTTTATAAACTACTGATAGGAGGCTGATAGGTCTGTAGTTTCCGAGATCCTCAATGTCACCTTTCTTATGTAGCAGGATCATTGTAGCGGTGTTCCAATCCTCAGGAATCTTTCCTTCATTAAGGCATCGAGTGAAAATTTGGGCGAGTACTGTTTCGATTTCTCCACTTGCTTCTTGTATGATGTCTACAGTAATTCCATCTTCTCCTGGAGCTTTTCCTCGCTTCATGTTCTTGATTGCATGTGCAACTTCTGCTGGAAGGACTGGAGGAACTCTGGTATATGCCTAATATAACATGTAATATGTAAAATTTCACATTTCTGTTGGTTATTTTAATTTTAATATTTGTTAGTTTTGCTTATTGAAGGTCTCACTAATATTATATATTTTACTATGTGTAGTTTTCAATTAACAAGTATTTACTTTTGATTCATCGACTTAGTTCATGATTGACTAGTTTTAACCTGACTTAATGTAATATGCCAAAATTAGTCTTTTATCTGTATATATATATAATGCTTTCACTCCCCCCTTCAACTTCATTATACATGGGTTTGACTGCATTAGAAAAATCACTTAAAACAACAACTAAATGCAAGAATATTTGATCTGTAAGTTATCTGGCATTGAAGCAATATTCTCAGATCAAAGTTTGTTTTTTGGGGGCTTCAATGGCAACTTGGACTATAAGAAGCCACACATCCCTAATTTAGGGCCACTGGCTCCAGGGAATAGATACAGCCAATGCCATCAGACAAGCATACCACCCATGAACTCATTCAGGACTACAGCCTAGACTCATACCAGATGAACAATCAGAAGCCAGCTCCTGAAACCACTAGCTGACCAAATCAAGGTAAATTAGAACCTTGTGATACATACAAAGCAATAAAGGGTTTGCAACTGATCTTCTGCAATGGAAACAAAACAGAGAATTATATCATGTTATCATTTAGACAGTCGACTATCTTCAGTACCTAAACATCACAAAATCTATTAGAATAAAATGAGTAGCTTGTAGCATCTTTAACACAGATGCATGCCATCTATCGCATAACATTTAAAAATGACTTGTTTCCTCTGTAATGAATCACGCATACTACATGAAAAACTGACTTTCAGAGAACATTGTGTTTAGTGTAGGCAAACTAACCTTATCATTCTACTTGACTGACTTCCTTGTAATTTTAATAAAATTTTGTTTCCTTGGAGACTAACTCCAAAATTTATTGAGCTTCTCACAAAGTGTTAGCTGTTTTTAAATATGAAATGAAGTTACATAATTATCAAATTAATCAACTATCAAATTTTACAAATTTTTACACCTGTCATTTCAGATAAGTGAAGAATCTGTGACTCACCAAAGGCCAACTGAAAAGCATTCTCGAAACTTAAAAGCTCTCAGCATAGATTGGATTACATAATCATGCACTCAATGCAGTGCAAACCACAATTCATGAATTTTACATCTAAAACTAGAACCACACACACCAAAACCCTAAACTTCTGCTTATCTTTGTTTGCAAAAATTCCTATATGCACGATTTGAAACATAGTTACCCGCGTTTAATTTGTGACTTCACTAGCTTTAAATAAAACTGGCAGTTTGTTGAAACTACGTAATGAACTTCAGGCCAAGAATTTGTACATTTCACATTCAGTTCTACTACAGACTTTCTATAAAGCATAAAACTGATGTCTTGCATATTATTTTCACAAGGAATCTTTTGATCAAAAAATGCATGCTTATGGGTCATCTCGGAAAAAAAAAATCGTTGTGAACAGGGAGATTCCTGCGTCAAAAGCTACAATTAATTTCTAATTTGGTAGGTCGAAATACTAATAGCTCTGAACTTTCGGGAGTAATCGCGAACGCTGTATCTAATGTAAAGGCAATAGTCTATTACCTGCTACATTAATACAAAAGCTACACATGTGCTCCCCAATAAATAAAAATATACACATTGTAAGATATTAAGCCTCAACTTACCTGCTTAGGGCGATCGTACGGCTTTCCACTACGAGCTTTTTTCACTTTTCAATCGTGAATTTATTTTACTGGCCATGTGTATTCAAGACACCTATGTTATAATTCTATTAATATTTGCTTAAATTACGCAAATCTTTAATCAACACCTCACATAAAAACACTTAGAAACGTGCTACTTCAACATATTCATCCATTAGCAATAAACATGGCGGCACATGAGCTTAAATGTGATTGGTAGATATTATACAATAGTTATAAACGACACCTATAGACATACATTTTGTTTACCTAAACATAAATGGTAAATCATTCACTTGATATTTATTTTTCTACAAAAACTCTTTTGTTAACATTTTTATAGCACCTCAACATTAGAGAAATTAAATCCAAAAGCAGCAAATATAAACGAAGGCAATCAGCCTAAGTAGACTTGCGAACCCAGACTAGTACGTTGTAGTAGTATTGCAGAAATTATTAGATGATTAGTTAAAGATTAAATACCAACTTATTCCAGATTTTAGAGACAAGGATATACAATAATGTTCACACAACTATAATAATATTCAAATAATTCACGTATAAAAAGAAATGCCATGCTGGTGATTATCTTCAGTGTTACTCAGCGCAATATTCATAGCTCAGCAAGTATACAAGGTAATTAATAGAAAAAAAAAAAAGAAAAAAGGCTAGAAACTACCAGTTCTAATGTGCCGCACCAACGAGATAGTGCCCCACACTGACTTCTTGAAAAACCCAATGTCCCCATAGCTCTCGCTAAGCAAGCATAGCAGACACCAATCTTTCCTTTAGTGAAATCTATAGACGTACCCATTGACGTCACGAAACCACCGTTCGCGTCACTTTTTCGTCTGCTGCTTTCTTTCAAAACAACTTAAAAGTGAGATCAAAGATGCATTGCATGGGCTTTTCAACAAGTTGTATTGACTTAGGTATCATACATCTCGTCACCTAGACGAGGAAAGCATAACAAAGAACAGCGAATGAACATGAGGTGATATTTACATGAACAGGGGAATAGCCATCCTAAAGTATAAATGACATAATGTTAAAACCTACAAAGGGGACAATCTTGTGACACAGAGCACACGCAAAGTGCAGTAGGTCGAAGACCTGGCAGATACAAGGAACAGTAAAGTGCATATAAATTACAGGATGAACAAATCAGATTGCAGGAGAAACAGTAAGTAAACATGAAAATAACAACATCACGAAAGGTATACACGCTTCAATATCATAAGTGACACACAGTGTCAGACAATACATACACAATGAAGTACGAAGACCACAAATTACATGATAGCTTCCAAAAAAGGTAAGGCACATGCAGGCTACCCAAAGTTACTAGTGAGATCACAGCCTCCACTAGCAGTACAAGTGGAAGCAACAGAACCCAATATGCAAGGGGTTGTCACGCCCTTGGGGGTTTTCAACAAGTGTTATTGACTTAAGTATGATACATCTCGTCACCTGGACGAGAAAAACATAACAAAGAACTGTGAATGAACATGAGGTGATATTTACATAAACAGGGGCATAGCCAACCTAAAGTATAAATGACAGAATTTTAAAACCCACAAAGGAGACAGTCGTGTGACACAGAGTACACGCAAAGTGCAGTAGGTCAAAGACCTGGCATGATAAAAGGAACAGTAAAGTCCATACAAATTACAGGAAGAACAATTCGGATCGCACGACAAAGAGTAAGTATTCATGAAAAGAACAACATCACAAAAGAGGTTCACACTTCAAATATCATAACTGATACACAATAAGAACACAATGAAGTACGAAGATCGCAAATTACATGACAGCTTCCAAAAAATGGTAAGGCACATGCAGGTTACCCAAAGTTACTAGTGAGATCACAGCCTCCACTAGCAGTACAAGTGGGAGAAACATAACACAATATGCATGGGGTTGTCACGCCCTTGGGGTAATCACAAGGCTGCGTAGAGGCTCCATAGTTGCAAACAGTATAAATGAGGGGAAGAAAACCTCTGCAACAGAGGGGTGCGATGCAGCGCAATTCAAATAACGATCAAGAAAAGCTTGGATGTACACATTGAAAAAGGTACAGTCACTCCAATACGTATCCGAAAAAATTAAAAATGATACATCGCATGGTCCTAAAAGGGAAGGCAACTCGTCTAAATGTTAAGATCCCGTTACTAGCACCTTATTCCACCATTTAAAAAGACCACTGCGGCCGCCCCGGTGGCGCAGTGGTCTAAGGCGTTGGCCTCTGATTATTCGTCCGTAAGGGGTCCGGGTTCGAATCCCGGTCAGGCATGGATGTTGTGTTTGTCTTACGGCACTGGCTCTCTCCCTTCCCTGGAACCAGTGACCCTAATTTAGGGACGGGCGACTGCTTATAGCCCATTGAGTTGCTCACGGTGGTCGTTAAACCTCCAATCAAAAAAAAAAAAAAAAAAGGTGAAGTAACCCGTCTAACGTCTGTCTCTGATTGGAGGTTTAACGACCACCGTGAGCAACTCAATGGGCTATAAGCAGTCGCCCGTCCCTAATTTAAGGTCGCCGCCCCGGTGGCGCAGTGGTCTAAGGCGTTGGCCTGTGATCATTCGTCCGTAAGGTGTCCGGGTTCGAATCCCGGTCCGGCATGGATGTTGTGTTTGTCTTACGGCACTGGCTCTCTCCCTTCCCTGGAACCAGTGACCCTAAATGGGCGACTGCTTATAGCCCATTTGAGTTGCTCACGGTGGTCGTTAAACCTCCAATAAAAAAAAAAAAAAATTAGGGTCACTGGTTTCAGGGAAGGGAGAGAGACAGTGCCGTAAGACAAACACAACATCCATGCCTAACCGGGATTCGAAACCGGACCCCTTACAGACGAATGATCAGAGGCCAACGCCTTAGACCACTGCGCCACCGTGGCGGCCCGTCTAACGTGAAAGTCCCGTTATTCTCTCAATATGACATTATATAAATGGTGAAGGCAACCCGTCTAACGTGAAAAGTCCCGTTATTCTCACAATATCACAGTGAAGGCAACCCGTCTAACGTGAAAAGTCCCGTTATTCTCACAATATTACATAATATAAATGGTGCAGGCAACCCGTCTAACTTGAAAAGTCCCGTTATTCTCACAATATAAAGGAGAAGGCAACTCATCTGAACGTTAAGATCCCGTTATTCTCCCAATATCACTGTGAAGGCAACCCGTCTGACCATTTTTAATGGCTTTGTCACAATTATCCATCATTACATAAAATATGAGACCAAAGGCTGAGAATGTGGAAAAAGACACTATGATTGCATAAAAATATATACAACAAGATATAATGAATATAAATGATTGCCGCCCCGGTGGCGCAGTGGTCTAAGGCGTTGGCCTCTGATCATTCGTCCGTAAGGGGTCCGGGTTCGAATCCCGGTCAGGCATGGATGTTGTGTTTGTCTTACGGCACTGGCTCTTTCCCTTCCCTGGAACCAGAGACCCAAAATTAGGGACGGGCGACTGCTTATAGCCCATTTTAGTTGCTCACGGTGGTCGTTAAACCTCCAATCAAAAAAAAAAAATATATAAATGATATATATGTATAAATGAAATATTTGCAATGAAGGTTGTATGATAAAAGTTAATGATGAAGAGTCACCATTTTTAATATAGGAAACTTCAATGTGATACCGTCTTTAAACATCAGATGTTTCCAACACCGGTGTGATAGGATTTCCAACAGCCACCACGGGAACAGTTATTCTCCGTCCGTAAGGGGTCCGGGTTCGAATCCCGGTCAGGCATGGATGTTGTGTTTGTCTTACGGTACTGGTTCTTTCCCTTCCCTGGAACCAGTGACCCTAAATTAGGGACGGGCGACTGCTTATAGCCCATTGAGTTGCTCACGGTAGTCGTTAAACCTCCAATCCAAAAAAAAAAAAAAAACAGTTATTCTCAGAGGGGGGACTGTAAAAATCGGTAATGGCTCCTCTGGTGTTGGTTCTTTTCGCTTTGATGATTGCTTTGCTGATGTTGAAGGCTCTGGCTCTTTTGGTAACGGCTCAGTTGACGGCTCCGTTGATATTTTCCCTGCAAGTTAATGAAGTACAAGCAGAGCTGGATGTCTTGCACTTAGTGTGTAAATTGCAATCATTAGCGTTCGGTGTTTATAAAAATTTGAAGCCAAAATGCCTAGAGTTTTTGCCATTATGAATTACTGTAATAGAAAAAAAATTCGCTTATATGCCAAACGAAGGTGCATCGCTTACCAGTGCTTAGAAAACACCGTTTTTTTAAGAGTTAGACTCTTCAAAGGCAGAGAACCTCTTAAATGTTAGTTTTACCTAGAAATCGGTGATTTCTGGTAAAGCAGAGAATCTATCTTTTGCTTGTCCGAACGTTATTGTAGTGCTAATTGGGCCAGGCATTTCAGTCGTTGAATAAAAGTTTTCAAGTTGAACTTAAAAGGTGTTGGATGATTTTTTGCGTAGGTTTTATTACTACTGACTATTTTTTTTATAGAACATCTTTTAGAGTTTGTCTCTTAGTCAAAACATTTCTTAAATAAGCGCTTCGGTCCCCAATCGGAACTTCTGTGCACGTGTTTTTTTTTCTCCAGTGACTTCTTTTTAGAAGGTTCCTGGTTGATCTAGAAGGTGTTGAAACTTTTTATAGGGCTTAAAGTTAATTTCTTAGCAAATCTGACTTTTAGTCGCATTCAAATCTCTGGCTCTTCTGTATTTTTTAGATCGCGATCACACACTTCACCTGACTCACTTTTTTTTAGCGAGTTTTCGGCTTTTCACTTTAAGGTTATTTGGCTGTTGGTGTTAGGAGTTTTTAGTTTACTACTTTGTTCTATATGATACCCCCCAACTACCGTTGATTTTTTTTAGTACACCTCGATTTTTACCTGGAGCTGAAGCACACACTTTTGCAGAAAAAATGCAAATAATAGCTAAAATTATTGTCCAAAAAAATCCTTTTTGGTGTCTAGGTCTGTTTACAGGTCGGTGTTATGCTGCTAAATTTATTTACGGATAAATAGATTATAGGGCACAAATCCCAGCAAAATTATTTTATTTTTTCACCACAATTTTACGTTAAAAAAAGAAAAAAAAATTTTTGCTCATTTTTTTAAGGCTTGGAAGTCGCTTCCCAGAGTTTAGAAAGGCACTTTTTGTTGAAGAGTTGAACTCTCAAAAAGGCATAGAATCTTTCAAATGTGAATTTTACCAAAAATCAGCGATTCCTGGAAAGAAACAAACCTATCATTTTTTACTCAGATCTCTGCCCCTGGGAGGAAAGAGAACCTTACTTATTAAGGCAGCGTACCTATTTTCTCCATAAATTACCGATTACTCACGAATTTGTGATCGTTCTAAATTACCCTGTTAAAGAATACCGACGACGAGAAATTGTTATCTGCTTCGAAACTCTTATATGCCTCGAACTGTTCTGCAATTGCCTCGAACTGTTCTGCAATAAAGGCGCTTCGACCAAAGACGAAATAATCGAAAATATTCACTATTTGCACTTTCGGAAAACTTTTTGCATCACCTTCGAAGATACTTGCATTCAGCACATAAGGATCTTTTCCTGCAATCTCTTTAATTTTTTCCAAATACCGCATTTTGTACTCGGAGCTTAAAGTTTCAAAGTAAGAAGCCATCATTTCAACGAGGCTGGTTGTCCTTCAGTTACGTTACTAAGGCTCGTTGCCATGCTGAGAGTCACGTGTCTGCTACATCCTCATTGCCCTGTTGACGAATATTCCGTAGACGGCTCCGTTGACAAATATTCCGTAGACGGCTCCGTTGACGAATATTCCGTTGATGGGTCTGGATGCGGTAACTCCACAAATCTTTCTACCGTCGTTAGGCGAACTCTCACATCACGGCGACAGCGTCTGTTGATCCTGCTCGTTCTCCTCCTCTTCTTCATCCCCTTTTTTTCTTTGGTACAAATTTCTTGTCATATTCATAAGTTCCCGGCTTTGCGGGGATTTCATCATCCATATTTTGATAACATTTACGTTTCAATTGTCTATTATCGGCAGAATGAAATGAAGTTATGAGCGCGCGCTCACTCCTTTTATACTTTCTCTTGACAGGATATCCTTCACGTGCACATCTCATGTTACTCATGATGGTGAAGTGGAAAAACAACAACAACAAGTTAGCTCTATGGAACAAGGAATGTGTAATAGGATACGATTAAATCATTGCGATAGCATCCTTAGGAATGAAATCTTTTGTATGAATGATTATGTCGCATATCAAATGTGATATGATAAAAAGATTGAATCAATCACCTAAACCTTTTATGACGTCAACAGGAAGTTATGAAACCCGAACACTATAAAAATGGAGGCATAACCCAACATTCACTCTCGTTCATCTTGTAAGAAAACCATCATGCGACAACAAAAGAATAATCTACTAGAGGAGTCCAACCGGCTTATGGATGAAAGAATAGCGTTGCAGCAAAGTGGTATTTTAGAAATAATATATCCGTTACCCAATGACCTGATACAGAGATTGAATCAATTATTGCAAGAGATATTAACGCTACAAGAAGAACCGAATATGAAATGGTCCTAAGGGAATAGAAAAAGGAAACTCGTATTGGAAATTCCCAGAAATGAGATATAAATAGGTCATGGCGCAAGATATGAGCATCCTGTTTCATAACAGGATATGGTTTGCGTATAAAAGAGCGAGAAATGAACATTTCTCACCACTTTGCTGGCCAACCTCGCCCCTGTCCAGTTCAACCAACCAACCTAGCCAGCCAACCTCGCCAACCAGCCCCCCCCCCCCCCATCTAAGCCAACCCCACTAAATTTCATCATGTGCTTCTCCCTGGTAAAGGAAAATAGAGCAATCTGCACGTTCCAGTACAGTATCACTGAAAGCTCCCACCTAAACATCGTGTACATTGAAAAATTCGAAGAAAAAGTGTTCCTGCAAGAAGAGACTGACCCCGATCACTTAAGCAGTATCTTGCCAGACCGGGTCACGTATTTCACAAGTGAATGTACGTAATTGCGATTAAGGCCATTCATTTCCGCCACGCGATTGGTTCAGAACTACCTTGGAGCTTGCGAGTAGGCGGGGCCTATGAGGAGAGTCATGTGACGGAGACATGTAGGGGCTGAGGCTATATTCACGCTATGCGTGAATTTAGCCCACAGACTAGGTTCACGCTCCTTCTGTGATTGGTCACTGTGATCTCGCAGGCGTGGTCTGGGCGGTTCCTGCTTTGGCGCATTAACCAATACCGGTCCCGCTTGAATTCTGACATTTCCAAACTTTTTTTTTAAATTCACGTCGTTAGATGGCGCATTGAGCCTGTTTCTCGCCCAAAACAAACTGTCGTAGTTCACTTATAGACTTGCTTATACTTTCGCGAGCGACGTTATTTGTTAATTAATTTGAACTGAATATTTTTGTGTATAAAATTGAAAAGGTGAATCTGAAGGTAAATTTTTGAAGCAAGAGTTCTACGAAAAAACTGGAATGGAAAAAATTGAATGAGGAAGACCATTTGAATTAATGGTCGGTTCTGTTTTTATTAGGCGACAATGACAAAGGTCGGTTCTGATTTTATTAAGCGACAATGACAAAGGTCGGTTCTGTTTTTATTAGGCGACAATGACAAAGGTCGGTTCTGTTTTTATTAGGCGACAATGACAAAGGTCGGTTCTGTTTTTATTAGGCGACAATGACAAACTGGTGATTCGATAGTACGCTATTCATCACTAGTTTGCATATTTACGTAATTTGTTTAAAAATGACAATAAATTTAATTGCTTTCCACAGATTTTGTAAAGCTCTTCAATTTTTTTCTATACAATTTTTTCGTAATATTTGCCATGCATAATGTTTCTGAGCATCACAGTTGCTTCTATTATCAGAGCTTACCTGATGCAAAAGAAATCTGATGCAAAAAAATTTGGATTTGAAGCATTTAGCTTCTTTGAAAAATATCTCCAGACGAAATATTCACATTTTTGTTAATTCATAATGAGCAGGAATATCGATAAGAAACATTAAAGTCTTTTATTTAATAAGTTTTAAAAATCAACAATAAATAAGTTTACACATTGACGAACCCAATAATTGTGTGTGATCTCGAGTACATTAAGATCTCATTTTAAAATTCAAGGAATTATCTCCTGCCATTAAAAAATACGTATACATCCGTATCAATTTGTTAAGTTTAGTCATGAAATTAAAAGGCTATTCGAAACACCTACTGCGAAAAAAAAAGGAAAAAAAAAAAAACTCTTTGCTTTCCTCCTAGAAAAGAAACTAAAAGTACGCTAAAGTTTTAATAATTTCAGAGCATATCCTTTCAACAAAAATGATAGCTTAGAAACTTACTTCAACAAATTATACAGTCAATGGCTATTGAAATTTCCAAACATGAAGTGCCAAAGCAATTTAACAAAAAATAAAACATTTCACATCCGAAGACTAAGAAAATGAGAACTTTTTATAGTATTCCCGTAATGAATAACAGTCCCTTGCAGTGGCGCACCCATGAATTTTTGTTGGTGGGGGCTGTATATATAGTTTATATAACAAGAATTTTTGTTGGAGGTGGCTGTATATATATATACAGCCACCTTTATATATATATCCTCATTGTCAACCATTATCAATCCACTGCTGGACGAAGGTCTCCCCACAACGGTCTGTCTTGTGCCAGTCTCCTCCATGTCACTCCCGCATACTTTCGAATTTCATCCACCCATCTCCCATGTGGTCTTCTTCTTGGTCTTTTCCTGTCCCTTGGAATCCAATCTAAAATTTCGGCTGTCCTTCTGGCAGTATGTCCAACCCATTGCCATTTCAGGGATTTAACTCTGATCATGATGTCTTCCACTCTTGTCATTTTTCGGATCCACGAGTTCCTTTTCTTATCTTTCCTGGTACACCAAGCATGCACCTCTCCATGCTTTTTTGAGTTGTCTGCAGCCTTTGTATGTCTCTTTTACTTAAGGTCCACGTCTCTGCACCATACGTAAGCACTGGAAGGATGCATTGATCAAACACTTTTCTTTTAAGACCTAAATGGCATATTGCTCTTGAAAATTATGCTGTTTCTTCCAAAAGCTCTCCAGGCAAGTTCTGTACGCCGATTAATTTCTTCATCAATGTGACCCTCACTTGATATCTGCTGTCCAAGATAAACGTACGTGTCTGTTATCTCCAGCTTTTCTCCATCAATCGATAAATCTTCATTTCTTGTAAAAGCATTGTACATCACTTTTGTCTTCTGAAAGTTCATTTTTAATCCCACATTTTTACTCTTGTCGGCAAGTTCCTGGATCATACTCCCATTTCCAACTAGGTCTTTGTGGAGGTGAGAAAATGCAGAGTTTTGCTTTTCCTTGGTAAAGCCAAGGCTCGGCATTCTCGACACTTTCTACATTCAGGTTTGTTATTACTTTATTTTATTGTTTACTCATGCCTGTTGGGCTTTGAAGTTTTCTATATTGTTTTAGTTCTTGTTAAATATTTTTTTTAATGTCTCTACTTAGTAGTGTGTGAGTTCTGAATATTCATAACTGCTGCGTTGCGCGTCATGATCTTCAGGTTGTTTTTTAAGCAAATTCAGTTTTAAATTCTTTGGTGTAAAATTTAGTCTTTGACTCTGCTCTTGGGTATATATATATCATCATCATCATCATCATCATTGTCAACCATTATCAATCCACTGCTGGACGAAGTTCTCCCCAAGTTTCCTCCACAACGGTCTGTCTTGTGCCAGTCTCCTCCATGTCACCCCTGCATACTTTCGAATTTCATCCACCCATCTCCCATGTGGTCTTCTTCTGGGTCTTTTCCTGTCCCTTGGAATCCAATCTAAAATTTCGGCTGTCCATCGATGATCTGTCCTTCTGGCAGTATGTCCAGCCCATTGCCATTTCAGGGATTTAACTCTGATCATGATGTCTTCCACTCTTGTCATTTTTCGGATCCACGAGTTCCTCTTCTTATCTCTCCTGGTTACACCAAGTATGCACCTCTCCATGCTACTTTGAGTCGTCTGCAGCCTTTGTATGTCTCTTTTAGTTAAGGTCCACGTCTCTGCACCATACGTAAGCACTGGAAGGATGCATTGATCAAACACTTTTCTTTTAAGACATAATGGCATATTGCTCTTGAAAATTATGCTGTTTCTTCCAAAAGCTCTCCAGGCAAGTTTTGTACGCCGATTAATTTCTTCACCAATGTGACCCTCACTTGATATCTGCTGTCCAAGATAAACGTATGTGTCTGTTATCTCCAGCTTTTCTCCATCAATCGATAAATCTTCATTTCTTGTAAAAGCATTGAACATCACTTTTGTCTTCTGAAAGTTCATTTTTAATCCCACTTCTTTACTCTTGTCAGCAAGTTCCTGGATCATACTCTGCAGCTCTGATGGGGTAGTTGCAAAAATGACTACGTCATCAGCAAAACGAAGGTGGGTTAGATAATCTCCATTAATCTTTATCCCCTTGTTTTCCCAGCTCAGTGACTGAAAAACACCCTTCAATGTGGCATTAAAGAGCTTCGGAGATATGGTGTCACCTTGTCTCACTCCCTTTCCAATTTTTATGTGTGTTGTATTTTCAAACAGCCTAATCTTTGCACTTGCATTTCCATAGATGTTATTAATAATATTAATGTATGCATCTTCAATACCGCAGGTTTTCAGAGCCATTGTAACTGCTGATGGTTTCACCGAATCAAAGGCTTTTTCATAATCGATAAAAGCCATGCACAATGGAAGTTCATATTCCCTCGCTCTTTCAATTAGTTCTCTCAGCACATGGATATGATCTATTGTGCTGTAGCCACTCCTGAATCCAGCTTGTTCTCTCGGTTGAGCCATGTCCAGTGTTACCTTCAAGCGGTGTGAAAGAACTTTAGTGAAGATTTTATAAACTACTGATAGGAGGCTGATAGGTCTGTAGTTTCCGAGATCCTCAATGTCACCTTTCTTATGTAGCAGGATCATTGTAGCGGTGTTCCAATCCTCAGGAATCTTTCCTTCATTAAGGCATCGAGTGAAAATTTGGGCGAGTACTGTTTCGATTTCTCCACTTGCTTTTTGTATGATGTCTACAGTAATTCCATCTTCTCCTGGAGCTTTTCCCTGCTTCATGTTCTTGATTGCATGTGCAACTTCTGCTGGAAGGACTGGAGGAACTCTGGTACTGGTATCTTTCATGATGTCTGGAGTGCATGTATAATCCCTTTCATATAATTTGGAGTAGAAATCTTTCACTCTTGTCAAAATTTCGCCTCTATTTCTTGTTACAGAGCCATCTTCTTTTCTCAGTGCCATAATCTGTTTTCTTCCCTTACTGAGATGTCCCTTTGCTATCTTTAGGCTTTGGTTGTTTTCAATTGCTTTCCTCACTAGTTCACAGTTGAATTTTCTTACGTCTTCAGTGATACTTTTTCGTACTGTCTTGCATAGCTCTATATATTCCACTTTGGAAGTCACATGTTTTTTAGTTGTCCTCATCTCTCTTCTTTTTTGCATCAACATTTTCGGTTTTCCTGATAATTTATTTACATGCAACTTGTTCTTAGACCCAGCTAATTTTGTTGCTGTTTCATATATACACGACCAAGTATAGACTGTTAAAAAATAAAAAAAATATTTAACAAGAACAAAAAAAGTAAAGAAAAACTTCAAAACCCAACAGGCATGAGTAAACAATAAATTAAAGAAATGGCAAAACTGAATGTAGAAAGTGTCGAGAATGCCAAGACTTGGCTTTATTAAGGACCAGCAAAAACTCTGCATTTTCTCACTTCCACAAAGACCCAGTTGGAAATGGGTTTCTGCAAAGCCATAGATGCAAGAATTAAGCCCATCAAAAATTTTTAAATTTTGCAAAACCTCTTCAGAGTTGCAGGTAGAATATTTTAGTCAAAGTTTTTGCATGCATCTATAACTTTCCTGGCCCAACCCACACTCGTCATCCGCCACAAAAACCAGAATAACGATTACAAAATCACAAGTTGTGAGAGGGTCTGAACAAATCATCAGAATTATTCAGTTATAACACGTTGCTGAGCAACAAAGTCATCTGAGAGAGAATTTAAACTTTAAGAACAGTACTAAATGCACTACTAAGTCTTATTCTTTGTGGTGAACAAAAGTTTTACCTAAAATGCCATAAAAAAAGAAACAACAGATTAAAGATTTTATCGAGTGTGGGTTGGGCCAGGAAAGTTATAGATGCATGCAAAAATTTTGACTAAAATATTCTACCTGCAACTCTGAAGAGGTTTTGCAAAATTAAAAAAATTTTAGGGGGCAGGTGGGGCTCATCCCCTGAAAGGCAAGCAAGAACTCATGGAAGATGGACGTTGTTGTAAATTCTCTGAACTTTTATTTTTGGTGGTTTGTAAAAATTACTCTTGTGTTCCATTACAAGCATACATACCTTATTTATTCGTGTATTGAACATTTTTGTAAAAGCAAAATCGAAGTGATACGGTACGGCATTACGAACGATGAATGACTGAAAAAAAGCTTCTCGGGCTGAATCTGTAGGAAGAGTTGCGCCAATGATTCTGAGGCACATGACTTGTCGGTGTTAAAGGTAATAAGAGAGAGAAATGCCCCTTTCTTTTTCGAAGAAACGTAAAATATCGAAGAACGTGACCATTCCACCCACCCAACCCCCGGGAAAAAAAGATAGACAGGAGGGTTGGGGGGGGGTAAGCAGAGGCGGAGATAGAAGATGGATAAGTAGTTGCACAGAAGGATATAACTCAAGTGACTATGAGATGCAAAGCTGCTGTCATGAAACTTCTATGTAGTTAATTGCCTGCAAGTAATGTTGAGGGAAGAGCTGAATATGAAGGATAATCAGAAAGTTAAGACCACATACACTTTAATAGCGATAACTGGGACCAAATGAACTTAACGGTTATCTCACTTCTCCACATAGTCCCCCTGCAGGTCGATGCACTTCTTTGAACGTCCAACTAGATTCTTCATTCCTTGGAAGAAGAAACTTTTCGGCTGCTGCCAAATCCAGGTCTGCACCGCTTCCTTAACCTCATAATCATAGGTGAACCTGCGACAGCGTAGGGCCTCTTTAAGTGGATTGAAAGCGTGATGATCGCATGGTTCCAGATCAGGACTGTAAACGAGATGTGGAAGACTTTCAAACCGCAGTTGTTGCATTGCCTCCGCTGTTGCGGCCACTAAATGGACACGTGCATTGTTATGGTGCAGCAAGGCTGATTTTGACAGCATTCATCTTATTTTTCTGAAAATTGGAGGTTTCCGTTTCTCTCTAAGCACAGCACAGTACGTTGCACTGATCACTGTTTGTCCGTGTTCCTGAAAATGCGTCAGGATAAGACACTTCATGTCCCAGAAGAAGGTCGGTATGATTTTCTTGCCGGAGGGCTGTCGTTTGAATTTGTTCTTTTGGTGTGCACGATGTTGACGGCCAACAAAATCGAGCTTCATCGGTTGAACTTGTACTTCCCGCTTTAAACCTTTCTACCCATTCAAAATCTGTTCATTAAGTCATGGTGTTTTCACTTTCGTATTGAGCTAATATACTTAGGTGAATTTCAGCAGGTTTCACTCCCTCTGCCCGAAAAAATCTCACTACGGCGCTTTGTTCAACACTGGTGCAATCCCGCAGCAGAGCATCCATATTTATTTCACCTTGGTCTCAACTGGACTAACGGCAGAGCGCTGCGCTGTGTGTGTTTGAACTACCCATAAGCCATTGTGAAGATGTTGTATTCCGTCAGCTTCTATCCGTTGCGGATACATGTAACTTCCAAATTTCAGTTACTTTTTGATTTAACTGCGTATACATTTCTCTAGGGGTTAGAAAATAGTGATAAAGGAATTCTTTATGTAAGAAAGGGAGATCTTTCAACTTCTTCGTATTTATTGTTTTGCGGTCAGTAGGAGGGTTTTACGATGCGTGTGAGGGAGAAAAATGGTTTGATGGCGTGAATCTGAGGGCTCTTCGTTTCTAACAACTTTTAGTTGTTACCACCGTAAGAAGAGGAAATCTCAGAGTACCAGTGAAGGAGAACGCGTGGAAAAAGTGGAGAAAAAATTAGAACCGAAGAAAGGGAGTTGAAAGATTCAAAATACGACATCAGTAACTCCGATGCTGTTACGATGATCCAAAGAAAGGACCAAAAGAGTAAACTAAAAAAATAAATACCCTACTCAAAAGAATTAGGAGACCAAGAGATATTGTAAGGAAAGTCATGTGTGCGACTCACGTTGTTGAACGCAAAATATTATTTTTATGTAAGATACCGTAGAATATTCAATGATATAGGCAAGAAAAAGCGCATTAGCGAATTTTTATGTAATATTATCATTTAATGCACATCATGCGATATGTTATACGTATAGAACAATACGCATATCTGCACAACAAGAAAAATGACTTGTTGAAGGTGGTAACTGACCTATTGCAGGGTGTGTGTTCCACTCGAACGGCTAAGACCACTGCACACCTGTGGGGCATGGACCTGATGAGATTTTGGGGGTATCTTCGCCAATCCTTAACCAGGGCAGCCTCCAATCTACAAAGAGTCAACGGAAGTACCGCCGGCCGAGCTGCAATACGTCTTCCAAGTGCGTCCTAGGCATGTTCAATTGGATTTGTCAGTTGAGTATACTGGCAACCCCATACGCTGGATTCCCTCCTCTTTAAGTATGCTGTTCACTAGCCGAGCTGTATGAGGTCGAGCGTTATCGTCCACGAAAAGGAACGAATCATCGACGGCTGCAGCATACAGAATGACATCAGGTCTGAAAATCTCGTCTCTCTATCGCTGAGCCGCCAGACTACCGTTTCGGATGACATACAGGTCCGTACGTCCACCAATACTTAGGCTTTTCCAGACAATCAATCCATGTCTGCCGCAATGTGATGTGTTTTGCATAGAAGCTAGATTATTTCGCGTGCAAGTTTCTCTTCAGATAAGAACTCGTCGATTGTTGGACTCCAGACTGAATCTGGACTCTTCAGAAAAGGGGACTTGACTCCACTCGTCGTGACTCCAACCACGAAGTTCCGCAGCTCAGTTTCTACGAACCGCATGGCATCGTCCGGTTAAAGGAACTCACACCATTAGCCTACGTGCATAAAGGACACATTGGTGAAGGTGATTGTTAATAGTTTGAGTTGACAACCTGTGACCTGTTGACACGAAGATCTTTCGCTGGAGTTGAGTATCATTTTCCCGTCTGTTTCGACGGCCTGTTGACAACCTGTACCCTGTTGACACAAGAAGCTCTCGCTGGTGCTGAGTAGCATTTTGCCGTCTGTTTTGACGGACTATTGACAAAAGATAACGGTCGTTCCTGGTTATAGTTTCACGTGGACGGCCTTGGCCTTGGTTTCTTCGAACACTTCCCGTATTTTGGAATTATGTCCACAGTCGGAAAATAATGTTTCCTGATACTTCAATGCAAGGGTGCTAAAAGGGCATTTGCCTCCCGCGTGCAAGGCCCGGTGTTTCTTTCAGAACTTTTTGACCGTGGGGGTGGGGGGAGATGGAACCTTAGTTGGGGCAAGTTTTCCATTTGCCATATACACGGTCGTGTCAAAATAATATGACCATTCCTGGAATCACACTGTACCCGCCCAGGCGCATCGCAGAGTGCACGTGACAAGGTCGGCCACACGGAGATGTAAGCAGCCAGCCAGGACAGATGAGCCGCAGTGCGTTACGTGAGCACAATGGGCAGAGGTAGTGATTTGATGGACGTTCAAAAAGGAATGATCATCGGCTACCCCGCCAATGGTGGAAGCATCTCAGAAACAGCAGACTTCGTGTGCTGTTCACGAGGTGCTGTACTAAGAATGAACCGCTGGCACACCGAGTACCTTCTGACATCATAACTGTGAAGCCCCAAGGGAGAACGTCGCCTCTGTCGACTGGTAAAGAGCAATCGACGAGCAATAGTGCAGCAATTTGTGAAAACACAAATTTGTCCTTGACGGAGATCGAAAACGCGCCCCCTCACTCCGGAGTACGTTGCTCTCTCAACTAAGCGACACGGACGCAATGTGTCGCTGCAGATTTGTCGTCTTGGCACATGCTTTAACCTCTGTAGTACGTCACATAATCTCTTTCTTAATCTGTTTTTTTTTAAGCGAAGAACGAATTTTTATTAATTCTAGCCGATGTGTAGAACAAACATCACACATTTTTCGAAGAACCCAACTGCCAGTACATTCATTTTTACGTTCGTACGCCAATGTGAAAACACAAGTTTGTCCGTGACAGGATCATAACCGCGCCCCCTCGTTCCTGAGTAAGTTGCTCTCCCAACTAAGCTACACGGACGGAATGAATTCCTGCAGATTTGTCCTCTTCACATGTGCTTTAACCTCTGTATACATCACAAATTGACCACGCAAATGAATGCTATAGGGCACACAGGTACGGATCCCAGATAATAGTAGAGCGAACCATGTTACGCATGGTCTCCGGAGTCGACGCTGCGTCAAGGCGCCCATGTTAACTCAGGTCCATCGGCAATGACACCTGCAGTTCGCATGGGACTACCGTCATTGGACAGTGGAAGAGTGGGAAAAGTTGCCTTCTTCGACGAATCGAGGCTTCTACTCCACAGATGTGACGGGCGGTGGCGGATATGGCGTCAGACACACGAGAACCAACATACGGACACGTTTGTCGGTCAAGTTCAGGCCGGCAGTGGCAGTATGCATGTCTGGGGGACATCTTCCTGGTATGATCAGGAACCGCTGATACCACTTGATGGGTCCCTGAACGCCAATGGCTACCTGTCCATCCTCGCTGACCACATGCATCCCTTAGTGTTGGTCGTTTACCCTGGCGGTGATGGTGTCTACCAACAAGACAATGCACCGTGCCACGTAGCTAAGGAGCTGCGTAACTGGTTCCAGGAACACGACAGCGATGTCTCCGTTCTCCTTTGGCCGGCGAGTCGCCCGACCTCAATCCCATAGAGCACTTGTGGATCGACAGGTTCGACGTGCCGACCCACAACCATGTCCTCTCCGGGACCTTCGTGCTCTGCTGCAGTCCGAATGGGTACGTGTGCCTCGGGAAACCTTCCAGGGCCTCATTGCGTCCATGTCTCGCAGCTGTCATCCGGGCCGAGGGTGGTTATTCCCGTTATTAGGTAAGTGGTCATATTATTCCGATACGATTGTGCATATGCTGTATATAATTTTTAAGTACTATGTTTACATTAATTTGCTACTATATAATTATTTTTTGTTTAAAGAGCGTACCAGATCTTTCTGGAACAAATAAACTTGAATGTTTGTGACAAGTCCCGCTGAGTTCGATCTGCCACTAGGCCTTACGGAATCCGAATTTCTCAAACGGGCCTGACGTAGGTTCTTTTGAGTGTCGATGAGTTGAACTCGACAGCTGAAATACTGGAACGTGTAGTCAGCAATTCTTAAGATCTACGATAATGAGGCACTCCAATAACAAGTCCTTGGTTAGACGAGACACAACTTTCATAGAGTTCCGTTCGATTGGCTATCTCCACGTGCCAACAGGTTTCCAGCTAGAGAACACTTCACTATCTCACCGATATCCCGGTAAACCCTCCGCCACGTGGACTTGAGTCGTTCCGTCTAAAACCCCGGCCGATCTCTTATCGCCGAAAAACCCTGACAACTCCGTCAGTGAAAACGAAAAAACCCGAGAGGTCTAACCGACACTCTCTGCGTAAAACACGACGTCCAACTCCGTGGAAGGTGAAACGCGTAATAGATCATATGTAGAGGATTTTAAGCAGGAAGTAACTGACCCCAGGTCTAGGAAGCTAGGAGATTTGGGCTAGAGTGCCCGATAGGGAAGCGACACGGAAGTGAGATATAAAGGGGGAGAAAGACGCCCTTATTTGTTACGGGGGCTGACTGTCCCCATCCGACGCACGCTATAGTGAAACGCAAAATGCCTCTCTAGCAACAAGGAGTTCCTAATCTAGGTTGAGAAACCCCCGAATCCACAGCGCTTTGCGCCTTTTGGCAGGTGAAAGAGAATCTAAGAGAGTTAGGAGCAGATTGCCTTGATAGAATGGCACGAAAGAAAATTATGGAAATATTAGAGCACAAGGAGTAAACGGTTTCCCGTTAAGTAGGGAAGTTGTAAGCTGCCCTACATACTTACCTGCAACAGCAAGCCGTTATGAGTGATATTTCTCTCTGCAGAAAAATGCCCGGTACACCGCTGCCACAGATGAGCACAGGGAGAAACGAAGTGAAGGACACGGAAAAGGTAGAACCTGAAAAAAAAAAAAAAAAAAAACATCACACACAGAATAAGTTTCCCAGAGGAAAATCGACGTTCAACACCGGATAAAACAAAAACTGGCCATTTGCTCAGTGTTCCTCACGGGTCCACAATTGCTTCGTTACTCGTCAGATAATGAGAGAAAAGATTTTTCCCCATTGGTTCAAATTTTTTTTCTCAGGTTTACTTTTGCTGATTCTTGCCTGACATGTCAGAGTAACCATAGCTGAGGTGGTGTGATCACAAGATTACACCGATCGAAGTTTAAGTTACTCATTTTGAGTAAATAACAGAAAAACAAAAGTATAAAAACGGCCACAATCAGGGTTATTATAATTATTATAATTTATTTTTTTCATTCCTTTATTAAGGAGCCGGTAGTATAAGGGCCAATCAGTTTTTTTTTCTTCGCTACTTGTCTGCTACAGCGGAAGAAATTAAGTCCTGTTTTTATTTATTTATTTGTTTTTTAGTCAGAACTAAGGCGTAAGAAAAAATAAATAATATAAAAGACAAGACAAACAACACCTTGTTTGTCAGGGGGAGAGAAAAGACAAGACAAACAACACCTTGTTTGTCAGAGGAAGAGAAAAGACAAGACAAACAACACCTTGTTTGTCAGGGGGAGAGGTATTCAGTACAAAAGAGATAAATCTTTCAGGCAACAGTTTGCTCGGCCCTTAAAAGGGCCGGTTTTTTTGTTCTGTTTTTTGTTCAAAGAGACCGCAAGTCCACAGTGCGACAAATCCCCCTCAGCCTCAACAGTGGTGATCAGGACAATGTGTCACAATATACAGTTCATCGCAGCCTTCTGCTCATGAGCCTGCGTAGCCGAAAACCCAGACGGGTCCCCATGCTTACTGCACGTCATCGCCA
The DNA here is from genome assembly GCA_039090855.1 of Macrothele yani. Taxonomy (NCBI): domain Eukaryota; kingdom Metazoa; phylum Arthropoda; class Arachnida; order Araneae; family Macrothelidae; genus Macrothele; species Macrothele yani. The sequence goes on along the minus strand of CM076994.1, from coordinate 70,996,873 downwards.
ACAATGCATGAAATGGGCCAAAGATCATCGAGATTGGACCGTGGGTGATTGGAAGAAAGCGGCCTGGTCTGACGAATCAAGATTCCTGGTGCATCACGTAGACGGCCGAGCGCTGATACGCCGATTGCCAACGGAGGCTATGACACCTGCAGCACTGTTGTGAGGAAACAGGCCGTCGGGGGCGGTGTTTTCTTGGCACACTTTAGGCTCCATTATCCCAATAGCACAATCCGTGACAGCTGTCAGTTATCTGAACATCGGTGCGGCCCAAGTTCATCTATTCATGGCAACTGTCAGAATCGTCAAGGAGGGGGGGCATGCTGTGGTGGCTTTCTGTTAATGCCCTGTCCTCCAAATTCTCCTGACATGAACCTAATCGAACATGGATGCCTATTGCCACCTCATTGAATCGATGCCTCGCCGAGGGGCCGCTGTTTTGCGGCCTAAAGGAGGTCCTACAGCTTATTAGATAGGTGGTCATAATGTAATGGTTCATCGGTGTACATTAGAAGAGCCCATTTACTAAGGGGCCTATGGGGGGCTGAAGCCCCCGGCCTCGCATTCTGAAGCGGCCCAGAATTATGCAGGATGCTTGAAGAATTGATATTCTACAAAAAAAAATTTCAGATAGCGCAGCGAAAACAATAATAAACTACCTTGTGATTTTTTTATTTCTTTCCCCTTTTTCAGGAGGAGTCCGCAAAAGGTATAGTCACCCCCAGTCCATCCTCAAATCTTTCGAAAGCATTTCAGATGTTTTTTTGTACACATCTGTAATTGGGAGAAATTTTCATACATTAAGAATTCGTTTGAATCATGATGTTTGGATCATATTGTTTTGTCCGCTACCACTTCAATATAATTTCAACAAGCTAAGCCCTGAAGGGGGGGGGGGGTATTAAAGTAGAACTGAACTAGGTCTAAGGCCTATGAATCAAGTGAAAGAGAAATATTTATTAATAACTTGACGTGTTATGTAAATATTTAGTGCTTAAGTAAGTAAACGCGCAGCGTTATTAAAAATCCCACCTTATTATCTTTTTCTGAACATAGCATGAGTCATGCTATAATCCGTTGTTTCGTCGAACACTGTGGTTTTAAAAATTTACTAAGTCACGGCAATTTATTTCTTCAAAGCAAAGTACAATTCCCGCTTGGCTTAGATATAACTTTTTCTCGAAATTTGTTTGGAGTTCCCAATTCAATTCTTAATATAGGCCAAGATACGGCAATCATCACCCCTCCCCAGCCTCCTTAAACTTGCCGTTTCTATTTCTGGCCAGTTGCCCTAAGCTAAACGGGCCTGAAAATTCCGATAAACAAAAGAACTCGGCGTTAGGCACCTTGGAAACCAGCCACACATATTTCGGAGACTTGAAAAACTACCCCACTGGAAAACTGCCACACATTCAAAGTATTCCTCGGAGGAAAGGCAATTTGTGCCCGACCCCTTAATGTCAAACATGTGGCAGTTTTCCGGCGTGGCAGTTTACCGGCAACCGGCAAAAGCGAATGGATGTAGAGATTAACAACCGAAAGGGTCGGAGCTCAAATTTAACATGTGTAATCAATGTATTTTAAATTTAAAGAGATGTATCAAAAACAGTGTTTGGCTCAACAGAACATTTGCTACGTATTTTTTTTTTTTTTTTTTCCCTGATGCCGTCAAAGTGGTAAATTTTTTTTTGTCGCTTTAGCATAACTTGGTTTTCTTCTACAAGAATACTGAGGTACAAGTATGTAAATACTTTTTTTTTCTTGATTTAGCATAAGGCGTAGAAGCTCAGAAGTCAGAACATGGTGGCCCACTGGGAATTCTTTCGGTATCTTGGCGGCCCAGTCCGCACTTGTGCAGTAGCTTTTGGAATGCGCGTTTGCGATGTCTTGTTGAACAGCAAGACATCGGAAACGCGCATTCAAATGCACACACCAAACCGCTCGTTTAACAAGAAGCTGTTTTACACCTTCTGAATTCAGCAGGGGATTAACGGCGGATGGGGAAGCAATTACGGCTATTTTGAAGCAGCTGTTAACCCTCAAGTAACACAAAGGGATTCAATCCCCTTTGGGTTGCAACGTTTCTGCCACTCAACTGCGGCTGGCTTCTGAGAGACACTATGCCGCGAAGCTTTAAATTTTTTTATGTTTGTTTGAAGGCGCTTTGCAGATAAACATACCTTGGTCTTGGAGAGGTCGAACATCTACTAGACTTCAAATGCCTGCGGCGAATGACATCGGCTTTGGTTATTGGTTTGTAGTCTGGTTTTAGCCAGAGTTTTAGTGTCGGTTGCCGGTAAACCGCCACTCAGGGAAACTATCACATGTTTTTCATTAAAAGCCGGGCACAAATTGCTGTTCCTTCGAGGAACACTTTGAATGTGTGGCAGTTTCCCAAGTTTTCGAAATAAGAGTTTAGGGCAACTGGCCACAAAAGTTCAGGAAGGGAGGGGGGGGGTGTATAAAGATTGTCGTATTTTGGCCTATATTGAGAACTGAATTGGGAACTCCAAACAGATTTCGAGAAAACGTTCTATATAAGCCAAGCGAGAACTCTATTTTAATTTGAAGAAATAAATTGCCGTGACTTAGTACATTTCTTTAAACTACAGTGTTCGACGAAACACTGTAGTTTAATAATCCCACTTTATCGTCCTTTTCTGTGTTCAGAAAAAGGCGACAAGGTGGGACTTCTTAGTAACGCTGCACTTTTACTTAGTCACTAAATATTTACATAACATATTAACTTTGTAATATTTTTCTTTTACTTAATTAATTCATGATTAATTTACTTAATTATTTTTCTTTTACTTAATTGTATGGCTCATGAGTTGTGTCCCATAAACAAAGCCATTTCCTTCTATCGTGTCTGGTTCTAACATTAAAATTTGTGTTGTGTTTAAGAACTTTATAAACACAATCAATTCGTGAACATTACAATAATCAAATCTCTAATTCAAGAAGAAACAAATTCCTTTTGAGCCATACTTCAATTTCAGAAATTGTACACGCACCGTGTTAGAGGCGTAACTAGGTATTTCTGCGCCCGGGGAAAACCGTAAAATACTGCGCCCCCCATCTGACTTTCAAGGCATTACAAATTTAATAGTTGTGTACATCATCATTCATCATCATTGTCAACCATTATCAATCCACTGCTGGACGAAGGTCTCCCCAAGTTTCCTCCACAACGGTCTGTCTTGTGCCAGTCTCCTCCATGTCACCCCCGCATACTTTCGAATTTCATCCACCCATCTCCCATGTGGTCTTCTTCTGGGTCTTTTCCTGTCCCTTGGAATCCAATCTAAAATTTCGGCTGTCCATCGATGATCTGTCCTTCTGGCAGTATGTCCAGCCCATTGCCATTTCAGGGATTTAACTCTGATCATGATGTCTTCCACTCTTGTCATTTTTCGGATCCACGAGTTCCTCTTCTTATCTCTCCTGGTTATGCCAAGCATGCACCTCTCCATGCTACTTTGAGTTGTCTGCAGCCTTTGTATGTCTCTTTTAATTAAGGTCCACGTCTCTGCACCATATGTAAGCACTGGAAGGATGCATTGATCAAACACTTTTCTTTTAAGACATAATGGCATATTGCTCTTGAAAATTATGCTGTTTCTTCCAAAAGCTCTCCAGGCAAGTTTTGTACGCCGATTAATTTCTTCACCAATGTGACCCTCACTTGATATCTGCTGTCCAAGATAAACATACGTGTCTGTTATCTCCAGCTTTTCTCCATCAATCGATAAATCTTCATTTCTTGTAAAAGCATTGAACATCACTTTTGTCTTCTGAAAGTTCATTTTTAATCCCACTTCTTTACTCTTGTCAGCAAGTTCCTGGATCATACTCTGCAGCTCTGATGGGGTAGTTGCAAAAATGACTACATCATCAGCAAAACGAAGGTGGGTTAGATAATCTCCATTAATCTTTATCCCCTTGTTTTCCCAGCTCAGCAACTGAAAAACACCCTCCAATGTGGCATTAAAGAGCTTCGGAGATATGGTGTCACCTTGTCTCACTCCCTTTCCAATTTTTACGTGTGTTGTATTTTCAAACAGCCTAATCTTTGCACTTGCATTTTCATAGATGTTATTAATAATATTAATGTATGCATTTTCAATACCACAGGTTTTCAGAGCCATTGTAACTGATGATGGTTTCACCGAATCAAAGGCTTTTTCATAATCAATAAAAGCCATGCACAATGGAAGTTCATATTCCCTCGCTCTTTCAATTAGTTCTCTCAGTACGTGGATATGATCTATTGTGCTGTAGCCACTCCTGAATCCAGCTTGTTCTCTCGGTTGAGCCATGTCCAGTGTTACCTTCAAGCGGTGTGAAAGAACTTTAGTGAAGATTTTATAAACTACTGATAGGAGGCTGATAGGTCTGTAGTTTCCGAGATCCTCAATGTCACCTTTCTTATGTAGCAGGATCATTGTAGCGGTGTTCCAATCCTCAGGAATCTTTCCTTCATTAAGGCATCGAGTGAAAATTTGGGCGAGTACTGTTTCGATTTCTCCACTTGCTTCTTGTATGATGTCTACAGTAATTCCATCTTCTCCTGGAGCTTTTCCCCGCTTCATGTTCTTGATTGCATGTGCAACTTCTGCTGGAAGGACTGGAGGAACTCTGGTACTGGTATCTTTCATGATGTCTGGAGTGCATGTATCATCCCTTTCATATAATTTGGAGTAGAAATCTTTCACTCTTGTCAAAATTTCGCCTCTATTTCTTGTTACAGAACCATCTTCTTTTCTCAGTGCCATAATCTGTTTTCTTCCCTTACTGAGATGTCCCTTTGCTATCTTTAGGCTTTGGATGTTTTCAATTGCTTTCCTCACTAGTTCCCAGTTGAATTTTCTTACGTCTTCAGTGATACTTTTTCTTACTGTCTTGCATAGCTCTATATATTCCACTTTGGAAGTCACATCTTCTTTAGTTGTCCTCATCTCTCTTCTTTCTTGCATCAACATTTTCGTTTTTCCTGATAATTTGTTTACATGCAACTTGTTCTTAGACCCAGCTAATTTTGTTGCTGTTTCCATAAGAGCTTTGGTTACTTTTCTGTTAACTTCAGAGATGTCCACTTCTTCTGATGTTAGGCCTTCTAAAGCAGAGAACCTGTTCTTCAGTTCCAACTTGAAGGTATTATGGTGTTTTTTAAGGTTGGTTATGTCAATAGATTTTGTTTGTCTTATGAGCTTGCCACGTTCAAGTTTAGTGTTGAGGTGCATCTTACATCTCACCAATCTATGGTCACTACCTGTGTTGAACTTGTTTAGCACACTGCAGTCTTCTATGACGAATTTTTTGTTACACATAATAAAATCAATTTCACTTGTCGTCCCGTTTGGATGTCTCCATGTCCATTTCCTGTGTGGCTTTTTCTTGAAGAAGGAGTTCAAGATGAAAAACCCTTCTGCCTCTGCAAACTCAACGAGAGTATTTCCACGCTGGTTTCTGTTGCCGTGACCGAATTTACCTACTGAAGTTTCATTCTGTTGCCGTTGCCCTATTTTTGCATTGAAATCTCCCATAATTATTTTCAAGTGCTGCTTACCTTTATTATTTAGATGACAAATTTCCTCATAAAATTCTTCAATTTCTTCTTCAGGATGACTTGTGGTGGGTGCATAAGTTTGAATAATCTGAGCCAGGTATCTTTTCGAGAGTTGGATAACAAGTCGTGCAGCTCTGTCAGAGGAACTTTCAACTTCTACAACTTTATCCTTCAGTTTCTTGTTTATTATAAATCCAACACCACTAGTTCTGCCAGTATCTGTCCCACGATAGTAGAAGAGATGTCCACTTTTCAGTTCGATGAGATCTTCTCCTTTTCCCCTTACCTCACTTAGCCCCACGATGTCCCAGTTGATCCTTTGTAGTTCCTCTTCCAATTCAAGAAGCCTTGAATCAGAAGATAGGGAGCGTCCATTGTACGTAGCCAAGGTCAGCATCAGATGGCAGCCTAGTCCGGTCCTCCGGGGATTCTTAGCACCCTCTGCCTTCATGTCGCACTGGCCGCTGCCTTGGCCAGGTACATTCCAGCTGCCGGAGACTGAGGGCCAAGATTTAAGTTGTGGAATCATTTTGGAGGGGTTTGGCCATAACTCACCACGCTGGCCAAGCGGGTTGGTGAGTGTGGGATAGAATTTCCTCTGATCCCGATGGTATAGTTATACCGCTATTGGCGGTCGTCAGAGCCCCTTTAGTGGGAACAGGATGCACCACGAGAAGGCGGGGTTGACATTTGTCAAGGAGAGGCTGTGATGTTACGCATCACCTGACCTTACATCCCGTTGTGTACATATATATATATATATATAACTATGAAATTACTAAACATGCACATTAGTAATAATGTCGGGCAGTATAATACTCTTCTCCACAAAAGAAAATTAACGTCATACCCCAAAGTTATCTCTACGCGGTAGATGCAATTTAACTGTGACTGTTTGTGTAGTTTTTCGCAATTGTTTGAGAGTTTGGACTTACTCTACCACATCAAATGGACCGAATTCAGTTCGTAGTAGTGGCTCACAGCCACAGAAATGATCAAATAACCCCCAGAGAATCTTCAACAATGTGAACAACATTCTTTCTTTGTCTCGTATGTATAGTCGGGTACGGAGAACTGGACACCGGAGAACTGGACACATTGCAATTTCAGTGCCATAAAATTGTTCTGCATAAACAAATTTCGTGTGGCTATATTCCCCACTACTTGAGCAACTATTGTTCATATTTTTTTTTTAATATTTCATTTTCAGTAAGAAATTTTGACATTTCCATGATTTTCGGAGCTAAGACTAAGCGGAGAACTGGCCACCGGAGAACTGGCCACCCGGAGAACTGGTCACAAAAATTTTAAGGGGCCGTATAAAAATTGCGTTCTGGTCTGTTCCGTGGTCCCAGAACGCAAGATTGGTTATCTGACACACATAAAATGTCCGTAATTTCGTATTTTCTTATTTACGATATTTTTCTATAAACTATAACTAAACAAATTCTCTGCGAGTATAAGTAAACCCAGGAAACTTGTCGGGGGGTGGGGGGGCTTAAAACCTAGAATATGAAATATAAAGAATTTCTGGTCCGATCGGGAGATTTTAAGCCATTACAAGCTACAAGTCATCGAATTGTCTGAGGGCATCTGCTGCTTCAGGAAACTAGTGTGTGTGTGGGGGGGGGGAGGGCAATACCGAAACCGTTAAATATCAAGAATTTCTCATTTCTCTTCCGATCGGGAGATCTTCAGCATTTACAAGCTGCAACTCGACAAATTTTCTCAGCGTATGTGCACACACTCTCTTTAAACCTGTCGGTTAATATCAAAAGTGTAAAATATGAAAAATTCCTCGTCCGATCGGGAGATTTTTGGCATTTACAAGTTACAACTCGACACATTGTTTGAAGGCATGTGCCTACTCAGCAAACCTGTGTATGTGAGGGGGGGGGGGGGTACCAAAAGTGTAAAAGAGGAAAAATTATCGTCCGATCCCGATCGGAAGATTTTCAGTATTTACAAGCTGCAACTCGACAAATTTTCTGTTCTGAGCGCATGTGCCTACGCAGCAAACCCGTCCGGGGGGGGGGTAATACCAAAAGTGTAAAATATGAACGATTTCGTCCGATCGGGAGAATCTCAGCATTTAGCAGCTACAACTCGACACATTATCTGAAGGCATGTGCCTACTCAGGAAACCTGTCGGGGGGGGGGGGGGGGGGCTTGTAAATGCTGAAAAGTTTCGGATCGGACGAGAAATTCTTCATATTTTACAGTTTTGGTATTACCCCCCCCTCCCCGACAGGTTTCCAGAGTAGGCACATACGCTCAGATAAAATGTCGAGATGTAACTTGTAAATGCTGCAAATCTCCCGATCGGACGAGTAATTCTTCATATTTTACAGTGTTGGTACCCCCTCCCCTCCCTCTCGTTTTGCATAGTAGGCACATGCCCTCAGAAAATGTGTCGAGTTGTACGTAGCTTGAGAATGATGAAAACCTCCCGATCGGACCAGAAATGCAGGCTTTATATTTTACACTTTTGGTACCCCCCCCCCTCCCCGGACAAGTTTCCTGAGCCAGCACATGCGCTCAGAAAATTTGCAGACTTGTAGTTTGAAAACCCTGAAATCTTCTGTTGAAATGTACGTCGTAAACATTTTTTCTAAAAAATGACATTAATTTCGCAATTAAGAAAAGACGAAATTACGGAAACTTTATATGACTCAGATAACCAACCTCTGGGGATCGTGGGCATGAAACGGTCAAAAACGCAATTTTTATACGACCCCTTAAATTTTTTGTGGCCAGTTCTCCGGGTGGTCAGTTATCCGGTGGCCAGTTCTCCAGTGGCCACTTCTCCGGGTGGCCAGTTCTCCGGTGGCCACTTCTCTTACACCCATGTATAGCCCATCCGACTTAAGAAAAACAGAGGGCTCCATTGTTTGTGAAATTCACAAATTTGATGGTTACCAGATGGAAACCGCGTCTCCTCACTCCGGAATGAGTCACATCATCTGCCTCTAAATTTTTTGAAGCGAAGAATTTTTCATTAATTCCAGACGATGTGTGTAACGAACATCACACACGTTTCGAAGAGCCCACCGGCCAGTAGATCCATTTTTACGTTCGAGTGCCAAAGTGAAATTCACACATCTGCCGGTGGTCTCCGGAGTGTGCCGTTCGAGCCAACTAAACTACACCGACGGAATGTATAGCTGCAGATTTGTCTTGACGTGTGCTTTACCTCCGCAGTAAGTCACATGTCGCTGACGGCCGTAGTTCTCTTTTAGTTCGACGGACCATATAACCACTCCTTCATTCCGGAATGTGAACAGCTAGAATCCTCTAAACATTTTAAGGAAGAAATTCGAATTTTAAGTGTACCAAAAACTTGTGTAAAAATTAGTTTCAATTTTAATCAGACTGCATGCAGTCTCGCCGTAGTTTCGCCTCTGCACCGTTTACTACACGGTGCTATACACGCATCACTGGCTTTGTGCCTTTCATGAGCAGACCTCCGATGGCGACTCGTGCCGCTGACAATGTGCGTGCTACGACTTACCTCTCCCCCCTCTTCCAGCAAAGACTTTGGAATTGATATTCAACGGGCTTAGTCTCATCATCCGCCGTAGAAAAAAAAAAAAAAAAAGCAACTCCAGATGTTTTCCGTAATTATGTACAAATTTATATGAATTGTTTGTAATTTCCTTCATCTTTTTAGCATCAGTAATTACATTAATGGTTTTTTTAATGTTAGTGGTTAAATTCATAACCATATATCAAATAAAATATTAAGCCTAATATTTTGCAGAATATATAGATTTACTGTATTAATCTGCGACGAGTTCAGTTGCCGAGAAAACATATTCAGCTGTGTATCATCTAAAACAAAATTATTTATTTACTCAAGTTTATTGAAAATACGTTTTTATTCATTTCCGTATTTTTAATGGCAAATAGTTTTGCGGTGTCTTTGTTCAATGTACAATCAACCTTGTAATCCTATTAATTATTTGTGATTTCGGTGCACTTCCTAAGAAATTAAATATGAATTAATTATACATGAATTAACTAAATTACTGTACGAAATCACACCATAAAGAGTTTATGAAACTCAAAAAAGTATAAATAATTGCACGTGGATCAAGCTTCATTTTTACGCCCTCTCCAAAAATACGCATTCAAGAAATTAAAATATTACGAAAACTTTACACTAGAAAGAGCAAAAAGTTTAAGTGCACGAAAATAATTTAACTGATTGATCGCGCAAATTTCTTGACAGCACGGTAACAAAAAGACAAGCTTTTCTTCTGGTTTGGTCAACTACCGCATCCTGTAGAATTGTGGGTGAAACTTTGCCCTGTCCCCAGTTCCAATAGCAGAAGGAGCATCAAACAAAGGTATTCGATCTTTCCACGTTTATAAGTGGGTCACGGAAAAATTATCAATTGGCCGCCATCGGGAAACGAACCCAGGTCTTCCTCCAGTTACGCGCCGGATATGCTTCCACTACACCTTTTACGAACTTTTCGCGGCCAATGAGAATTTTTCCGTGACTCACTTATAAAATTGGAAAGAACGAATACCTTTGTTTGATGTTCCTGGTCCACGTCAAATGTCTGTATTAATTAAGGAGAAAGAGATTGGAGTGCTCAGAGAAGTTCAGTACGCTGCAAGCGTTTATGGACTACTTGACAACACCCAAGGACAGATGGGGGGGGGTGACTTAAGCTGCAGCAGCAACCACACTGTATAGGCGTGCTGACCAACAAGTAGCACGAAAGGCCGGGCGCCGCGACTTCAGTTCTTAATACAATGTTTTTAAGACCGATCAGCGAACAAGAACTTTCTTTGCCCGGTTAAGAATAAGATTTTGTGTTGGCAGCAAATCATTGATGCACTTTCCGCCAAAAACAATTTGAATTGCCATTCTTATTGTTTTAATACCAATCGCTACTAATTTTTTTTTTTTTTTTAGCGTGCAACAGCATTAGCACGTAGTCGCCAGCCGCCACTGCAGACCTCTATCAAATAAATAAATAAATAAAGATAAAGCACAAATTTTAAAACTAGGTTTTCCAGATTTAAATGTTTGCAATACGAGTCATTAAAAACGGAAGCAGTGATAACAAAAATATGAAAAAGATAATGTATTTATTAATTTATTTTAAAAAATCCCGAAAGTTATTCTGAACAAAATAAACGAACTTGTATTCGTGTAAAAAAATATTGACAAAATAAATTGTAAACACACAGGACCAATTATTATGGAATGTAAACTTTATTTCTTAATATGGAGTTACTATATATGAGTCCATTAAGTCTTTCCATATATGAGTCCATTAAGTCTTTCCCACATTACAAAAACCAATATAAAAATATGTATTACAGGTACAACAAAGGGATTGCACGACAATGATTGTGCACAAGTAAAGTTTAATTTTTTTCCCAGTGTCAGTACACCTCCACATGGGCGCCATTTGTGGCCCGGAGGACATCCAAGCGATATTCGACTTCACGCCATGTTTTGTTTGATATCTCAGCAGAGACAGAACCAATGACGTCCGTTATTCTGCTCTTCGTCACGACATCCGGAACACTGCTAGAGTAAACTTGGTCTTCCACAGGAAAAAGTCTAGAAGGGTTATGTTGGCGATCGAGGTGGCTATGTCATGGATCCGTCGCGGCCAATCCAACTGTCCGGAAGTCTGTCATTCAGGAACTCACGAACCATTATTATTGACCAATGTGGTGGGGCACCGTCTTGTTGGAAAATAACCGAAGGTTGGAGTGCATGCAACTGAGGTGCTACAAAAAGTTTCAGCATGTCCAGGTACACGTTACTGTAGGCTTTATGAAAAAGAAGGGTTCCATTATTCTGTCATGCATCAGGCCCAGTGGCACACCCAGGAATTCCTGTTGGGGAGGGGGGGGCTAGATGCATGTGTGGTGTATACGCACATAGTATATATATATATATATATATATATTCTATAAAGAAGATACCTAAGCAAAAAAATACATATATAATTTTGACTCACACCTAATACAACATAGAAAAGGTTATGTATCTACCTGTGTGAGTAAAAGGAGAAAAGATAAAAAAATAAAATAAAACAACTGAATGTAGAAGGTGTCGAGAATACTGAGCCTTGGCTTTATCAAGGACCAGCAAAAACTCTGCATTTTCTCACTTCCACAAAGACCTAGTTGGAAATGGGTTTCTGCAAGGCCATAGATGCAAGTAACATTCCCACCTAAAATAGTTAAAAAATATATATATATAAGTCATGTCCTCCGTAGAGTAGCATGACCTAGCACTAGTTAACAATTTCGCTTGCATCCATTAACCTTCATGGCCCGACCCATGCTCTTCATCTGTTACTATTAAACAGAGAGAAGAAGATTAAAGAGAACTCAAGCTGTGAGAGTGACATAATAAATGGAAATGATTTTCAGCTATAACGAAATTCCAAGTTCGTTTGAGAGAGAATTTAAACCTGAAAAACAATGCAAAAGAAATCCAAATTTTACATTGCAATTAAAAAAAGGAAATGTTAATTTATAACGAACAGATTTTTGAAAGAAAACTTGAGTCTAAAACCCCCTACTCTACAACTTATGACAGCACGAAAACGAGAATAAGTTAAAGATAAATATTAACTAAAGAAAACTTTGTGAAAGTTATATACCTTAAACAGTTAGTTGCAATATGTACAAAGTATTTCAGCAGTGCTTTAAGTGCATAATTAATTAGTTATTAAGAACTTAACTACTTTGAAAAAGCAGCGCATAGACAGCGCATAGAAAAGGAACAGGCTTAGCCTTCTTTTGTTCCTAGGTACCTCAAAAGACGCTCAAAGTTACAAAGAAAAGTAAGAGTTATAACCCGCAAAAATGTTAACAGACAAACCAATGCTTAAAAGCTGAAAAGCTAAAAAACGACAGAGAAAAGGTACATAAAGTACAAACATTGAACTTATAAAACCTAGAACCCAAAAACAAGGAAGAGAGCTTACCTCTTGTGTGACAAAAACTTTTCTCCACACAAGAGGAGAACATGGCTGACCCCTTCCGCCACTCCCTAGACGCTGGGGGGCAGTGAGGGTGGGGCTGATGGCCTCCTCATACAGCAAGAAACCAACGCGCGGAGATTTTAACCAGAGAAAAAAATATATAAACTTAAGACTGTGGATCTGTATGATCAGAATGAGCAGAATTAACTCTCCAGAATACATGAGAAATATTATAAAATACACGAGCAGTTTATTTAATAATCTTTGCATGTATTAAATCACCTTAGTGAGCTTCTATAGATTAATCAGAATCTTATTAATTTTAATGTTGGTTTTACTATTTTTAGTATAGCTATCCTAGTGATGAATAACTAGTTTTCTTTTTTATTTGTTTTTATTTTCTTTTATAAACAGATTTTTAAGCTTTTTTGTGATTTTGTTTATATTATTTAATTTTTTGTTTTAATAGGACCGTCATATCCATAGCACTAAGGTTCCTTTAGGTAGTTAATAGGCATCCTCTAGCCAACTTCCTTACGGCTTTGATTGGTCAGAATCATATTATTAACTGTGTAGAAAATTAAAGCAGATCTGCCAACCTTACTCTATAGTGCATAAGATAGACAGATATGCATTAGATAGGTAGATAAACGAGTTGACGTACAGGACTTTGGGTGGGGATTAAGCCCCAAAGCCACCATCCCCCGTGGGTGCGCCAGTGATCAGGCCACCCCATACGTTCACTTTTGGGCTAACCCTCTGTTGCTCAATGGCATTATGGAGATTTTCTGATCCCCAGATTCGTACATTGTGTATATATTTACTGTACTAGAGACGGCGAATGCGGCTTCATCTGAGAAACAGACAATCACTATCATGAGCTATGCGCTGCAACACCTCCGTCGCAAACGCAGCACGGCGAGGCGGTCATCAGTCAGACTGAAGAGCTTAAACGATCTGTACCTTATAAGCACAGAGATGACGTTTATGTAAAATTTTGTGAACCGTGGGACGGGGTATCCCAGTTTCCAGTGATGCACGACGAATGGATTTCCAGGGGCTTTGCAGAAATGTCTCCTGAACAGCTGCAGCTGTCACTTGTGTAACAGGTGTTCGACCCGCTCGGGGAACATCGCCAACACTTGCGCTGCAACACCTCCGTCGCAAACGCAGCACGGCGAGGCGGTCATCAGTCAGACTGAAGAGCTTAAACGATCTGTACCTTATAAGCACAGAGATGACGTTTATGTAAAATTTTGTGAACCGTGGGACGGGGAATCCCAGTTTCCAGTGATGCACGACGAATGGATTTCCAGGGGCTTTGCAGAAATGTCTCCTGAACAGCTGCAGCTGTCACTTGTGTAACAGGTGTTCGACCCGCTCGGGGAACATCGCCAACACTTGCGCTCCAACACCTCCGTCGCAAACGCAGCACGGCGAGGCGGTCATCAGTCAGACTGAAGAGCTTAAACGATCTGTACCTTATAAGCACAGAGATGACGTTTATGTAAAATTTTGTGAACCGTGGGACGGGGAATCCCAGTTTCCAGTGATGCACGACGAATGGATTTCCAGGGGCTTTGCAGAAATGTCTCCTGAACAGCTGCAGCTGTCACTTGTGTAACAGGTGTTCGACCCGCTCGGGGAACATCGCCAACACTTACACTACCCGTCGCTTTAAACTTTTCATACCAAGCTTTTATGCTTATTTGGTCCGATGACGATCATCTGCACTCTTTTCTGAAATGACTCTGGACGGTAACCGCCGATTTGGTCTCATGGAACCACAACACGCATGCCGCTTTTTCTTGCATGGAAGCCATTATCGATGAAATGCTCATCTTATTCAGCAGTAGCGCTCATCTAAAGAACAGAAATAAAAAAAATAATTTATGAGTGCTGCTATATTATGTCGCCAACCATTTTATTTTAACTTACATAAATTTTTTTATATTAATTTTTGTAGTGTGGGAAAGACTTTACGGACACCCTGTCCCAGCAAAAACACAAGTGCTGGGAAACTGCTGGCCACCAGCTGGCAGTGATGGGTCACTGCTGGCTGAAATCGGCCGCTCAGGGCCAGGTAGTGGTCCGTTGGTGGCAGCGCTATCAGTTGGCGAGCCATTGATGGCCCTGCAGCATCGCCGTGAATTGTGGGCCTCCAAGCAAGTGCCACTAGTGGCCCGTTGCTGGCAACCAATGCAACCCCAACAGCAGGTGGAAGCAACGGGCATGCGCAGTTAGTTGCTTCCGGTACCAGTTAGTTGAAGACGACGCTATCGCCATGGTGTTATTTTAGTGGATGTTAAGAAAAAAATCCATATGTAGAGAGGCGAATTAATTTCCTAATGAAATTTTGCGTCGACGAAGATATCAGATTAAGCCGTGAAATACTAGATTACAGCCATGAAATACACCCACTCCATTCCCATGAATAACAATTCATGGAATGGAGTGGATGAATAACAAGCAAAAATTTGAAACAAATGTCCTGGAAAACCATTAAAACAACGTTTGCTGGAAGAAAAGAAAAAGAATTATACGCGTACAAAATTTATTAATTATTTGAAAGAGAAAAAAAGCAACGCTATGAGGTGTACACAAGACTAAATACACAAGACTGGGAGGAATTCGCTTCTAAAAATAACGAGAAGTAAAATACAATATCTTTACTCTTTAAAACAAATGTAGCTTCGGACAACGGAAAGGAAAGATACAACTTTAAAAATGTAACAGAATGTGACATGAATCGGGGTAAATATATATTTATTCAATAATCTCTTTTCAAGACGACAAGGACAGTACAAAACTTTGGAAAGCGACTCTAAGTATGTACACTCCTTGAAAATGAGTGAAGTTTCCTTAAAGTAAAAAAAACAAACTATCGTTACGTTGAAAAAATTAATTTATGAATTATATGAAACTGACTTTTATGAAAAATACCTCGCAATATTGTAAAATGAAAGAGGGAAGCATTCGATTACACAATGCATACCAAACAGACAGCTTTAGGCATTCGCTCGAGCGCGGCAAATTAGTCCGGTCGGTAGAGAGCTCAGCTGCCACGCCAACGGCCCTGGTTTAAATCCTCTCTGACGCAAGCGGGCGTTTTTCCGGTCTGTTGAGAAAATTTCCCCAGCGCAGTGCGTTAATTCACAAGTTTTGTAAGGGTGAAAAAAAAAATGTAGCTTTGGGAAACTGCGGTTGTCCTTGATTTTTTTTATTATTATTATGGCTGCTACTGGGAAATTGGCGTACAAGATTCGGCAAGCCACCAGTTACGTCACGTGGTTGTTGGCTGCCACTAACGGCCCACATTAGGCTAGCCATCATTTCTGGCACGTGCTTGCAGGACCACTGAAGGGCCACTTGTGGCGGCTACTGCCTGTGATGGACAACTGATGGCCCTGTTGTGGCATATGAGAACTGATGGGGTGCCAACTGTTGGCCAGCGGTTGGCCTGAACTGCTGGCCCTTCTGTTGGCCGCCAGAACATTTTATTGACGGTTCGGCAGCGGCAACATAGTGCTGGGTCATTGTTGGCTGAGCTGGCTGCCAGCAATGGCCCAGCAAGACTGTTTTTGCTGGGGTATATCCCCACCTGCTTTAATTTTCCTTGGCATGTTTTGAATACAGTGGAGCACACATGGGGGGGGCTTTGGGTGCTTAAGCCCCCCCCTCCCCACGAGATTAAGAGCGATGTACGTCACAAATTAAACATTCCAAAAGATTATTTTACATGTTCAAAAAATTACATAGTCTATAAATGTAAAAAAAAAAAAAAAAGCTACATGAATTTAATTGAAGAACACTTTTTTTATTGCACATTGTAAAATGTTGCATTACTCTGAACTGCTAGATATAGTGATCCACGCATTGAACATTATATGATTTCGTTATCTTTTCGGCACTATATGTACGATTATTCCTTCATTGGCGGTCCGATAACTTTTCAGACACCCTACGTAAACATCAATATCTACTATATCTATCAAATGTATAGGCTATGTGCATATGCTATACGTATATACTCTATGTGAATATAATATGTATCAGGGGCGCCGACTTCAGCAAATTATTGAGGGGGCAGACGTGGGAGGGCACGTCTGTTCCTTTGTCAGGAGGAAAATAAAAAATAAAAGGGGGTAAAGAATGCAAACAGATAAACTACGAGATTCGACGTATATTTTGAAACGCAATTGTAATTGCCCATCAGCAAATGAAAAAGGAAATATATTCTTTCGCTGAATATTATTATTTAAAAAAATGAAATTCAGGCTGTGATTTCCAAACGTTTATCAAAAATATGAAAAATTAGCTCTATCTTAAACAAAAAACGAGAAGAGCAAAAAATAAATAGATATATAAAGGTTCTAGAGATTATATGTTTCTGTATTTTTATTTTTCATAATTGTCAACGGATGGTCACTGCACCTATGCTAACGAAGGTGCATTTGCATAAAAGGCTTACATTTCTAAGGCAGTATCGGAATTGGACCTCCGGCCGCCCCGGTGGCGCAGTGGTCTAAGCGATGGCCTCTGATCATTCGTCCGAGATGGGTCTGGGTTTGAATCCTGGTGAGGTATGGATGTTGTGTTTGTCTTACGGCGCTGGCTCTCTCCTTTCCCTGGAACCAGTGACCCTAAATTAGGGACGGGCGACTGCTTATAGCCCATTGAGTTGCTCACGGTGGTCGTTAAACCTCCAACCAAAAAATAAAATTGGACCTCCGCTGATGAGCAAAGGATTGTCTTCTCCGACGGGTCACGTTTTCTGCTTCACCGAACGGATGGACGTTGTCGTATAAGGCGAGAAACATCGGAGAATAAACACTCTTCAACCATTGCTGGAAGAACACAAGCTGGTGGGGGCAGCATTATGGTCTAGGCAATGCTTTCGTGGCCTTCTCTGGGTCCACTCATGCCTGTGGTAGGCACTATGGACCGAATTCGTTATGAATTCATCCTTGCAGACCACGTACACTCATACATGCCGATTGTCTTTCCTGGGGCGGATGAGATCTTCCAGCACGACAATGCGACGTATCACACAGCTCGAAATGTCCGACAGTGGTTGGAAGAGCACGATGAAGACTTCAAAGTACTTCCCTGGCCCCCTAATTCCCCAGACTTAAACCCAATTGAGCATCTGTGGGACCACCTCGATCGTGTTGTTCGCTCTATAGATCTCCACCACGCACCCTCCAGCAGCTGTCAGATGCACTGCAGTCAGCATGCTCCACATACCTGTGAACACCTTCCAGGTGCCGCCCCGGTGGCGCAGTGGTCTAAGTGATGACCTCTGATCATTCGTCCGAACGGGGTTCGGGTTCAAATCCCGGTGAGGCATGGATGTTGTGTTTGTCTTACGGCACTGGATCTCTTCCTTCCCTGGAACCAGTGACCCTAAATTAGGGACGGTCGACTGCTTATAGCCCATTGAGTTGCTCAGGTGGTCGTTAAACCTCCAATAATAAAAAAAAAAAAGAACACCTTCCAGCAAGTCACTCCCAGCCCGTCTAGCTGCTGTTTGTGCTGCACACGGCGGTTACTCTGGGTATTAGCTGGTGGTCACACTAATGCGACTCGACCTTGTGTGTTTGTGTGTATATATATATACACTGACGGAAAAAAAATCCCAACACCAAGAAGGGGTTGTGTTAGATAAACGACAGTTGGTAGACGGTGAGAGTACATCTGTAAGATGACGTCTATGCAAATTTCACGCTCGGCGCATACGTGTGGCGCTAGTAGCGCCCCTCGGAACATGCAAAGCAGGTTTGCTGTAAATACGCGCTGTAACGTTCGTGAGCGTTAGTTATCGTTGAGATTCGACGTAGGGTGTTGATGTTAGTCAAGAATGCCTTTAAGAAGACGAAGAAGCCATTACCAACAGCTCACGGAGTTTGAACGAGGTCGTGTAATAGAACTAGGAGAAGGTGGATTTTCTTTTTCTTTCCGCAATATTACAGAACGACTTTGCAGGAATGTAGCCACTGTGCACGATTCTTGGCAGCGGTGGTCAAGGGAAGGTACTGCCTCAAGAAGACCGGGTTCCGGCCGGCCACGTGGCACTACTGAGAGGGAAGACCGCCATGCACGGCGTATGGTCGTGGCGCATCGTACCGCGTCTGCGGCAGCAATTCGAGCTGCAGTTGCCACCACAGTGACACAACGAACTGTTACAAATCGGTTACTTGAAGGACAGCTCCGAGACAGACACCCTGTAGCGTGCATTCCACTTACTCCAAACCACTGCCGTTTTCGACGTCAGTGGTGTCAAGCTAGAGCTCATTGGAGGACGGAGTGATCTGTTGTGTTTTCTGATGAAAGCTGGTTCTGCCTGGGTGCCAGTGATGGCCGTGTGTTGGTTAGAACATTCTGGCGGTTACACCGGTTATTAATGTACCAGCATTTCACATTTAAAATGGCTCTTCTCGCGCTTACAATAAGCTGTGATCTTGAAACCTTAATCGATAAAATATGTTACCTATACAAATGTATTGCCGCCATTTCATTCCTCTACAACTATTTTTTCGTGGTGTTGGGATTTTTTTCCGTCAGTATATATATATATATATATAGTCGAGTCATATTATTGTAGACCATCTCCTCCTACTTTTGGCGTCAACAGCGCGTACCCAACGAAAGTAGGTACGTGTCGTGAGATGGCTTTTTTTTTTTTTTTTTGTTTGGAGGTTTAACGACCACCGTGAGCAACTCAATGGGCTATAAGTAGTCGCCCGTCCCTAATTTAGGGTCAATGGTTCCAGGGAAGAAAGAGAGCCAGTGCCGTAAGACAAACACAACATCCATGCCTGACCGGGATTCGAACCCGGACCCTTTACGGACGAATGATCAGAGGCCAGCGCCTTAGACCACTGCGCCACCGGGGCGGCGGCTGAGCTGGCTTGGAGGGTACATATGGTGTACTGTATGCATTCTGATAACATATCATTCGCTGCTGTCATGGATAAAAGGAGCGATTTATCAGATTTGCAAAAAGGTATAATTATCGGCTTTCGGGACAGGGGTGGCAGTATTTCTGAAACAGCGCAGTTTGTGAACTGTTCGCGTGCTGCTGTGGTTAAAGTGTATTGTGATTGGAGAAATGGCACCCCTGCGAATAAGCGATCTGGAAACTGCGGAGCACTACGAGCCATTGATGTGAGAGGTGAACGTCGGCTGATAGCATAAAAAACCGCGCGAGGGCCGATCGACGCGATTCAGTGGAGCAATTCACTGGCTGAATGAACCAGGGGGCTACTGGAAGTGTGTCTAAAATGACAGTTCAGTGAATCCTGCTGCGTACGGGGCTTCGATGCAGACGGATGGTTACTGCCCCTATGCTAATGACAGATACAGCATAAAAATCAAGAGTTGGTTAGCCACTTGTGAAGATACACCATTTTACTGCTTTTGTGTATGTGTCATGTTTAAAAATTGGTTTCTCAGCTCCTCGGCTGAAAGTTAACACTCTTTCTCTTCTCACTCACTCACATTTTTTTTTCTTTTTTATGTTAGGTCATATTTGTTGTAACTTTCTATACATACAAGGCCACGCCAGTTCCTTTTAATTAAAAGAAAAACAATGCTTAAAACTCAAAAACTTCGACAGAAATGTTCAATTGCATCCATGGATTTTGCATAGGAATTTACTTGAAGATGACAATTTTGGTATTTCCATCATTATAAGAAATTTAGGTAATCATGTTTTTGTGCAAATACATCCCACACAGTGATGTTATCAGGTATCTTCTCGGGGGTGCTTAGCCCCCACCCGAAAATCCATGAAGGCCCCTACCCTCATTCCCCGTAGGTTTTTGGGCGATCTCCCCTTATTTTAGTCTGTTCGTTTATACAGATAGCTGAATATTTGGAGAAATTGATTTTAAAAAAAGTTAAGAAAATGAGGGAAAATATTATTTTAATAAAAAAAAAACCCGTCCACATGGACTTCAGTCTGAAATTTCTATCATCCTTCAACAAAACATTAAACAGTCCTCGCTGAAGGGGTAATTTTTCAAGCACAGACACCTCGGATTACTTCCGCAATAAAAACCTAATTCCACATAGTAAAGATGTTTGCACTGCAATACATCATCATATTTTGCAAGATAGCATATAAAAACAGTTTTATTTCAGTCAAGATAGCATATAAAAACAGTTTTATTTCAGTCAAGATAGCATAAAAAAAACAGTTTTATTTCAGTCAAGATAGCATAAAAAAACAGTTTTATTTCAGTCTTCTGGATGCCGCCTGTCCATATTATTGCCTCAGTGTAGTAACGTGACATTAGTGCTTCCAATACAACAAAATATTTGCTGCCTACTTTTTAACAATAGCAAATTATTAGAAATTGTTCCCCTAATGATTTTTTCTGCACCTGGCGGTGGTGGTTTTTACTCGGTGAAAAAATAAATAAAATCGAGGCATCTCAAACTGCCGTTTAAACGGTTTGTTAGTTTTTAGTTGGTTTTTTTACTACTATTTGCTATTCTAAATAATCTAAAAAGACAAACCAAATGGCAGGGAAATGATTACACCATACGTTTTCAGTAACACTGTAATGATTCCTTAATAATCAGAAACACGCTAACAGTAAGGCGAGGACATTTTTACCACCCATAATGTCTTGGAAGGATTTTCTTCAGCACAGCCTTACCTTACTAGCATCCTCAATATTTTACACCACCCCATTGTGCAATCCGTGGTCCATTACTGAATTAAAGCAAAGGTATAACATTTTTACTCACTTGTTTGTGTAGATTTCGTGGAATTTGCATTTGCGATATAAGAGCATAAGAAAATGTGTGTACTCTATTTAAAAATTTTATATAAATAAATAACAAAATTGTGATATATATATAATTAGTTAACAAACTTTAGCCTCCCTCCCCGAAATTTTTAATTTTCCCCTGGAAAAAAACTCTCTGAATGCAACACTGATCCCACAAGCCAACATTTTCATAATTTCAAATACTGATATCTATTGATTCATTAACAATAAAAAAATGAAAGCTTTGGGGAATGACACATACTGGGGATAAGTACTTGTAAAAAAAAAAAAAAAAAAAAAAAAATCCTGGATTTGACATGGAATGACCCACACATGATACACCCACATATGCAAGATGCTAAGAACATGTAACAAAACTGTTACATGAACGGGTATTACATCAGTGTGTCTAATGCTGAATGACAAACATTTTCACCTACCAAAGTTCAACATGACTTGTATAGCATGTAGTTAATATTGCCAAAGGATACAGCAGTCTATGGCTTCAGTTTACATATTACAAGTTTTAATTGCTAGAAAGGAGGGGGGGCAAAAAAACAGCATTACAGGTAACTGTATACTATAGGTAATACTATGTAACTGAGCCAATTTCATGAAGGTAAATATTATAATTATAAAACATTTGAACTGTATCTTTCTAATCCTGAAATTTAAGTTAAATTCTAGGAGTACTGTGACCCCCCCCCCTTTAAAAATGACCAAAATCATGTAGTCTAAGGATTGTATTCACTATGTGCAATGCATTTTGTGCTTTTACACAGTGGTCTGATCCAGTTATCCAAGCAGTATCACATATTTTCATTTTCACAGCCTTTAAAACTATGCAAATTCATTATATACTGATCTATTTTGTGTATCTCTCTCCCTTTCAATGCTGACCCTACACTTGCTTCTGTCTCACCAATAGCAAGTAACAAATAGCCTCTTGCACAATTGTTAATCCTGTCTTTGCTCACTGTCAGGCGGCATATCATTCTGCACAGATACCAATGTCCAAATTTGCCTTTTGGCATTCATTTCTTATACAATTGGTAATATCTTCAATTTGGCATAATGTACATGAGCCTAAGATATATATATATATATTTTTTTTGCAAGGGCAGTCGCTAATTTAATACCTTAAGTAATTAGGGGTGTCTTTAATAATTTTACCTCACCGAATCCAAATTTGGAAGCTGTGAAAATGATAACAGAAGAAGCAAGAAACGAGTAATAACACAATGAAATGCAGACTTTAAATTGCAGTTGCATTATAACACAACAAAATGAAACTTTGCAGACTATTTATTTTCTATAAGGGATTTTGTACATGTATTATTGTCTGTCCTGATAATTGCTTTAAAACATAATTTCTGAAGTATCAAAGTTGTACACCTAATAAGTGACTTTGGGACACAGTGTAGACCTATAAAAGAAAAACAGAAAGCACTATTCACACTATTGACTCTGACACATGAAACATTAGTCAAACCTCTTTCCACAGAAAATATGGATAATGAATTCTTGTACTGCTGTGATAATGACACATCATATTACAGGCTGGTGAGGTGACAACAGAAAATATTTAGGGGCACATAGGCAAACTGTTAAACATGCAGTTAAAGTGAATACAGAAGGTTTTGCCATGAATACGTGTCAACATCAATTCACTCATACTGGATGTCCCATGGGAAATGTCAAGAGACTTCTTTTAACTGTAAAATAAAATGTTTTCTCATATTACAGTAAGATGAACCACTAAAGGCAATGTTCATGATGGTGAAATTTTATGACATTACAATAATGTAAAGAGCAAACAACACTTTATCCCATATCTTTGTTTACAAGAATATACATGCTCCTAAAGCAAGAAAAACATGTTTTCTATCATGGGTATGCTGAAACAGTTTTGCATGCAAACAAATGTGACACAGGTTCTGATCTTGTGGAATAAGACTACAACGATGTTTTGGGAGGGTAAGTTTTTTCATACTTTAAGAGTACTTGTTTTAAAAAAGTTAGTAGCTGAATTTTTTGTAAACCTGCCTATTGCTTGCTTGAATCTGAGACATGGTCATGCTATAACCATCATGCAAGAACTGTGTAACTCACTACAAATATGTGGATCTGCTTATATAAGTGAATTTTTAACCACTAACCAGACATTTTGAGCAGATGTTTCTACAAGGAAGTTTTAAAAAGCTAAATGCATTAGACGTATGTTCTCACAGAATCACTGCCCACTAGCCCAATTACTTGTTCTTCCATCTTGGTGCAAATACTGTACGTATTTGGGTCCTGTACTTTGTGTGCTTATTAAAACTTCTCAGTTAACTTGTCTCAAAGTTTCAGATTTGTGTTGTGTGTGATTTCTGGTTTCTTCATCATACAATTGGTTCTTTGATTCTTCTACTAGATGTCTTGCAGCTCAGTCGGCTAGTTGCCTCTTGGATTTTGGTAAGAATGTTGCTGCTTCTGCCTCATTGATGCTAGTGTGTGTTAGACAACAATTAAGAGGAAGCTGTTTTAAGTTGAATGATGGAATCTTGATAGGAATTTTGCAGTTGGAATAATTAGTGAAATTTTATTCAGAAATAGTAATTTTGGATCAAATCAACCAAGTAGACTAACTGTGATTAACATAAATCAGGTTGGCCATATTTTTTGAAATTCTTAAAAGTACGTAGTCTGCTATATCTATTTTGCAAATTGTAGTACACATAAATAAATCTATGAACGCACACTTGCAAGATGAAACTACGGCTAAATCTGCAGTTGCAAGTTGGAAACATGGCTGAATTAGCAAAAGCAATGTGTACCAAGAATCAAAGGAAGCTGCAATTAGGCTTTCCTTGAATGCATTTTGATGAATTTCACATCCAGAAATCTAAATAAATTACAAAAAAAAAAAAAAAGAAAAAAAAAAGAAAGAAACCTTTAGAGGCAACCAACCTGTTTTGTTATTTTTTTATTAGTTATGCCACATTCAAAATGAATGAACTGGAAACAGCATATTTATGATAATTCTTTTTTTTTTCTTTTGTAAATATGTAAACATGAAAATGGATACACACTTCCAAGATTCGTATGCGTTTTAATTTCAAATCTGTCTATTAGGTCAAGCAGTCCTTAAATAACTAGCAGCTGTAATCTGGCTCCGTAAGAATGAATGCAATTATATCTGGCATCCTAAGTGTACTGTTTGTCAAAAATGATCATTTTAATCCAGATTGTCATCCTATTAAAATAAGCATAGTGAATAGACCTGAGGAGTGAAACTTATCTAGAATTAGAATATTTTTTATCAATACTTTTATGACATTTCATTTTCAAATTAGTTTATCCAAATGACTGCAGATAAAGATTTCCAAAAAGAAGAAATATGTTTAAAATTTAAATAATCAGAAATCCATTAGGGAAGGCAGACAATGTCTGGGAGTTGTAAATATGTTTCTTGGAAATGAATTTTGATGAAATTTTATAACTTTTATCATACTGAAATTTTAATGAAAAATTATTATTCATATCAGTCTACTGCTTTTAGCCTACCATCACAAAAGTGGCCATACAGCAAAATTTTAAATGATGTGTGTGTGTGCATACATTTCAAAGATATCTGCTATCTGTGCAATATTTAGAGAAAATATAATATACTGTAGCAAATAAATTAATCTGAACAAGTGAACCAAAACCAAAACTTTGTCAAGTTTTTGGTTCACAACAATGTTAGTTTTGGTTTCAGTTTACAATTGTCAGTTGTGGCTTTACAATGTTTAACTAAAACCTACATTTCTTAATAGCATTTTCCATGTTTTCTAGTGTGTACACAAAATGGATACATCTCCAAGACAAATTGCCAATGAGTGGTTTAGCCTTTACGTACTGTTAATGAAATTTAAAAGAGGTTAGACAAATACCTTTTCTCCCTTACAGAAAAAGAAAATGTGGGTGAAAAAGGAATATTATATATACTCAAGACTGGTTACTAGTTAGAAGAAGTAACGTGAATCCAAGATTGTCTGCTATAGACTTTAAAGACTTGGCAGCTACTGGGTTTAATGTTTCTGACATGACAGTCTATCGAAGATTGTTGGAAGCTGAGAGGACTGCCAGCAGACCAAATAGAACAACTGTTGATGGAAGCTATGCAGAAGGGGCTCCAGTGAACAAAGGTGCACAAAGATTGTACTGTTGAGAAATGGAAGGTCACATTCTCAGATGATAGCCATTTCTTTGTCCAAGGAGAGCGAGTACCCTATGTCTTCTACACACCCAGCTAAACAGATGTTCTGGGTTGTATTAGACGTGGCAGTCCAGGATAACTGTTGACAGTATGATGAAAAGTGACTAATAGATAAAAATATTGGAAAAAAAAAAAACCTTTTACCCGCAGATCTAGAAATACAAAGAACTCGTCTTCCAAGAGGATCTCACACCATGCCACACTTCGAAAAAGTGAGGATTCTTCAAAAATCACAACATCCAAATGCTAGAGTACCCATATAACTCTCCTGTCATTAACCTAATAAAAAATTTGTGGTCCATAATGAAAAAGATACTTGGAAAACTTAATTGTGATACAAAGGATTACATACAATCCATATAAAGGTATGGTTTAGAGATGCAGAAATAAAAATGCATTCTATGTTGATAGAGTCCATACCTAAGGAATTAATGAACTTATTAGGAACAGAGTAGCACACATATAAATTATTAGGAAAGTTGAAGTTTAATTTTTGTACTTATTTTCTTGCAAAATTACAACTTTTCTTTAATATTAGTGCTTGGATTAACTTGTTCACTACTGTATACAGTATATGTAGGATTGAAATTCCATATACACATTCATTCTTGAACATTACTTTTGAAATCAAGTTTGAAATTTCCACTTACCAAATTTTTATAAGAAAAAAAAAAGTATTTCTTTATTTGTTTCTTCATGAAATATTTTTGATAAAGGATACATTTTTGAGTAGTGATTGTGTAAGTTTTAAATTTGCAAGTGTTTTGGACATCATTTTTTTTTTAAATTTAAAGCAGCACATTATCTGAAAGCAAATAGTTAAGCTGAATACATACATGGTATATCTAAATGGTCTGGCCACATGCTAGAGACATGTTTTACATGTTAAAATAAGGTAAAAAATCCATATAAAAGTGCTGATGCAGCAGAGCTAGGAATAATGCCAATTACAGTTCTGTATCAATGTTGTGTATTTCACTGAGCTGTGATTTGCAAGCAGGTTAGATGCAAGCATGGTTCATACATTCTTTCAATCGTAGAATTGAAAAACTTTTCTTTTCCAGGACATATGATCTAAATGCTCCTACTTAAAATATAGAGAAACCATAGGTCTGTTCAACCTGTAACCTACAACAAACAGCTCCCTACCGGCTTGAGCAAACTTAATACAACAGAATGTTGAAAACTGATGTCTGCTGCAGCTAATAAGAAACTTAGAATCACAGATAAATACTGAAATACCAAAAGTGTCGCTGAACATGTAACTAGTTTAATTTCTACAAAACTTTTATGTACATTATGCTATACTAAATTTGAGAAAAATTAATTTTTACTTTGGCTTTTAGTTCAATCATTGAAGAAAATTATAAAATAAAAAAAAACCCATAAAACTCAAAAATATATAGGTATAAAATCCATAGTTAGAACATAAACGCGTCATTACTCTCGTAATGCTATCATATACCACAAAATCAATGTATAAACTAAATACTATTTATATTTAATTATTTTGAAATAATGCTGACATTGGAAATTTAAGGATAAGGAAGGTGAAATATTTGAAGAAAGACAACACTGAATTTTTCGGTTGAAATGAGCACTTCTTTTGAATCTCTCCGATGAGAATGAAATTTATCAAAGTTACTCAAAGTCAATGCAACTGGCTAAAAAAATAATCAACTGGAGCAATCAATAAAGAGCAATCAATAAAACATCAGAGAGCAATCAATAAAACATCCAGAAATAGAAACAGCTACTCACTTCCACCAGTGACTAAAAAGTACAGTATGTTACGAAAATTAAGAAATGGCACACAAAAAGTTTCTCATAGCAGAAGGAAAGTATCAGCGACAAAGAGATTTCCAAATCAGACACTTCAAAGAAGAAATACGATATGACTCTACACCTGGTAGCAGAAGAATTTTGCATAATGGAAAAGTTGAAAGTAGGCAAAAAGTAGTCTTCATGGTAAAAGCTATGCTAAGGAAAAAAGACTTATCAAATACCTGGTGGGAAAACTATGCGCTATTTTACGGAGGAGGTATTTTCAAAAGGTTTTCCGAGGTGAGAGATATCGGTTCATGAAAGAATTTTTCCAAGAGTTTTCAGAAGAGCTCAGATTTTGCTGTGAATACATCAAAGCAGAAATAAACACTTACACCTCCTGGTGGCCAAAAAGCATTCTTTAACAGAAATTAGGAATTATGTGCAAAACATTTCCCATCAGGAGCTGTATCCGATGCGGGGAGAATTTTTGAAATAGGACTTTCATAAGCAGAGATATTAGAGAAAACACAATTTACCTTTACGCCCTCCCTAGAGCAAAATCTATGCATTACTTGAAGAAGTGACTGTACCTATATAACAGTCTTTGATATAAATGGCATTGAAAGGAAAAATAATTATTTCAACTGGATATTTAGAAGCAAAGATATGAAATAAAATATATTTTGAATTCGTAGAATCTGCATTTACGCCTTCTAGCGGAGGAAACGTGCATCAGAAAAAAAAAAAAAAAAAAAAAAGGTGCGGAATGCAAAGATCATCATTCTCACATTTCAAGCTTCCCAATGCAAAAGAAATTTTTCTGGTCAGACTGATAGTTGCAGAGATATGCTGTACACTGATGGATGGACAAAGTGATAACATAGGCACAATCTTTGTTTTACAAATGACGTGCTAATAACACAACTTCAGTACTGTTAACAGATAAGAAAACTAACAGTCTCCCTCATTTTGACAGAGGTGGGGAGGGAAATTTGTCAGACATAAGTTATATCAGTAGAAAAATTCTTAACTATGAAACATTGTGCAGGGACAAAAAGGCAGGAATGGATAGAATTCCAGGACATGTAACAGAATTTTAGGATATTTCCAGGGCAATTTGGAATTCCAGGACTTTTCCAGGATGCGTACGAACCATGTGCTACACTAATCTCCTTCTGTTTTCACATGAGCATGGAAGGTTATTCATTTCATGAATTGACACAGACACATCTTTTGTATTGAAATCACTTGGTAAAAGTTGGGAGGTTAGGCATATCTACGTACCATCAAACATTATCACATCAGCACCTTACACAGAGGGAAACATTTGTCACTGTTTACAGTCACATGAGAATGAGAGAGAGAGAGAGAGAGAGAGAGAGAGAGAGAGAGAGAGAGAGAGAGAGAGAGCCCATTACTGCAGCAAACAGTAGGAGACAAAGAGCCATCCGGACACTTGCTTTAGAGGAGAGAATCCTGGTGCCCAGAATAAAGAAATAGCTGCAATAGAAAATATCTCAAAAGCATGACCTTGCCGAGAGTTTTGTATGAACAGAGCTTGTACCCATACTACGTGTAGCATGTGCAGGATTTCACATCTCCTGATTATCCATCACAAACAACTGGCTAATGGAGTATGCAGAAATGGGCGGGTGACCCATTCATTTCATCAGTGCTCTTTACAGATGAGGCCAGATTCACCAGTGAGAGCATCATAAATTTTCACAACAATCACTTATGGGCAGAGAAAAACATGCATGGTGGCATCTGAAGTAGAGAATGCGCTATTGATACTTCCCACAATGAATATGGTTTATGTATGTATAAATGTATATGGTTCACAATGTATATAGTCCATGAGCCCAAAGTCATTTTAGCTATATGATACAAGAACTCTTGGACAATAACTACCCTGCCCAGTGAATAGGTCACTGAGGACATTCAGCTTGGCACTAGTGCTTTCCAGATTTTCCAATGAATTTCTACTTGTGGGGACATTTAAAAACTCTCATTTACTCCACTCCATTCACTGACACGGTTCAAGAAGCAAGTTCCAAACAACTGTCAGACAATCCACAACACCTCCACTAAATTTTAATGATTTCAACAGTCAATAAAAACATATGCCCAGGCTGTGTTGAGCCTCATATCAGAAATTGCAAGCACTTTTCTTCCTGTAAACATACCAATTCATTGTGTGTCTTCAAAATCATTTCAACAGGCATTTTTATAGCTAACACTGGCAAGAAATTTACATAAAAAAAAAAAAAAAAGGTTATAAAGGGTAAGCAAAATTGTTCCTCATTAATGTTTATATAGAGTATATGTCTTATTTTGGGGTGTAGAACATGTCCTGGGAAATTGAACAAGGTCCTTTATTTTTATTACATAATATAAAGTGGACACACACACACATATATATATATACATGCACACAGCTGCATTGGCAAACAGAAGCTTCACATCCTTAGATGTGGAACCAACGGGATCAGGAAATGTGCGAGGGGGCAGATTCAATAAGCTTGACTGTAGTGCACCTGGTAGCAAATCTGGGAAGCTAGTACCCCAAAATCTGAAAAAATGTAAATTGCAAAGTTGGGGAGCATCATGTGTTTGCTAAAATTGGTAATAAAATGTGTAGGTCAATAGGTAAAAATTAGGCTGTACATTGAGGAGGCAAATGTATGAGTGCATTTAGGTAACCATGAAAGTAAATGCCATGACGAGCTGATGAAGAAACAGCACCACTATGACAGTGTAATATGAACACAAGATCTGAAAATAATACTCAGAATAAGTTGTAGACATTTAATAGTACACACCACACAATCAACTTACACAAATCATTAAGTGCAGCCATGTGTTGTTGACATAGAGGCCCTCAGCTATTACATTACTAGAAAGAAACATATCTATCAAAGTTAAGAGTATTCCAAATGTCCATCATTTGTTACAATGTGTTCCTGGATGTGACTTACATAGTAGGTATCAAGAATATCAGTTAACTTTCAGCACTGGTAACTACCCTGCAAGAACCTGCTCTTGCAGCACACCTGCAAGGGTTGATGCATCATATACCTTAGATTTCAAGTAACCTCAACAGGAAAAAATCCAGTGGGTTAGGTCTGGTGACTCGGGCTGCCATAGCCCTAGATGTGTCAGTGGAACGTGGAGGTGAGAAAGTTGCTGACCGATGCTGTGCAATGTGTGCCATTGCTTTGAAACCACATACGAGACTGTACATGAAACATCATCCAAAAAGTCTGGTATGGTACCATGGAGCAGTTGTAGATATTGTAGTCCAGTGAGAGAACCTTGGAAGAACACTGATCTGGCAAATGTTTTTCCAGATGCCACACCAGACATTAAACCACCAACATACCTGGACTTACTTGTAACCACCATTGCTCATCCATGCTCCTGTGATAGTGATTGTGCCTGTTGTGATTGTAGTCATGTGCGAATGTGAATTCATCTGTCCACAAAATGTTCGCTAGAAACTATAATAGGTTCATTGACTTTTGATTGAGGACATAATTACACCGCTCTGTATGGAACTGATGATCACCAGTATACATGGCCTGCTGGGGTACTCTGTCGTATGGGTAAAACCCATGATTCGCAGTATCTTCCATGCATATCTAGCTATCAGGCCACAGCGAGTTCTCGTACACTATATTACGGGTGGGCAAGTGCAAAGGACACAACACTCACAGCGCTCAACCTATTCAAGGATTGATGTGGTCTACCAGAGCATTACCAAGTCATAGTGTTACTTGTTTGGCAGAGATGTTATGTTGTACAAAGCGGGTGTGATCGTGGACGGTGTAGGACAAGGACCACCAGGAAAATGCTACGAGTACAGCTGAGTGAGCAGCTGCACGTGCATTTCACCAACATTCTCCATATATCAACACTATCTCAGACCACTGTTCAGAAGTGTACTCCATTGTACATACAGTTGTCATTCAATGAAGTCATGTTACCTTATTTCACCTGCATAGGAAACCTTAAATAATATGCATTCACTGTGTCATCACTAAACTAGCATTCCACACATGTACGGAAGTCACAGTACTTTGCTTACTTGCACACAAGGTAATAATACCTAGGATCAACATGCTGCAGGGCCTTGCTTTTTAATTTGGAGGAGCGACAGATAAAATTGAAAACTTTGATATTTGACAAAAATATTGCAAAAAAAGGCCACTTTTTTTGCACATTTCTTAGTTTTTTAATTCCTTTCATAAATTTTTCATGTCATTATTTATTGTGTTAAAATGTGCACTCCACAGTCAGGTTATCCTTGCCACGGGCAAATAAGAGTTTCAGAGGAGTAAAAGTTTGCAGGATGCCCATGAATCTTCAAGAAACCGAGTTTAAGCACTCTTCAAAGCGTAAAGCTATGTTGTACTTTAAAAGATATACAAGAAAAGTGCAATAAAATATGCAGTTCACACATGCTAATGATTTTTTTGTATAAATAAGAAATTTTTGTCTCGTCATTATATAAATATAAGGATTTACTTGGTCGTACAAACCTTTGAAATTGAATATACATATATTACATATAGCATCAGGTGCCCACTTCACTGGCTATTTCTGAGGTGGTTTCGGCAAACAAAAAATCTATGGATATGTGCTTAGCCACTACGAAGAAAGAAAAAAAAGAGAGAGAGAGAGAAGTAGAAAGAAAAAACTGCCAAGATTAATTTTGTTAAAAAAAGAACATATATTTCGATGGACGACGATTGAATAAATAAATTAAAAAACAGTCTGATTCAGTTAGGTAAAACAGTCCGATT
This sequence comes from Macrothele yani, assembly GCA_039090855.1. Taxonomy (NCBI): domain Eukaryota; kingdom Metazoa; phylum Arthropoda; class Arachnida; order Araneae; family Macrothelidae; genus Macrothele; species Macrothele yani. The sequence goes on along the minus strand of CM076994.1, from coordinate 70,964,747 downwards.
CAGTTAGGTTGAGGCTCTGCTACTGCCAGGCCTCAACGGCACCAGTTTTTTTCTCCAATCCCTAGAAAGCATTCTGATGACACTGTACTTCCATATACTGTAAATACACTTCCATACCTTGCAATCCCCACTGTGCAGTCTAATTCACCTATTCATTGGCCCCCACCTTTTATGACCAATCTGTAGCAAACACATGGTGCTCCCAAACTTCACAATTGACATTTTGTGCTATTTGTCATTTCGGAGTTGGGGAACTAACTTCAAGATGAATGAAATGCTTACATGCCATGCTTTGTTTTCCTGAAGTATGGCTACATTATGATGAGCAGTAAGATAAGAATATCATTTATAATGTAATTTAAAAGTACAAGTGATAAACGTAACTATCATTTTTAACAGAATACAAAGGGTTCTATCCGACATAGTTTGCCAAATTTAAACAGACCAGTTGTAGTCTATGCCAGTACACTTTCAAAATACATAGTGTTAATGCTATGAAGTTACTGTAATTAAAACGGTAGTTACGAAGCCACTACAGCTTAAATGTCATGTACTTACTAGCATCTGGGTTATTTGCCAGATTTAAATATTAATATAAATCAGTGATTAGAAGTAATGCTGTTACTGTAATATACTTTTACAGTAGTGTCGTGTGTAGCACAATGGCATAACTAGGACAAAGTCCCCCCCCCCCCCACACACACACACAATATTTACTTTAGTATCCCTAAGCACAGCAATTTTCTCTGGATTCTGAACACAATGGAGGATGTGTTTTTCATGCGTGCGTATGTGGGAGGGGGAGTTATGAAGATTGTCCGGAAAAATAAGGGGCTACCTATAGAGCCCTGTAGTTTTCCCTCTTTATGTAATTTTTAGAACAGAAGTACATAATTCAAGGTTATCAATCAGCCAATCAGGATTAACACTAACATGGAGTGTGGACCAATGCATGAACATACATTTTATTGCAATAAAAAGGATTCGGCGGTAAATATATAGTTACACGCTTAAGGTTAATAAAACTATAAGACTTTAGTGATCATTACTGGATATGGTTGCATACAAATAGATAACTCAGTGTCCTACACCATAAGAATGCAATCCGGACTTACTAGCTACAGGCATTTATTTGCATGTTTTCTTTAGCTGATACTCAGTGGCGTATCTTGGGTCCGACACCTGCCCCCCCCCCCCCCCCGACATTCCCAGTACTGTTTTTTTTTTTTTAAATTGCAGTTTATTTTTCAGTTGTAACGTAATAGAAGTAACCCTTTTTTCTAAATTTTAGGTACATGCTACTGCTAGTACGATACAAACTAATTATACGGATTAGGATTTGAACACTTATTTGTACATGAACTCCATTCTTTTTCTGAATACTTTATTTGTACATGAACTCCATTCTTCTTTCCTTTTGTGTGGACTTCAGTGTTACGTTTACATAAAAAGTTTCTTCCGAGTACTTTTTCATATTTAAAAATTAAAAAGAATGTTTTTTCTATTGACATAACAGCCAAGTTGCTGAAATGTACATGGCTCTAAGATATATCTTGATTCTTTTTAATGTAGAAAAACTTCTTTCGGCAGTTACTGATGGAAACTAATATTAGGTCTGCTGATTTGTACACCACACTAAACACAATGTCCAACAATTTATTCATCTTTATGTAACAAGAAATGTCGGCTAAGGTTCAGTCTTCGGCTTGCTCGATAGATGGCACCACGGTATGTACCTTAGTGGATCTTTTATTTTAACGTTACACTGCAAGAAAAATGAGAAAATGTTTTGCAATGCCTCAGATATGATGCCTTAAGGGTAAATGATTTGTCACAAACTATGCATTGAAAAGAAAATGCACCTGGGGCAGGATTGGTAAGTCTACTTATGTGATGACCTTTTATTCTATGATGTTCATCTAAACCCTGCTGCCTAGAATATTTGTGACAACTTTCACAAGCATATCATATCTTTTACCCGATTCTATTGCAATCTAAGTCTCAGATACCTTTGATATAATGAAAAATATCTATATTTATTGCAGTGTTACGTTAAAATAAAAGATCCACTAAGGGACATACCATGGCGCCATCTATCGAGCAGGCCGAAGACCTTAACTGAAATGTCTCTTACCGATTTCTTTTTGTATCCATCAAGGGAATCAAAACACCTTTAGTTAATTTTTTAGTCAAGCTATATCAAAATTTGAAGCATAGAGTTCTTTAAGTTCTGATAGTAGATGTTTAGAAAAGCTTTCAAAAAATTTATCAAAACAGTTCAAATCCAACAAAGCCACAAATTTAAGATACAATATTACCGATTTTAATTTATTGACACTTCACACAAACTGAAACAACTCTCGTGAAACACATACTATTATCGGTGGGAGCAAGTGAGTGACTAATGTGTAGTCCAAGTCTTCTCTTTTCTGAGCAAACCGTTGCCAAAGCATTCCCCTTCACCTGCTCATTCCTGTTGTCATGGAAATGCTAGATGGCGGTCGTATCGAAGGTCTTCGGATCAGAACAGTGAAGACCCGTTGTTCTTTGCTCGCCATAGATTCTTTTAGTCAAAAGAAGCAAATCCGCACGTTTTTGTCGCAGCGAAAGCATAGACATATCTTAATACTGTTGCTAATTGTTTTTTATTTGTGTATATTTCATTTACTTTGATTTGTGCATTCTATGGGCTTCGCAGCTAGCCTCGAATATACGCCACTGCTGATACAGAGCTTCACTTGGACACCTTTGTGACATTTTGCAAATGGATGTCATTTGCTAGCCTATTCAAGTTTTCCTATGCAGTGAATGAGACATACTTACTATAAGTACTAAAAGGAATAGCAAAGTGTAATTGTTTTGTCCAAAACTAAAATCACTTGAAGAAATCACCCATCACAAATCTGTGGCTGCCACGAAAAAAGTTTACACCTATCATGTACGTAATTCTAGGTGACTGACTATTTTCACACATCGTCCACAGGTGCTCTCCATGTGTGCTAGTACTTTTCCTCCTCAGCACAGAGAAAAGGCAATTGGAGAGCAATCATATTATTTACAAATCATTGCAGAGCAATCGTTTTACAAGCCATGCAGAGCAATCGTATTATTTACAATCCTTTGCAGAGCAATCATATTATTTACAATTCTTTGCAGAGCAATCATATTATTTACAATTCTTTGCAGAGCAATCGTATAAAAAATATTGCAGAGTGATCGTATTGAGCCAAAGAGCTTCAATCTGTAGGAAATCTAGTGTTTTAAAAGTAACTTGACATTTATTAGCTAAGTTTAGCTTAAAGAAAAATCTGATATCTTTTAGCTAAGTTTATCTTAAAGAAAAAATCTGAATCTTTGGGTTAATTATTATTATTTTTTTTCTCCATAAAATTAGAACTAGCAGCTGCAGCATGCCACTTCATTACCTAGTAGTTATACCACTGGTGCAGCATTGCTACAAATAGAAATATATAAGTATTTCTCGATATATCGAGATGGAAAAAAATGAAAAATATGCATATAAAGATCTCCAGAATTTGTACCTTTAACTTAGGTATCAAAAGTAGCTACTTTTCAAAAAACGTAGTTGTAGCTGTAGCAAGGTACTTTTCAAGAATGCGATTGTAGCAGTAGTTAGCTACTTTTAAAAAGTAGTTCTTCAATTACTAGTTTAAATATACAATATGCAAGACATGAATACGAAGTCTTCCTCCAAACATATGACATTGGACTGATGGGGCCGAGAGTTAAGTGACTGTAATTTCTTCGCACAGCTTACCTCCGCAAATTTGCACACTTTTTAATCAGTAAAAAACTCATTTATGTTTCGAAACTGCCCCAAAAGACGCGTACGGTATGGCGAAATTACATGCTGTCTCCTATTCTAATTTAAAAATTCTTCATTGGCACCTACTCAAACATACTTACCGCTTCGCCTATGTGAACATTTATCACAATTCACTACAGAGCAAATCTCATATAAACAACCTACAGAACAGAACACGACGCCATCTAATGACAATAATTCAAAGTGCAACAGAATATTCCGTGCAGCTGAACAGGAAGACATCAATCATCAAATCCCTACCCAAAAAAGACCACTCCCTTACAATCGTTCGGACCAATCACAGAAGGAGCGTGAACCTAGTCTGTGGGCTATATTCACGCATAGCGTGAATATAGCTTCGGCCGACATGTAGGCATTGTTGTACTCGCCAGTCGCCCTAACCCATTTTAATGTTCGGGTGTCTCTTTGCGACAATGGTTACCTTTAGTTGTCTGACCCGTACAGTCGGAATGTGACAGGAGGTAAATAGAGAGTGTACTTTATTGATAGGGTAACTTTTGAGTTTTTATATCAATATGACTTCCCGGACTTGTGACTTATCTTCCGAAGTACCATTACTCACCCGAGTGATGACAGCACGTCAGCGCTCACTCGCCCTTTATTTTTTTTTATTATTATTTTTTTTTATTGGAGGTTTAACGACCACCGTGAGCAACTCAATGGGCTATAAGCAGTCGCCCGTCCCTAATTTAGGGTCACTGGTTCCAGGGAAGGGAGAGAGCCAGTGCCGTAAGACAAACACAACATCCATGCCGGACCGGGATTCGAACCCGGACACCTTACGGACGAATGATCAGAAGCCAGCGCCTTAGACCACTGGGCCACCGGGGCGGCCACTCGCCCTTTAGATCAAGATTAGTACTGATGTGTTTTGTATGGAGAGACCATGAGTTCCTTACAGGGGTCATAGCAATTCAGAATTTCTGGGAGGGGCTCAAAGAAAATAAATTATATATATATTTATTTATTCTTACTGCGCTTGAAGATGTCCCTTTATCTGGCTAGCGTTATATCTGGCTAACATAATGACGATATTATGAAAATACAGCACAGAAGAAGAAAAGTGTAATTATTTGTCTAAATATTTTATCTACCGAAAGCGCATGATTTGGAACCAATGTTTTAAAAGTAGTGCAGCAAATGTAAACAGTCTAAAGATTAAATGAAATAAAGTCAGTATACAACCACAAGTACAACACATATACATACCCAATGAATTGCATCGGTTTCGTGGTCGGTGCCTCGGTGGTGTAGTTCGGGAACATTTCTTATTCATAAATGCAGTGCACCTCGGGGTCGAGTCCCTGGTGTATTACTGTATTTCATTCCAAAGGCTGTGACATTACGTACAATGGCCAGGACAGTGATGGGGAATAGAAGGGTTGCTTATTTCGTGCCAGCCCCCGTCAGCAAGCTAATGCATACTTGTGAGTTCAAACTCCTACCCAAGCTCATGGCAGTCCAAGGAAAATTAAAACTGCAGTTGCGTTTGACCTTAATGTGACATTGTGATTTCAGCCACTTGAAACAGCTGAAGCTCCACCCCAGCCCCCACACACACTAACACACAAGGACACACTATACCTCTCTATGTTCTAGAAATAACATTCATTTTTAAAACGAAAAAAGTTCTAAATTTTGGTTTTCCTCTACTCTGGAGAAAAAGTGTAGAAACAACCAAACTAAACATTGAAAAACAAAACATATATAATATTAGGGGGGCTTGGGACCGTTGAGCCCCCTATTCCAACGCCCCTGGTTGCTTAACTTTTTTTTAATTTTTGGGGAGAAGGGGGGTCGAAATGTGGAATTGAAGGCATTTTTGATGAAGTTTGGAGGGACAAAAAATATGAGGAATTTCCTAAATATTAGAAAAATATATACATGACAGATCACTAACTATTTTATCAGACACAATAAATGGCAAACAGCATTCTGGAGTATTTATTCCAAGGGAACTGTCTTATTTCAACAGAACATGGTTTTGAGGTCTTACTTCGTGTCATTAGGTAGTTTTTTGCTAATACAAAATCAATCTATTTGATTATTTTTTTCTAATAGAGAGTGTACTTTATTGATAGGGTAACTTTTGAGTTTTTATATCAATATGACTTCCCGGACTTGTGACTTATCTTCCGAAGTACCATTACTCACCCGAGTGATGACAGCACGTCAGCGCTCACTCGCCCTTTAGATCAAGATCAGTACTGATGTATTTTGTATGGAGAGACCATGAGTTCCTTACAGGGGCGTAGCAATTCAGAATTTTTGGGAGGGGCTCAAAGAAAATAAATTATATATATATTTATTTATTCTTACTGCGCTTGAAGATGTCACTATATCTGGCTAGCGTTATATCTGGCTAGCATAATGACGATATTATGAAAATACAGCACAGAAGAGCACAGAACAACAATCTGGAGTATTTATTTCAAGGGAACTGTCTTATTTCAACAGAACATGGTTTTGAGGTCTTACTTCGTGTCATTAGGTAGTTTTTTGCTAATACAAAATCACTCTATTTGATTAATTTTTTTTTCTAGCTAGACCTCTTCACATTGATGAGGAAAAAAACTTGATCATCAAAATAAATATTTCGGTGTGGAGACACACTTTTCATCGTTAAAGGTCCTTTTAAGGGTAATAGAAATTACCTTTAAAAGGGTACTTTACTTTTTGTATCCTTATATACGCACTTTCACAACAACACAAATCGTGATAGTTAGCTTGACGTGCTGCCATCTATTGACTGATACAAGGTTTGGGTATCAACTAGCTATTTATTGAAGTCGTCCTCAATTTTATTATTGAGATAGATTTCGACTTGTATTCATCTGAGAAACTGCAGGTATTCCTTATGATATCGTGCACAAAATTACTTTACCTTATTATTCAATATGATCATTTGCCACATATGTTAAATAACCTCACAGTGAATTTCTTAGCAAGCAGAACTTCCCCGGATAAAAGACACTGTTCCTGTTAAGCGACTCTTCTCATAGGCCCCGCCTACTCGCAATCTCCAAAGTAGCTCTCAACCAATTGCGTGGCGTAAATGGCCTTAATCGCAATTCCGTACATTCACTACATTCACTTGTGAAATACGCGACCCGGTCGCGTATTTCACAAGTGAATGTACGGAATTGCGATTAAGGCCATTTACGCCACGCAATTGGTTGAGAGCTACTTTGGAGATTGCGAGTAGGCGGGACCTATGAGGAGAGGGTCATGTGACGAAGACATGTAGACTTTGCTGCGCACGACATAAGCCATTTTAATGTTCGGGTGTTTTCATAGCGACAATGGTTACCTTCAATTGTTTTACCCGTACAGTCGGAATGCGACAGGAGGTAAATAGAAAGTGTACTTTATTGGTAGGGGAACTTTTGAGTTTTTATATCAACATGACTTCATGGATTTGTGACTTATCTTCCGGAGTACCTGCAATCTACACTGACGGGAAAAAAATCCCAACACCAAGAAGGGGTTGTGTTAGATAAACGACAGTTGGTAGGCGGTGAGAGTACATCTGTAAGATGACGTCTATGCAAATTTCACGCTCGGCGCGTACGTGTGGCGCTAGTAGAGCCCCTCGGAACATGTAGAGCAGGTTTGCTGTAAATACGCGCTGTAACGTTCGTGAGCGTTAGTTATCGTTGAGATTCGACGTAGGGTGTTGATGTTAGTCAAGAATGCCTTTAAGAAGACAAAGAATCCATCATCAACAGCTCACGGAGTTTGAACGAGGTCGTGCAATAGGGCTACGAGGAGGTGGATTTTTTTCCGCAATATTGCAGAACGACTTGGCAGGAATGTAGCCACTGTGCATGATTGTTGGCAGCGGTGGTGAAGGGAAGGTACTGCCTCAAGAAGACCGGGTTCCGGCCGGCCACGTGGCACTACTGAGAGGGAAGACCGCCGCGTACGGCGTATGGCCGTGGCTCATCGTACCGCGTCTGCAACTCGAGCTGCAGTTGCCACCACAGTGACACAACAAACAGTTACAAATCGGTTACTTGAAGGACAGCTCCGAGCCAGACGCCCTGTAGCGTGCATTCCACTTACTCCAAACCACTGCCGTTTGCGACGTCATTGGTGTCAAGCTAAAGCTCATTGGAGGACGGAGTGGAGATCTGTTGTAATTTCTGATGAAAACCGGTTCTGCCTGGGTGCCAGTGGTGGCCGTGTGTTGGTTAGAAGGAGGCCAGGGGAGCGCCTGCAACCAACCTTTCTTCGAGACACACTGGACCTACACCTGGAGTTATGGTCTGGGGAGCAATTTCCTATGACAGCAGGAGCACTCTCGTGGTTATCCCACGCACCCTGACGGCACAGTTGTACGTCGGTCTGGTGATTCAACCTGTTGTGCTGCCATTCATGAACAGCATTCCAGGGGGTGTTTTCCAACAGGATAACGCTCGCCCGCATACCGCTGTTGTAACCCAACATGCTCTACAGAGTGTCGACATGTTGCCGTGGCCTGCTAGATCACCAGATCTTTCACCAATCGAGCACGTATGGTACATCATTGGACGACAACTCCAGCGTCACCCCCAACCAGCATGAACCGCCCATGTATTGACCGACCAAGTGCAACAGGCATGGAACTCCATCTCACAAACTGACATCCAGCACCTGTACGACACAATGCATGAACGTTTGCATGCTTGCATTCAACATTCTGGCGGTTACACCGGTTATTAATGTACCAGCATTTCACATTTAAAATGGCTCTTCTCTCGCTTAAATTAAGCTGTGATCTTGAAACCTTAATCGATTAAATATGTTACCTATACAAATGTATTGCCGCCATTTCATTCCTCTACAGCTATTTTTTCGTGGTGTTGGGATTTTTTTCCCGTCAGTGTATATAGTTCTCATAGAGCCGAAAGACGTCAGCACGTCAGCGCTCACTCCTTCAGCTCAGGATTAGTACTGATGTGTTTTGTATGGAGCACTCATGTGTTGTTTAACTTGGTTTTTTTTACGGGGAGAAAGGGGGTTAAAATGTGGAATTGAAGTCATTTTTGATGAAGTTTGGAGGGACAAAAATATGAGGAATTTCCTAAATATTAGAAAATATATATATATGACAGATCACTTACTATTTTGTCAGACACAATACATGGCAAACAACATTCTGGAGTATTTATTCCAACGGAACTGTCTTATTTCAACAGAACACTGTTTTGAGGTCTTACTTCGTGTCATTAGGTAGTTCTTTGCTAATACAAAATCACTGTATTTGATATAAAATCACTCTATAATTTAATTTAACTCTATTTTTTTTTCTAGCTAGACGTTTGAGGAAAAAAACTTGATCGTCAGAATAAATATTTCGGTGTGGAGACATACTTTTCATTGTCAAAGGTCATTTTAAGGGTAATAGAAAGGACCTTTAAAAGGATATTCTTTAGTATCCTTGTATACGCACTTGCACAACAGTACGAATCGTGATGGGACTAGGTTGACGTGCTGCCACTTATTGGCCGATACGGAGTACGGTGTTCAACTAGCTACTTATTGAAATCGTCCTCAATTTTAATATTAAGATAGATTTCGACTTGTTTTCATCTGAGAAACTGCAGATATTCCTTATGATATCGTGCACAAGGAAGCAGAACTTTCATGACATCACTTTCCACGATATAATTCAATATGATCATTTGTCACATATGTTAAGTAACGTCACAGTGAATTTCTTAGGAAGCAAAACTTCCCACGATAAAACTTTCGACAATATAATTCAATATGGTCATTTGTCACATATGCTAAGTAACCTCACAGTGAATTTCTTAGGAAGCAGAACTTCCCACGATATAATTCAATAAGATAATTTGTCACATATGTTAAGTAACCTCACAATAAATTTCTTAGCAAGCAGAACTTTCCCCACTATAAGACAGGGTTCCTGTTACGTGCTCTCCTCATAGGCCTCGCCTACTAGCAATCTCCAAGTAGCTCTGGTCCAGTGGCGTGGCGAAAATGGACTTGATCGCAATTCCGTACATTCACTTGTGAAATACGCGACCGGGTCACCTCTCTCCTCTTGAATGATGTACCCGCAGACAGCTTCGGCTACGTGCAAGCTGAGCTCAGCTTTGCTCCGGATTCCCTCAGCAAAGGAGAAGACATACAGGGACTGTTAGATGGGACTCTCTTAATGGCGGAGTATACCGTTACTTACGAAAACCCCGTTCCCCTTCACAACAGATACCTTTTTTTTTTTTTTGATTGGAGGTTTAACGACCACCGTGAGCAACTCAATGGGCTATAAGCAGTCGCCCGTCCCTAATTTAGGGTCACTGGTTCCAGGGAAGGGAGAGAGCCAGTGCCGTAAGACAAACACAACATCCATGCCTGACCGGGATTCGAACCCGCACCCCTTACGGACGAATGATCAGAGGCCAACACCTTAGACCACTGCGCCACCGGGGCGGCACAGATACCTTGGCGTGGTATCGGTAGAAAAAGGAGTGTTCCTGTGCTTACGAAACCTGGACGACGACTACATTTTGCAGATGTAAAGACTGTTGTTTTCCTTCACATTATAAATAATTGTTGTAAATAAGTGTTTTAAATAACTGTTTTCTAATATATTGTGTCATAATAAGCATATTGTAAAAAAAATTGTAAATACTTTGTAAATAGCAATTAAGCATGAAAAAATGGGGAAGACAATCTTGTATTTGAGATTCTCTTCCCCATTTTTTTACAAGTCCAACTAACCATTGGTTCATCGTGTATATTAGAAATAATACCGTGATACTATGATAAAAATCCCATATTTGGATCTTTTTTTAAAAAGTATTGTTGACTATTGGTTTAGTTTGTGAGAATCAAGACAGGAAAGAGTGTAGGAAATATAAAAAAAGAATAAACATTCGGTTATGAAACAGGATGTGACTTGTTGTATAAAAGAGCGTGACATTTCTTGTCCTCTCACTTGGCTAAATCAACGTTCAGCAGTATCTTTGCCAGCCAACTCAGTCTTAGCTTCAGCCTAAGTTTTGCCAGAGCCGTCAACTCAGCAGTAGCTCAAGTTTCGCCAGAGCCGTCAACTCAGCTTCAGTTTCGCCAGAGCCAGCCAACTCAGATTCAGCCCAAGTTTCGCCAGAGCCAGCTACTCAGCCGTCAACTCAGCTTCAGTTTCGTTAGCCGTAGACCCAGTTTCTTCAGAGCCAACTCAGCTTCAGTTTCGTTAGCCGTAGACCCAGTTTCTTCAGAGCCAACTCAACTTCAGTTTCGTTAGCCGTAGCCCCAGTTTCTTCAGAGCCAACTCAGCCCAGCCAAACCAACTCAACCACCACGATGTGTTTCTCAATGATAAAAAAAACGGTAACCTATGCATGTTCCAGTGTGGCATTTGAGAGAGAAAGCACCTGAATTTCATCTACGTATGCAAACTTGAAGAAAAGATGCTCACCCAGTGGGACCACTAACCCAAATACCTCAAAAGCCTCCTGGAAGACAGAGTATACACTGTGATGCTAAACGATCTGCCGGAAAGAAGCTCCGGAGAAGTTCAGGTACAGGTAAGCTACGAGCATGAAACAATCTCTAAGAAAAAAGCGCTGCAAGGACTAATGGAAGGAAAGTATCTGGTGGTAGAATATAAAATCAAATGCCGCCCCCATCTATCTCAACGAAAAATGCTACGGCGTGGTGTATGTGTGAAAAGAGGTGATGCCTCTTTTGAGGAAACTCAGGAAGGACTGCGAAGTGCATATGTGAAGACTATTTAATCGTTGTTTGTAAAGACTGCAAATATCGCTTGTGTGTAAAGACTGTAAATATCATATTATATTTTATATTTTAACCTCACATCTCATATTGTAGGAATCAATTCATATTTTGTAAATATATTAGTGGCAATAAAAATAAAAAAATGGAGAAGGGAATCCCAAAATACGGCATTATCTTCTCCATTTTTTTAAAAGTCTTGTTAACCATTGGTTTCGTTGCATGTATCATGTTATGTTCCCATTTTTTTAACCATTGGACAAAAGTTGTCTCGATGCCTTATTTTTCTTCAAACCGGATGTGTTGCACAACATGTTGAAATTCATTTTCGATAACTATAACGTCATTTGTCGATCAAAATAAGAACAGAATGCGGGTATTTAAATGGAGGAAGACAGAAGATATTATTATTATTCTACACTTGACTAACTTCTCTTTCTGGATTTCCTTTTCTGCATTACCACCGTCATATATCATGTCTCGACCAAAGTATATGGAAGAAGTAGTTGAAAGAGTAGATATTTGGTCTTTTCCAGATAATCAATTACATGATGAAGAAGAAGAACCAAGTGATGATGATCTACCAGATACTAATACCTGGGATGAGTTTCCCTCACAGTGTTATATTCTAAATGAAGAACAGGAACCTTTCTGGGATTACGACTTTTATCCACCTTTTAATTTGCCTCGTGAGTAATCCATCTTCAGGTATATTTCCTCGCTGTGATTGAACTCACAAGTGAATATTTGATCTTGCTTATTCATTTTAGAAAACAGTGTGCAACAATTCTGTACTATATAATGTGGATGTGAGAAAACTAAATTAACTTTTAATTCTATATCGCTCTCAATATTGGAGGAATCATGGAAATTGGCTCGTGAAATCTAGTAATCAGTAAACTAATTTGAACTGCTATATTGATTTTTTATTCTTTATCGTCTGATCTATTGACTCTCGATACAGCCTGTAGAATCAAATAAAAGAATAACTTTATAACATAAGCAAAGGTACCATTAACAGAAAAATAACATCTTTATAACATAAGCAAAGGTACCTTTAACAGGAAAAAAATATCTTTATAACATAAGCAAAGGTACCTTTAACAGGAAAAAAATATCTTTATAACATAAGCAAAGGTATCATTCTCGATAAAAACAATATATTTATAACATAAGCAAAAGTATCATTCTCGATAAAAATAAAATAACTATAACGTCATTTCTCGATAAACAGAACGCGGATATTTAAACGAAAAAAAGAAAAGAAAAGAAACACGCAGGAAAACTTTTTTCCAAGTGAACAAATGTATATTTATTTTATGCATCAGCCTTTACACGTTTGTTACTTTCTTATCACATGATGATGCTGTACGTTTTCTACAAAAAGTTTCTCTCCAATAAGGTTTTGAAAACTTTTCCATTCAAATAACCATTCCTTGGTATATGACATACCTCTTGCAGATTTCCTTTTTGCTGCCTTATAACAATGAATAACCATTTGCCGCTGCTTAATGGGTAATTCTTCTATTTTTTAATTAATGGAAAGTCTGTAAAATTCTTATTTTTGTTTTGGATTTTTTTTTATGTAATCAGAGAGCAAAATAACCCGTTTCTTCAGCCTGTTGATTTTCCGAACTTTATTCTGATACTTATTTTTAAAGGTAGCCTTTCTTCTCTGATAAGTTATTTTGTGCAAAAGTAAGTACCGCAGATACTTACATTTGAGGCAAGTCTCTGTTATTACTTTCCTTACACAATATTTGCTATACAAATTATTCTCAAAAATAACTCCACTTTCAAGGTTCTTCCTGCTATTTTCAAATTCTGAAATTGGGCCTGCGCCATGACATACTGTTAGCCTATCAGTGTCTCGAATAATGGATTCTAATTCATCTTTAGAAGTAATATTAGAAACTGTGTTAATTTTTAATCCACGTAAATACACCTCACGCGTAACCTCTGGTTCACTTTCGGTTACAACAACCAGTTTTTCGGTTGTCAATGAATTTGACAATTCACATTTGAATGAATGAACATGGAAAATTATGCACTGTGAATTATTAGCAAGAATTTGCTTACCCCAAAATTCTGAACGAAGGTTGATATTCAGAAGGCAGTTCAGTGTAACTCTTTTGGAAGTAAATTCCAAACTATTTAAATTACCATCAGGCTTATCATCGGTTTCCCTAACTTTCCTCTTTTTTGCCAGAGGTTTTGACAAATAATGGGGAAGGTTTGGAAATATTGCTGGAATTGCATCTGATGCCAAGATCGGCCGATCTCTGGGTATTAACACAGTCTCCTCGTTTATTTTATGCACAAAATTTCGAACCACAAATCTCTCATCAAAGTGCAGTTCACATACAGCGCTAAATTTGTCTAAGTTTTTATCTGCACGGGGAATCAATTTTTGCCATTTCTGTAAAAGTTTATCATTTTTGGGTATTCCAAAGAGTGCTTACTGTTTTTGTACTGAGTATTGTAACCTGGCAAAAAACAATGGTTATTTCTCCTCCGCATAATGAGCTAAGTATAACTTATATACAATATTTAGGTAATCCATATTTCTTCTAAAACCTAAAACGTCTTTGTCTAAATTGCCGCTCTTTTCACAGTAAGCAACACGAATTTTGTTTCCCGCTCCTCTCACAGTAAGAAAGAGGGAAGGGAAAGTGATCGCAGTGCCATCTACGAAGGGGACAAATTTCGGTATCCACACCAATCATTACGGACGCTTTCCCTTCTAGACGCTATAATACTACCAAGTAATGATCAGAACCAACATCCGCACTTCTCATCACATGGGTGTCAACAACTAAGTGTTTCAGACCCTGATTGTAGACAACAAAATCTATCACACTCTTTAGACCAAGAATACGATTTTCCCAAGTATTTGTGTGGATATACTTGTGGTTGAAAAACGAATTAGATACACACAAACCATTCTCAATACAGAGTTCAATTAATCTTTGACTATTATCATTCACACAAGGATAATTAAACTTACCCAGAACGTTATCAGAAACCGCATTCTGCGCACCTACTCTAGCACTGAAATCTCCTGCTATTATAACTTTTTCTTTAGCACCGAACTGGCTCGAAACAGCTTTTACCTCATTCCAGAAATCTTTCTTCCTATCAGATGGTTTCGAGTCAAAGGAGCATACACTACAACAACTACACTTCTCCGAAGTTTCACTTTCAAACGAATCCAAAGAATGCTCTCACTTATGCAGCTATTGTGAATCAATACTCAAGACAACTGTCATGGCGAAAATTTTAACCTCTGGTGAATTTCAGAAACACATGATCAATCTTCCTGTTGGTTTATCAGGGATTAATTAATGCAAAATTTTCTCCCATGACATACGTCAGAAGAAAATTCCTGGTTGAAAGGCAAAGGAATTCTTGCGCAAAATTCGCTTGTCTTAATCACAACCAGGAAAAAAAAATTTCATGTTAAGAAAAAAAGAAAAAGAGAATAATATTTGATTTAACTGACTTTGGGGTTTTGGAAATAATTAATTTATCTGTTCTTTTATCGCGATAGGAAAAGGCGAGTAGGTGTGCAGCTCAGAGAATCAAAATTAATTTTAGTTTAACATCACAGAACGAGAGAAAAAGAAAATTAAAATTAGTGATTTTCTGCAAGGCAAGAATTCTGAATTTCGCCATTTTTCGTTCCTGTTTTACCAGCGTCGTGAAAGTCGCTCAGAAAATGTTGCAGTAATGCTTTCTTGGGTTGGCGTTGTTTTATTTCTGGAACAAGGTCACAGCATTATGCAGGAGGTTACTTGGTCCCTACGTGTAAAGGTCAGAGTGTCACCCCTGGCTTGCGTGGGAGAGAAATTCCGTTGGGAAGCCGTTGGTTACTAGGGGAGAGTCTTGGCCAATGGGGAAACGGCTAAAGGTCAAAGTTTGCTAAGAGCCATTGCGTTTTCTCACAGAGAAGGTTTGATATTTTTGAAGAACGGAGTGAAAATTTGACTCTCCCGTCGCCTTTTTGGCGGGAGGGGTGGAGACCAACCGTATTATCTCATTTACCGGAGATGTAATGTTCTCTGATGCACTCCAGTCGCAAGCACCCCAGAGTTTTTTCCGTTGAGAGAGGACACTTTTGTTTCTGGTCGCTGCGCTAGCTGGTCGGCAGTTGACAGCGGAAAGCTAAACTTTCTCTCCTCGCCCTTTTGGTGGGGAGGGAGACAGTCAGAATGGAAATTATGATTGGAACCTTAAAGCTCAGTTAAAATGAGTATTTTCAAGGATCTTAGTGCCAGAGAAAAGAAAAACAAAGGAAAAAATTTTAAACAATGGGGCTTCAAGTAGTAGACGAATGCCTTGTGCATTTTGAAAGATAGCAAGCGAACCTCAAAGTTGGCGGAGAAGGAATGAACCCCTGATGTCCTCCAAAGCATTCTCGTGAGAGCTAAAAAAAAAGGAAAAAAAGGGAATTTAGATATTCTCTGGCTGGGGGGACCGCGCCTACAAACCGCCTGGCACATGATGGAACTTTCAAAGACGATGCCGTCCGTCCTCCAATGCAGCCGACCAAATTCCTACCAGGGGAGAGCCATATGCATCGAAAAAAGAGAATTACTCCCTCGAAGAGGGTCCACCATCACCAGCTTCAGGATGCCTTTTTTTCCTGTGTTCGGGTGAGTTGGCCGGGCACGCTGTGTCCGAAAAGGAAAAGAAAAAAAGACATTTTTGGAAGGAAAAGAAAAATCTCCCGGGACAGTGATGTTCTCTCAAGAAGAGACTTAAATATGGTGCTGTGAAATTGTCGTGTGTGTTACCATCGGTAGGCAGGGTGCTCAGAAGTGTTCCTGCCCAGTCCAAAAGGTAAATTTTTTCTTGATTTTTTTTTTGTATTATGTTGTGACCGCTGTGGAATTGTTGAACGAGTGGGCTTGCAGTGGGTCAGCATTGTGCAATGGAATTTATAGTTCTGCTAAGATTTCTTTTTTGAGGTTAGCTGGGTGTAGGACAGATGTCCCCATATTGTTGTCATGTCTGGTATTTTAGCAACTCCTCAGGCCAGTAAATTTTAATGTATCCGAAAATTTTGGCTTAATTTTTGAGCACAGTGAATTTTGGTGCATCGATTATAGTTTAGTTGGGCATGTGACAATTGAAAAGCAGTGTTATTGTGATTCAGTGTGTGAAAAAATAATTGTAAACATTTCTCTCTAGCCTTTTACAGCGTTGAGTTATTTTTATTTTTTCTGAGTGAAGAGAAATATATGGGATGATTTATATTGGGATTTTGGGAGCATATGTATAGTGGGATGAAATTGGAAACCTAAATTCTTGGAGTGTTGAGTGTCGAAATTAAGATTCTTGGGGTGTTATTTTGAGGACCGGTATTTTGCATGCTCCAGATGAGTGTTAATCTCCCATTTGAAAGGGGTGATCTTAGGGCAAGCCTGGGAACTTGGCCTAAGGCAGAGGGCTCTGAGTAGGGAATTTTCACCAGGATGCGATATGTGTAAAATAGAGGTTCAGGTATTTGGGTTCTCAAGTTTAGTATTTCACAAAAAGAATGAACATCATGGGTTGAGAAGACACACTTTTGCTCACCAGTTCCAGTATTAATTGTTCGTTTCTTTGGCCTAAATTTTCTTGTTTTTACTAAAAGGTTAGAGTCTAAATGTAATTTTCATTTTCAATAAGGTGAAAATATTAAGTAGGTTATGTAAATGGTCAGTGTTATTATCTGCAGTGTGATACAGAAGAATTTCCTGTGATTTTTCCTGGGATTTGGATGTAGTGTGAGATTTGTGATTTTTCCTGGGATATATGTGGATATTGTGATTTTGGATTTCTTGGGATATATAGAGATTTGTGATTTTTCCTGGAATATATGTGGATATTGTGATTTTGGATTTCTTGGGATATATAGAGATTTGTGATTTTTCCTGGGATATACGTGGATATTGTGATTTTGGGTTTCTTGGGATATATAGAGATTTGTGATTTTTCCTGGGATATATGTGAATATTGTGATTTTGGATTTTTTGGGATATATAGATATTTGTGGTTTTTTCCTGGGATGTATATGTTGGATGAGCTTTGTGATGTTTTCCTGGGATGTAGTTGTGTTTGTTCTGGGCCGGATGCGCCTGTAGTATTTTGGGTTGAAGTACGACAGGCTCTTGCAGGCGTGGTTGATCAAGGTGGTATTGTGCATTGGTTCGAAAAGGGGGAGCCTTGAGGACATGAGTTTTGGGGGAAACTTGTCTTCAACCCCCCCCCCCCCAGTAGTTTCGCTGCCCATGGAGATATGTACTGCAAGCGAGGGTCGGTTGGGCGTTGCTTCAATGGATGTTGCGAGATCATGTTAGAGGAAATTCTGTACCTGGTGATGTGTCGCACTTGGGGATTTTTTCCGTTTCCCTTTGCTTAGGCTGAAATTGGATTCACGACCCAATTTCACGCCTTCAGCCTGACTGGTATTTTCTTCCTGTGTTGGTTCTCAAAACCCAGGGTGGTGTACAAGCTGGGAAGTTTGACTTAACAGTTCCCTCAGCAAGCCATCACATGTATTAAATATAATTTTTGGTCCCAAAAAAAAAAAAAAAAAAAAAAAACCAGGGTAGTGTCTGAACTGAGATGATTTGCCTCACCGCTACCTCAGTAATTCACTGCAGGTGTTAAATTTAAGTTTTGTTTGGTGTGATTTAAAGTATCTAAAATAATTTGTTTATGATATGCTGTAGTGCTAGGGATGTAAATTCTAAATTCTGGTTGTTAGTTTTAGTGAACATGATATTTAGTTTGGAAATTTAGTTAATTGGTATTTTGAGCTTTTGTTTACGTAAGTACCTTGAGCTATTATTTGAAGTGCAGAGTGAGGTGATTTTTATGAACAAGCTAGTGCAAGAAGATTGTTTGAATTTCTGAATTATGTTGATGATGTTATGAAGAGTGATAACTTTTAAGTTAGTTAGTGAGGTTTCTTTATAAGTGAAGTAGGTTCATTCAGTGTAGTTTATATAGGTTATGTAATGTTAATTAATGCTTGTGCTCAGTGTAAATTCTGTTTTGAGGATAATTTACTTGGTTTGTTTACTTGCAGATAGTAGATTTGTTAATGTATAATTTGTGGCTCTTATTATAACTGTAAATTTAATTGAAGTCTTTGAAGCTGGTTTGGGGAGATTGCGGAGTTTACTGAGGTTGTTCAGGTGCTGTAAATTTAAATCAATAAGTGGACATTGCAAATTTGTCATTGAGCTAATTAGGTGAGAGAGAAGAGAGTACGTTTCAAAAGAACAGAACTTGTCCACTTTGTGGAATTTAAAAAAAAAGAATCCAGTATTTTTTTGTGTAAATTATGTGAGTCGTAGTATAATTTTGTATGCATAAAGTCAATGCCTGGTGTTCAAACCAACTGTGTTGAAATATGTCAAGTTGCCCTGTTCATAAGGCCAGTGGCCAAACAGAAAAAAAATTGAGATTCTGTTTTTATACTGATGTGTGTAAGCAAACAAAAAAAAAAAGAAATACCACAGCTGATTGTCCACTAAATTACCTTGTTAAGTTTAAAAAAATAAAAATAAATATAGGCAGCAGCCTTTCAAAAATCCAAAATTAGTGCAGTGTGAAAAATTTTGTGTGCTGTTGTCTTCCATGACTTGGTCCCATGTATTCACCTTAGCTTGACTGAGGTTATCGATCCGAATCCTGGTATTATAAGGTATTTCATAACTGCAATTTTTGTCCTGTCCTTTTAAATTGACTTTCACAGCCTCCACAAGTTGTTATCGAACGAGTACATTTTATCCTATGACTTATAGTGACACATTTTCATACACATGCAACAATATTCACTTATTTTTGCACTTTCAGATGACTCAACTCTGCGTGAACACGAACAACGCAAACTTTTCAATAACTGCTATGGAATGTAAATTTCTAGATGCATTTTTGTTTTGGATGTTCATGGCCTTCAAATACTTAGAAAATATTTTTATTTCGAAATGCACCTACCCATCTCCCAAAGTTAAATTTTAGTCTAAATTCAAAATTTCCCTTCAGGTTTAATTTTGGCTATCTATTATAATAACCTTATGCACGTGGCTTGAGATATCCGCCACAACACAACACACTCACCGTTCCATTCACTTCTTCTATCCCAATTTCCTTCTTTTTGGTTTCCCTTACACACAGCACACCCAATCTATACTTATTAATTTCTTCATTCACCTCATTCATCTTGCCATACCTTTAGTATTCCATACACCAAACTTACACTCACTCAGCTGAGATCTCTTTCTCGTATGTTATTTGGAAATTCCAGTTCGATACCGTGGTGGACCATCCTCCTCAAGTGTGGTATGCCCACCATACCCCACAGTAGAGTCCGGAGCATACTTTTTTTGTGCTTTTTTAATCAGGTAAGTACACCTGTATAGAGGATTAGCCCACAGGTGACGGTTCCAGTTGGTCATTCAACCTAAGGATTCTGGAACAAAACCCAGTGAGTTGGGGTCTTTTCGCCAATGCCACACAGAACTAGCTGGCACCTCTCCAAGATTCACAGAGGCCCTTGTTCCTGTTCTGAGCTCCATTGCCCACGGAGCGCCTCGAGGAGGCAAACCCATCTCTGACTAAGACCACATATAAAAAAACGCATTTTATGATGCATAAATATGAAAACAGTTGATTTATGTTGATTTATAGAAAGGAATTGATTTGGATTTATTGGCATGTACATTACAAAGTATACATTATGTCAGCTTGCGGAAATATATAATAAATACTGTTTTAAGATATTTTTATTTCAACGGAAAAAATCTTTTAAAAGTATTTTATCATATTTTTTAGAGTACTTCATATAATTTTTTTATTTAAAAAGACTTCAATCATATTTTACAATATTTTCAACTGTTAAAGAAACGGTGCTCATGGAATATTTTTTGCTGTAATATTTTAGAACACAGGCACTTGTTTCTGCGCTTCCATTTTTTAAGCAATTTAGTGCATCCATTTTGGCATTTTTCTTCTTTTTCGTTAATTTGATAAACATATCCAGTAACAGAAATAGCATTCCATTTTCTATTTTTGTAATTAACGCCCCTCTTTCTGTTTCCGTTACGAGATATTTAAATGTACGAATTTCAAAGGTGGCGCAGTGGTCTAAGTGATGGCCTCTGATCATTCGTTGGAAAGGGGTCAGGGTTCGAACCCCGGTAAGGCATGGATGTTGTGTTTGTCTTACGGCACTGTCTCTCTCCCTTCCCTGGAACCAGTGGCCCTAAATTAGGGACGGGCAACTGCTTATAGCCCATTGACTTGCTCACGGTGGTCGTTAAATATCCAACCAATCAAAAAAATAATGATAATAAAGAGCTAAAATTAAATGGCTCTCTTTTTATTTTAATTTCAAATTATGTGCCACTACCTTAGTTCACTTTTGACTAAAGTATGGATGTACTTCATTTTAAACAACCTATTTATTAGCGAAATAACAGTCTGCTATTGGCAATCTCAGCGGTCCGCTCTCCCTCTAGCGGCGAAAGGAAGAATTACCATAGTACGGATAAATTCTTAGCTGTTGTTAGATCGTTGCCTAGGTTCGGTTGGCTCTTTTTGGGGTATTTTTGCATTCATTCTGGAATTAGTGAATAGTATAATGGAGAATTCCGTAAAAAAGAACAATTCATATTGTTGCGTCCCGCCGCACAGTGGTCCGAATCGCTAAAAACCCGGACAAAAATGATTTTTCGAACTTCATATTTTAAACACACAATTCGCTTAATAATAATCCTCAGTAGTCATTCTGATAGGACTAAGTGTTTTTGAAAGTATACTCCAATGATTCTGGTCAATACTTAAGTTCAAAAGTGCTGTAACTCTTTCTTGATTAATTTTGCAATTCTGTAGGTGATTTTCTTTACATTGTTTCTGATTGAACAATGCAAAATAAAATACTAAGTGTATTTTTTGTGAATGTGTTATGGTCTTATATATAGGGCACAATTACAATTTTTAGTGTTTTTTGTTTCTAAGTACTGATAAAAAATACAAATTTGAATGCCCGTATTTTGCGAAAAAACAAAAATGTTTTTAGAGTTTTAAAAAAATGGCCAAACATGTCCACCGCGAAACTTACAAATGTATATTGGTAGATAATTATAAGTCTATCAGTGAAGGTTTCATCTGCAACACCTTGCAATACTGTGAACTATGACCTTTTGTTTGTGAAGCTTCCCTGTTATTTATGAGCAGCCAGCTGCTGACATCGGGAAGGTGATCTCCCGCTGTACAACTCGCGGGCGCTGAGCACTTCCTGAAATTTATGTTTGTTTACTCAAGGGGTGGCTTGTCGGTGGTAAACCACAGACCCTTGATTTCTTCAGTTTCCAGAGGGCTGTTGTTTGTACCAGGTCAGTGAATCGTGTGTGACAATATAGTGTGTGAAAAATGAATTTACATGTTAGTCGCCGAGAACTTTACGAGAAAATGAAAAGAAAAGAATAATGAGACCAGTGTGCTACAAGAAGAAAATGTTGCGCAATATGTGAAGAACAAATCTGAATTAAATTTGGACAGTCAGAGCACAAAATCTCTACACAGCGTAATAAGAATGAGCTTTTTTTCTTAAATACTATCAGCGTTGCAAGAAATGTCACCGAACCGAAAGCATGTTTCTTCGTAAATATTCAGACTGGTTACAGCAAGAAATTGAATTACCATTTACAGACTTTCCTTCCACTTCTTCGGAAAAGCGTGGACGTCCTTCGAAAGTATTTCAGCGATTAAGTGAAAGAAGTAAGAGGCGGAAAATTCAAAATCTGAGGGAGAATGTGAGTGCTGCGGAGCTTTCATATGCCACAGTGATGAATTTGAGGGCTGCAGGTGACGAAAATGCAACAAAATTATTAAAAAAAGTGACCACAACAACACCTACCAGAGGTAAATAAATTCGTGACTCATGGTTGAAGAAACGAAAACAAGCCACGAAGCTCTCAGAAAAAGAAGCGTTATCTATGATAGTAAGTACACATTTATCAAAACATCAATATATGTCTATTAGAAAAATGGCAATTAATCACAATCATGACTTATATCCAAGTTATTATGCAATTCTCAAAGCAAAAGACGCAACTTATCCGCACAATATAAGTGTTAGTGAGAGTGCATGTGAAGTGAAAGTTCAGAATTTATTGGACCATACTGCTACCCGAATTTTGTCATTTCTACCTGAAAGTGAGCCGTCTAACAACGAAAAAACTTGTATTTTACATTGTAAATGGGGTTTCGACGACAAGCAGAAATGGGTTCAAAGCGGCAGTAGTGATGAATATTTATTTATGACATCCATCGTTCCCTTACGAATGGTTGACAGTGAAACGGAAGATTCCGTATGGAAAAATGAACGACCATCATCAACCAGTTTTTGTAGGCCTATTCGTCTCCAGTGGCTTCATGAAACCCCTGCAGTTGCCCAAGCAGAAAGAGAATACATAAACGAACAAATTAAAAATTTACAGCCATTAAGAAGTGACAGCGTTACAGTACAGTATTCTCTCATATTGTCAATGATTGATGGAAAAATATGTAATGCTCTGACCCAGTCATAAAGCATGAAATGTTACATATGTTGCGCGGAAGTGTCGGACCTGAACAAGTTAGAATACGTTACACAAGTGCCAGAGGATACCTCTTCCTTTGAGTTTGGACTGTCTATTCTTCATGCCCATATACGCTTTTTTGAGTGTATTCTGCATATCTCTTACCGTTTAGATTTTAAGAAATGGAAAGCGAGTAAGAAAGATGGAACCCATGAGCTTCTGGAAAAAAGGAAAAGAATTGTACAAGATTCCTTCAGGAATCGACTAGGACTTATTGTAGATGTCCCAAAACCAGACTATGGAAATACGAATGACGGCAATACCGCCAGATGATTCTTTACAAATCCCGAAATAAGTTCCGAAGTGACTAGAGTAGACCAAAATTTGATTTCTCGTTTTGGAAATATTTTGAAAGCAATTTCATGCGGCCACGAAATAAATGCAATGAAATTCAATATGTACTGCATGGAAACAGCACAGTTATTCGTGAGATTGTATCCCTGGTACTATATGCCACCCACGGTACATAAAATTCTTGTTCATGGATCCGTAATTGTGCAGGCAGCGATTTTACCAATTGGAGAGCTTTCAGAAGAAGCCATTGAGTGTAGAAACAAAGATGTGAGAAAATTTCGAGAAAGCTTTACCCGAATAATTTCACGACAAGACAGCAATTTGGACCTCTTTCGCAGGTTAATGTTGACTTCTGACCTATTAATTTTCAGCTTGGGAAGACTACCAAAGAAAAAACAAATAAAACTACCTTCGGAAGTGCTAGGTCTATTGGTAATATCCGATGAAGAGGAGGAGGGGGAAGAAGACGACTAATGTGAAACATCTGCTTCAGAAGACAAATGACCGACTGAATATCTGGACCCTTCTTACAGTACTGTGAGCAATTATAATTCATTAAAACACTTAAATAAGCGAATATTTAGTTATCCCCCACTACGGTTTCTTTCCTTTAAGACGTACAAATATTTTTGTCCGCCTTTTTTTCTATCCGGACCACTGTGCGCCGTGCCGTTCCCAAGATTACAGCTATGTTTTTCATAAGTTAGTATAAATGCTTGTGCCTTGCACTTGAAATGCTTCCAGTGAAATACTACTAACCTAGTAACGTGTTTGAATGAATAATAAACAAGGCATGATTTTATTGCATAATAATAATTTAAAATTCCGTTTTTCTACATACTCTTGAAAACAAGTAATTGCTGTTATTGATAAAAATTTAAACTCCATTAAGGAACAAGATTTGTAATTTCATTGATTTTTTTATTTTGATATTCTGTCAACAGTCACCAGTTCAAAAACGCTGAGAACAAAATGATGATCAACAATTACCAATTCAAAAACACTGTTTTAGGAACAGATGTTCAGAAATTACAAATTTGTTATTGTTGACAGAGTATTGAAAATGGGTCCTGCAAATCATGAAGTGAAACGAAATGCAGGTAAATGTGTAGATTAGTGTTCTAAATTATTTCGTCGGAAAAATGTTAGTACCTGGAAAAAGTGCGACGTACAGATTTTAGGGTATGGAAAATATGGCAAATGGTGCAGAAATTTCATATTTTAAATGTATTTTAAAGATTTTTTCCGTAATATTTACCTGTAAATGCGATGGTGTTAAGAAAGGCCGCGGTAGGCCTAACGCATCGCTATCGCACGATGTCATGCGTTGCTCCGTTAAAAGGAAGATTCGTTGCTGCACCGAAATGACGGGCGGAAGTGTACAAGAAAAAGTGGTTACGCTGTTGGCAGGAGAGCGATAAATGTTGTAGTGATACGCTACAGAAAATAGGTACAGACTATCGACCCTTTACTTTGTTGTATCCTGTACGTTGTTGACAGGAAAAAACCTCTTTGATTTGCGAAAGATACGTATGAGTGAGATAGAAACTGACCTGCGAAGAAAGTATTGACAGGAGAACCAAAAGTACAGTGGCACAGCAAACGTTTGACATTGTCGTGGTAGCGATATGCGTTAGGCCTGCCGCAGCGTTTCTTCACAGCATCACACTTACAGGTAAATATCACAATAACAAATTTTAAAAGACATTTAAAACATGAAATTTCTGCACCATTTACCATTAATTTCTATAATCTCAAATCAGTACGTCGCGCGTTTTCCAGGTACTAATATTTTTCCGACGAAATAATTTAGGACGCTGATCTACACATTTACCGAAATGTCACCCCTGTCGCTGTCTGTGTTACTATATCACTTGTCTGAAAATGTAAAAATAAAAATTACCTGTTACAGTAAAGCGTTACTGCTACACAGTGCTTACGCTTTCCACTTCTACCTGCTTTACAAGAGCACTGAAAAGACTACAGAAATTTCACAATTATTTCTGTCTAAACCACCGTTGACCGAATGAGGCAACGACGTTATTGGGGTGGATTGAATGCAATGCGAAACTATGTGGATTTCTTTCCTATCTTCCTTCTTAATTGCACATGAAATTATATGACATACATTAAGAATATCTTCCCTTGCTTTGATGCATCGTGAATTTTTTGTAGCGTCCACAAATTTCATTATCTCTAGGATTGAGTGTTAACCAGCCATTCTTACATACAACTTCACGGGAACACGTGCGACGATATCCGTACTAAAAGAAGTTTGTTTACGTTTGCGCAGCGCCCCCTACAGTTCATTGAGGTTGCCAATCACCTGTTAAACATTTTGGTACACATGCAAACAATATCACTTCTTTTCACTTTCAGGTTTTGATATCTTCAATCATAAACAACGCATACAATAGTATTTTTGGTTTTGGGAAACAGTGGCATGAATCATTTTTACTTATCATGGCCTTAGAAAAATTTTCAGTTTCAGATTTCATCCACCCATCTTCCAAATTTCAATTTTTTTGATCATATTTTCAATATTTACCTAGTTTTAATATTTTCACTTTAAATTTTAAAATAACCCATAATCATGCAAGTTATTAAATCCCACCATAACAATTGTTTTCTTTTATGTTCTCAGAACCTTAACGAAGTAAAAGCCATTTCGACAGTTGTGCAGAGAATTATTTTTGCTATCTACCTATCTAGATACGATGTACACATGCATACAAAAATCTCTCAGTTTCATGTACTGCAGTGTATTTATATATAATACACTTATTTATATATAATACGCCACATGCAACATATTTGTGCAGTTATTCTATATTTTCGAAACAAATATTAATGTATTACTCTTTTGCTTCCCATTCCTCGTAGAAAGATCTGGGATTAGGGTTCAATTTTTTTATTGCCCTGGACCCAGAATTGTCATGATCGGGCCCTGTCTTCAAGTACTGTACCCCAAGAATTATTTGCCAACATTTCTACGGGACATAAAAAGACCTTCTCTGCCATGGGACAGTTATTAAAATGTTTCTGTCATATGTCCACCGCAAGGCGCAAAACGGGTTCCTGTGATTTGGTCCTGATATTATATCGGTGGTCGCATTATTTGACGAGTGTACGCCCCACTCCACAAGCATGGAGCATTTCACTACTGGCAGCGAGTTGGGGCAAATTATGTTAGCTATGGTTCATAAAAATTTATGCACGGTATACTTGTTAAACTCAATTTTCTTTACGTTCTTTTAGAAACAGGAAATTCGTGGCTGTAGCTAGAGCTATGAAAAGAGAAGAAGGAAAAAGGCAAAGAAAAAGAACAATTCAGCACTGTATGGAAAGACGACTAACGTAGTTTATAAAGGGATGTTATGAACTCAGATTTTTTTCTCTGCTCATGTATTCCAAAGATCATGGGCGTAACCAGGATTTTCGAAAGTGGGGATCTGTTGCATAACTGTATCAGTAATTCTGTATCATCATCATCATCATCATCATTGTCAACCATTATCAATCCACTGCTGGACGAAGGTCTCCCCAAGTTTCCTCCACAACAGTCTGTCTTGTGCCAGTCTCCTCCATGTCACCCCTGCATACTTTCGAATTTCATCCACCCATCTCCCATGTAGTCTTCTTCTGGGTCTTTTCCTGTCCCTTGGAATCCAATCTAAAATTTCGGCTGTCCATCGATGATCTGTCCTTCTGGCAGTATGTCCAGCCCATTGCCATTTCAGGGATTTAACTCTGATCATGATGTCTTCCACTCTTGTCATTTTTCGGATCCACGAGTTTCCTCTTCTTATCTCTCCTGGTTATGCCAAGCATGCACCTCTCCATGCTACTTTGAGTTGTCTGCAGCCTTTGTATGTCTCTTTTAGTTAAGGTCCACGTCTCTGCACCATACGTAAGCACTGGAAGGATGCATTGATCAAACACTTTTCTTTTAAGACATAATGGCATATTGCTCTTGAAAATTATGCTGTTTCTTCCAAAAGCTCTCCAGGCAAGTTTTGTACGCCGATTAATTTCTTCATCAATGTGACCCTCACTAGATATCTGCTGTCCAAGATAAACGTACGTGTCTGTTATCTCCAGCTTTTCTCCATCAATCGATAAATCTTCATTTCTTGTAAAAGCATTGAACATCACTTTTGTCTTCTGAAAGTTCATTTTTAATCCCACTTCTTTACTCTTGTCAGCAAGTTCCTGGATCATACTCTGCAGCTCTGATGGGGTAGTTGCAAAAATGACTACGTCATCAGCAAAACGAAGGTGGGTTAGATAATCTCCATTAATCTTTATCCCCTTGTTTTCCCAGCTCAGCGACTGAAAAACACCCTCCAATGTGGCATTAAAGAGCTTCGGAGATATGGTGTCACCTTGTCTCACTCCCTTTCCAATTTTTACGTGTGTTGTATTTTCAAACAGCCTAATCTTTGCACTTGCATTTTCATAGATGTTATTAATGATATTAATGTATGCATCTTCAATACCGCAGGTTTTCAGAGCCATTGTAACTGCTGATGGTTTCACCGAATCAAAGGCTTTTTCATAATCGATAAAAGCCATGCACAATGGAAGTTCATATTCCCTCGCTCTTTCAATTAGTTCTCTCAGTACGTGGATATGATCTATTGTGCTGTAGCCACTCCTGAATCCAGCTTGTTCTCTCGGTTGAGCCATGTCCAGTGTTACCTTCAAGCGGTGTGAAAGAACTTTAGTGAAGATTTTATAAACTACTGATAGGAGGCTGATAGGTCTGTAGTTTCCGAGATCCTCAATGTCACCTTTCTTATGTAGCAGGATCATTGTAGCGGTGTTCCAATCCTCAGGAATCTTTCCTTCATTAAGGCATCGAGTGAAAATTTGGGCGAGTACTGTTTCGATTTCTCCACTTGCTTCTTGTATGATGTCTACAGTAATTCCATCTTCTCCTGGAGCTTTTCCCCGCTTCATGTTCTTGATTGCATGTGCAACTTCTGCTGGAAGGACTGGAGGAACTCTGGTACTGGTATCTTTCATGATGTCTGTATATGTATATGTCTGTATATGTATACTGGTATCTTTCATGATGTCTGTATATATATCTTTCATGATGTCTGTAATTCTGTATATGTCAGGGTATATATAATTATTTGCGGGGGCCTTCCTAAAATATTTTTTTCATTGGTACATAAGCACTTCGCCGCCCCGGTGGCGCAGTGGTCTAAGCGATGGCCTCTGATCATTCGTCCGAAAGGGGTCCGGGTTCGAATCCCGGTGAGGCGTGGATGTTGTGTTTGTCTTACGGCACTGGCTCTCTCCCTTCCCTGGAACCAGTGACCCTAAATTAGGGACGGGCGACTGCTTATAGCCTATTGAGTTGCTCACGGTGGTCGTTAAACCTCCACCCAAAAAAAAAAACCAAAAAAAAAAAACCATAAGCACTTCTGGAACATTAATACAAAAAGAAACTAATTTCATAAAATTAAAAATGCAATAAATTGTAGTTGTTTTAATAAAAAATTAATAAAGCAACTTCATTTGCCGCTTTGCTTTACTTTCTCCTGTATTATCCCAAAGTAACACCGCTTTCCGAGTTATATAAAAATTAATAAAATCAAAGGTTCAGAATGAATTTCAGTGGTATACCGAGACGACGGCCCATACGAAATCCTCCAGAATAACGCCTCCACCATTTTCTGTGTGCAGATAGGCTGATGTCTGAAATCTTTAAATACGAAACAATAGCTCTAAAGACTGTCCATCTTGCGAGATATACAGCAAAACGTTAACATTATGTCAATGAGAAAATCGATTTTTCATGTTGCTTTTCATCTTTTTTGTAAAACATGAAAATCGATTTTTCATGTTTTACAAAATAAAATGCCCCCGACCCTAAAGTGTTTATCATGAGAACGATAGTACTGTATATTGAAATGTA
This sequence comes from Macrothele yani, assembly GCA_039090855.1. NCBI lineage: Eukaryota > Metazoa > Arthropoda > Arachnida > Araneae > Macrothelidae > Macrothele > Macrothele yani. The sequence goes on along the minus strand of CM076994.1, from coordinate 70,935,295 downwards.
CGTCACAAATTACATGATGTCACTTTTATTTGGCGCTCATGAAGGGTTCAGGAGATATTTTTTAAACTACAGTTAAATCCTAAATAAACGGCGCAGATTTTCCCGTTATCTTGTGCTTGACTCGTTCCAAAGAACCACAGCTGTTCACATAAACATCTGTACAGGAAGCAATGTTTAATAGGTACACCAATAATTAATATTAGATTGCTAATTACGCGCTTATTAGTTATTTTATAGATGCGATATTTTGTAGGTCTGACAATTTCAGCGTATTCTGATTTGATTCAGATGTTTTTGGGGCGATTTCAACGTATTCAGATTTGATTCAGATATATTTTGGGGGCGATTTTGACATTAAGCATCAGTATACCTCTTTAGGTTTCTACACCTCTGGAATGTGATGATGAAAAAACAACCCACAATAATCTTATTTACTATCTAGATTTTTTTTATATTTATATATATTGTGCAACCATTATTTAAGAACATTTTTGATTAAAAGGTTTTTCTTTTCAAGTAAGTTTTCGTATTTCTGAAATTCAACAAAGATCAGTACTGAATTTTAGGAGTCTCCCGGAAAGATTTTATCTTTTTACAATAAATTTTCCTTAAACATTATTTTGACCGATAGACCAATTTCAAAAGTTGTACTGGCCGCTTAAATGATATATGAATTTTGCTTAATTCTTGACGGACAGTGTTTTTTTTTATATAGGAACTTCCGTACTTCTGGAAGGTTGTAAAGAACCAACGATAAATTTATTTGCTATCGAGATATTTTTGTAAGCATATATCACTTGCCAACCACAAGACTTCAGTTAATGGTTATTACTATGGAATTTTTGAATTTACTGAGCTTTAATTAAGGGTTGGAATCCAAGTTTATTAGGAATGCTAAAAATAATAAATACATATAAAATTTTAAATTTCCGGGTTAAAATAATAAATCTGTCTGTGTTAAAGTTAAAAAATGCACACCGCATATTCATTGTGAGTTTGCCATAGCATGGTAGAAATTTAAAATTAGTCACCTTTCAAATTTTGACAACTATTTTTGCAAACCGAAGTCCTTCCTCCGAGGCTTTTTTGGGAGTTCATCAATCACCTATTACACAGCGGGTGTCATTTCTGTGCATACACCGAAGAGCAATTGAATTAGAGATACCTGTCTAGTGACGTGTAGCACCACCTTTTGCCCTGATGACGGCGGCGATTCGTCTCGGCATGGACTCGACAAGACACCGGAAGCGGTGGAAGCCATACGGATCCACTACCCCTGAACAAGCTCCCACAGTTCACGAAGATTTTATAGATGGGGTCAGAGCCTCGAACATCTCTCTCGATGGTATCCCAGATGTGCTCGATGGGATTGAGGTCAGGTGACCTAGCTGGCCAAAGAAGCGAGGTCACGTCGGTGGAGTGTTCATCCAACCATTCGGATACAATTCGGGAACGATGGCACGGTGCATTGTCTTGTTGCAGGATGAGGTCCCCAGTGGGATGTTGAAGTCGCACAAACGGGAGCAAATGGTCGTCCAGGATATCCCGGTATTGTTGACCTGTGAGGGACGATGTCACACGTACCAGGGGTCTCACTTCAAACCACGTAAACAGTCCCTAGACGAGAAGGCCCCCCCAGCTTGAAGAGTACCCTGCTGGCAAGAAGGATCAATCGCTTCATGTGGTTTTCGCCGTACTAGTATCCTGCCATCCGCATGTACCAACGTGAATCTCGACTCATCAGTACAGGCAACATTTTCCCACATGTCTAGGGTCCCGTGGCGATGTTCCCGCGCACATGCTAATCTTTGCACCCTGTGATGTGCGGTCAGCAGCTGTACCCTCGTGGGATGATAGCTTCTGTACCCCATAGCGAGGAGATGGTTCTGAATGGTGTGGCTGCTTACACGTTTTTGTGCACCAGCGTTAAATTGCCGAGTGATTTCTTGTACTGTGGCCCGTCTGCGTATAGGCATTCCGTACATTGAGATATGTGAAGCTAAATTCTGGCCAATGATAGGCCTACTTTCGGACAGCTTAGGGGCGGTGCTTCAGTATTGTCACGTGATCACAACAAACTGGGAAATCCGTTGGTCATTTCCACCAGTGTAGGCTCACGTACCAAACTTTAGGTTTTCGCAATATGCAAGATATTTTAAGGTAGTTATAATTTCGTTTGATTTATTCTCAACAATTTTCCACCACAAACACACACCTAGAACGCATTTTCATCGTAGATTTTAGATACAGCGCCACTTATTTATCTAATATAAAGCGAGACCTACGAATTCAAATGTGGAATACGTGCACGGATTATTAGCATTTTGATTTCGAAACTTTAATTTAAAAAAAATGAAATTTAATCATAAATCCCATTAGAAGAAACGACAGGTAAGTATACCGAACGTTTTAAATATGCCCAGAACAGAAATTTACTGTCAAAAGTTTTTTCCATGCTACATATTTCAATATTTTTTTTACACACTATCGATTTCATATATTGGGACCACATATAAATAAACTGCAGTAAATAATATCAACAGTACAAAAGCGAATTAATGATTGATTATATTTTCAAATCAAACTTTTTTTCTGAGTCAAAGTAGGCACTGCATTAAAGTATTGTACATCATGAGATTTTTGTGGTTAAGAATTTGTAGTGTGTGATTTCCCCCATTAAAAATATGGGGTAAATAAATTTTTTTATGTTATTTCAAACAAAGTTTAAAGTTCAGATTGGAATAGTTACATTGTATTGGGCATATAAATAAGTTTTGGGGGATTTGAGGTGAACAAAACACGTTGTTGGAGAACAGAAACAATATTTTAATATTAATCGAAGTATGCTCCCTCTGAAGCTACAACTTTACCCCCTCTTTCGGACAGTGAACGTATGCTCCGAATGAAGAATTCCGGTTCCTTGGAAGAGATCCAGTTGTCCAGCCAATTTTTGATGTCTTCATAAGAACTAAACCGTTCTCCAGAAAGTGCTGATTGCATCGACCGGAACAAATGGTAATCCGATGGCGCAATATCTAGCGAATATGGCGGGTGGAGTATAACTTCCCAGTCTGATCCTTCTAAGTACTTTTTCACAGGTCAAGAAACATGTGGTCTTGCGTTGTCATGCTGTAAAATGACTTTGTCGTGTCTATTCTCCCATTCCGGCCGTTTTTGCGTGAGAGCTCGTTTTAAAAGCATTAATTGGGTTCGATACCGATCACCAATAATAGTTTCTGACGGTTTCAGCAGTTAATAGTTGATCACACCCTTCTGGTCACACCAGATACACAGCATTACCTTTCAACCATGGATATTGCGTTTTGGCGTTGAAGGACCTGGCTTCACCCATGCTTTCTGCCATTTAGGGTTATCGTACCACATCCATTCCTCGTCGGCTGTAATATTACGGTGCAAAAAACCCTTTCTTTTTTGCCTTTGAAGCAGCAATTCGCAAATGGTTTCTCGACGTTCAAGGTCTCTTTTCCGCAAAACATGTGGAACCCAATTCCCTTCTTTTTGCACCATTCCCATGGCAGCTAAACATTGTGAAATGCATGGTTAACTAACATTTAATGCTGCTGCTAGTTCTTTTTTGGTCTGGCACGGATCCTCGTCGAGCAAAGCTTCCAATTCGGCATCAGCAATTTTTTTGGGTGATCCAGAACGTTCTTTATCACTGACATCGAAATCGTTCCTTTTGAATCGTCTAAAGTCTAAACCAATACTCACATGTTTTTATGGATGGGGAATGTTCACCATAGATTTCTGACATTAAGCGATAGCTGTCGGCAGCACTTTTCTTGACAATAAAGTAATGCAGTATCACTTCCCGCAAATGCTGTTTTGTCGGGACGAAAGTTGCCATTTTCCATCGTGTAGTAAAACAAAACATCTTCGCACCTCAATCGAACGTCGTATACTGACTCTGATGTCTCGTACTGCGATATCACAGTGTTGCCACCTTCAAATACATGCGAGCACTGAGCAGTAATAAGTACGACACCGAACGGAAATCCCTCAAAACTTATTTATATACCCCAATATATAAAATTAAGTGGTAAAAGTGTACAATACTGCTTTGTAAACAAACAGCGAGAAAAAAAAATATAGATCCCACAAGGACAGTTTCAACAAGCCTCTGACAAAAATTTAAAAAAATCACTCGTTATCAAATACAGTAAAGCTCTTTATTCGCGGGGTATATGTTCCGTAAATATGCCGCGAATACAGAAACCGTGAATATGGAATGGTAATTTGTATGGGATTATAAGGGATACGTTCCAAGGTTCCAAAATAAAAAAAGAAATCAAAATAAAATCAATTTAATGAGAGTTTTTAACAATATCTATTAATTATTATTGTCAGGCTTAGGCAAGGGTTTAAAGAACTTAGTAATTTTTTTCTTGTTTTGCCGCTTTTAAAATATCTTTCAATTCAGATTGATATTCAGCTGTGGCATTAACAATTTGCCTTTTAAAAAGAAGACTTCCTTCCATAGATGGATCAATTTTCATGAAGAAATCACAAAGCTCATTTGCCATCCGTAAACCTTCACTCAGGTTTTTCAAGTTAAAGGTCACCTTTTCAGTGCTCGTTGAAGCCTCTTCTTCAATGGAATGCGGATTTAACATTTCCTCCAAGTCGGTTTCGGTCAAATCTTCATCTAGCGATTCAAGCAACTCTTGAATGTCACTTGATTCTATCTGTTCAAAGCCATCTCGTCCTATTCCATTCGCAACTTGAGCAATGTTTGCAGTTAAAGTTTGAATTTGCACGGATTATTCATCATTTCCGACAGTCAGAACAGGCCACAGTTTTTTCCAACATGATTTCAATGTGTATGGTTTCAGTTCTTCCAACGATTCTTTTATGTTAACAATATATTTTGCTATGTCAAAATTTTTCCAGCATTGCATCACATTCATATCAGGATCACATTCCATGGTGTCCAGTATGATTTTGAAGGTTCGTCTAATGTAGTAGTGCTTGAACACCTGGATTATTCCTTGGTCCATGGGTTGGAGTAAAGCCGTCGTGTTAGGAGGTAAAAATATCACCTTTATATTTGGATGCATAGTTTCAAGCTCACGAGGGTGACCTGGAGCATTGTCCAAAACTGCCGCCCGGGTGGCGCATTGGTCTAAGGCGTTGGCCTCTGATCATTCGTCCGTAAGGGGTCCGGATTCGAATACCGGTCAGGCATGGATGTTGTGTTTGTCTTACGGCCCTGGCTCTCTCCCTTCCCTGGAACCAGTGACCCTAAATTAGGGACGGGTGGCTGCTTATAGCCCATTGAGTTGCTCACGGTGGTCGTTAAACCTCCAATCAAAAAAAAAATGTCCAAAACTAGAACGGCCTTAAAGTCTAAATTATTTTTTTTTCAAATAAGTCTCAACTTCAGGAACAAAACAATTCCGGAACCAGTCACAAAAAATAACACTTGTAACCCACGCTTTCTTATTTGCACGCCAAAACACTGGCAGTTGTCCTTGCTTTGATTTTTTAAAGCACGAGGATTTAACGATCTGTAAAGCATTAGTGGCTTTATAACACAATCTCCAGATGCGTTAGAACACAGCAGCAGTGTAACTATATCTTTTGCTGCCTTGAAACCAGGGGCGGACTTCTCACTTTTGGATATGAAAGTTTTGTTTGGCATTCTTTCCCAAAACAAGGCAGTTTCATCTGCATTAAACACTTGTTCCGGTTTGTAATCACCATGAGCAATTAAGTTTGAAAATTCTTCTGGATATCTTTCTGCTGCGGCGGTGTCTGCAGATGCAGCTTCTCCAACAATTTTAATGCTATGCAATGATTGTCGCACCTTGAATTTATTGAACCAACCTGCTGATGCTTGAATTCCTCCAACTGTACGTTCATCACCAGGTTCTTTAAAATGTGCGTAAAGACGCTTTGCCTTCTCGCGGATCATAAGACCATTTAGGGGTACTCTTTTCTGGTTACGATCTTCAATCCATAATGATAACGCAGCTTCCATTTTTTCAATTGCTGGATCACGAACAATTTTTGCTGATAGTGAGGTTTAAGCTATAGAATTCTTTATATTGTCTTCGGATTTCTTGATGGATCGTACAGTTGATTCATTAACATTGAAAGAGCGTGATATGGATGCAAACGACTCACCAAGGCGTAAACGGTCAAGCATTTCTATTTTTACGTTAAGCGGCAACACTATTATTTTCCGCGTCGGAACTATTTTTTCTTTCCTTTTACTCGACATTATAAATTGGGAACAAAGCAGAAGAGACACGTGTTATTCAATCAAAATTATTGCAACGACTGACAAGTTGAAGCAATAAAACACCGACCGTGACGAAGGCGGCTCTTATCAAAGGACATAGCGGAACGTGTAATACGGTGGCTGCGGCATTTGACAACGTACTTTATGCATAGTGGCAATAAGGTTTGTTTTACTTTGATATTAGTCCATTCGGTTACACTCTTTGTAAAAGCCGCCTCGGCACGTGCCAGCAGTACTCAAAAGATGTCGATGCGTTAATAAAGGACACTGAATCCTTTTAATATACCGACTAGATCCGCGAATAAAGAATTTTTAGTCGCGAATACAGGAACTTGGTCACAATTTTTTAACACGCGAATAGTGAAAACGCGAATAAGGGAACCGTGAATAAGGAGCTTTAACTGTACTTTGCAACATTGCAGGGTGTATCAGTGTTATAGGATTTTGTATTGCATAAGTACATGTGCACACACACACACACGCTCGCGCGTGCGCTTCATTTCATTTTCCTTTTGTGTTCTGATTTCCATTTTTGCATATCGTCACTGCACGATTTGGCATTATGGCGTTAGGCAAATACCAAGAATATCCAAAACAAGAAGTCACAATACACACACTGCGCTTCATGATGGTAAGATAACTAGAATAACTCAAATAATATAACTATAGAATAATTATATTAATATAACTATAGAATAATTATATTAATATAACTAGAATTACTAAATTAATATAACAATTATTACTAGATAAATATAACAAGGACTAGATTAATCTAACAAGAATACCTAAATTAGTACAACTCCTTGAATGCAATTGACCTCAATGAACACGACACGAGTGCAAGGAAGAAGGAGATTGGAGCCATTAAGGGACCGGGCACAAATTGCTGTTCCTCCGAGGAGTACTTTGAATGTCTGGCAGTTTTCCAAGGTGCCTAACGACGGGAAGGAGCTCTTTTGTTTGTTTGAATTCATTCCGGTTCATACGAGTTCAAGGCAGCTGGCCACAAAAGTTCAAGGGAGGGGGGTATAAAGATGGTCGTCATGTGTGGCAGTTCACAGTGAACAAAAATTTTGTATGCACATGCAGTGTTGTAATGTTTTGTAGGTAAGTTGTCAGATTTGGAGAGGACTGACATGGTTAAGCATTGCCATGTAATTGCTTTTATTTCATTATAATCTATGAACATTTTTATCACAGTTTTGTAAAATACATAATTTTGCTGTCTAAAAATTTTGTGCAGTAGGTACAGAAATTTTTAGTGTTCCTGGGTACAGACACCGGAGCTGAACCTTTTTTTTTTATATTGGAGTTTAAGTACCACTGTGAGCAACTCTATGGGCTACAAGCAGTCACCTGTCCCTGATTTAGGGCTCTAGGGAAGTGAGAACATTAGTGCAGTAAGACAGAATAAGACAGAATTAGTGCATCCATGTCTCACTGCGACTCGAACCCAGATCCATCTCGGACAAATGGTCAGAAGCCGCAGTTGAGCCTCTGTATCGTTTTAAAATAAAATTGTAGACAGATTTTTAACGTTTGGTAATTTTTTGCAATTGCTTAGCAGGGTTTTTAGATGGTAAAAGTTATCAACTGTGGCGACTTTTCTTTTTCTGGTGTAATTGTATTGTTGCAATTAGAAAAATATACATGCAAACCTCCATGATGTGAGTAAAGCAGTTCCCCCAGTCCTAACGTGGTGACTTTTCAGCAGTGCATGTTACTGAAACAATGGCAAGGACAAAAGAGTAAAAGCTGCCCTAGTGGTGCAGTAGACTAAGCGATGATTTTGCTGCTTCTGATCATTTATCCGAGCTGGTTACAAATTTAAATCCCAGTGAGGCGTGGATGTGTTTGTCTTATAGCACTGGCCCTCTCCCTTGCCTGGAACCAGTGGTTCTAAGTTAGGGAGAGGCGATTGCTTATAGCCCATTGAGTTGCTCACGGTGGTCGTTAAACCTCCAATCAAAAAAAAAAAACCTTAAATAAAAAAAAACTGGGATGCAGCCTCCCCTCCCCCTCTCAGCTTACCACAAACCGAAACTGAGTAAACAACACGCAAAATGCGACTTCAAAACTTTAGATATTGTATACCACAATACAAATTTCACGCCAGCGAAGCTTTTCAAGAAATGTCGGGGCAAGTAGAGGGGAAAACTTGCATATTCCGACCGAGGAAACAACACATGAAATAAGACTTAAAATTTCATGCCAACTAAGCCTTTCAGCGCAGCCAATGAGATAGACATGGCTGGGCAGCCAAGCCGCTCAGTGGAGGTCATGTGGCCGTAGCAGTTCTAGCTGCTCTTCAGAGATGAAAAAATATGTTGACAATCTTCATTGTTCTTTAACCTATCCTGTTTTTTATTTTTTGGGGGAAAGAAGATTACACATATACCCACAATATTCCTTTACACACATATGTTATATATTTATGATAAAGATGACAAACTTCGGTTTAATTATTCTGAGATGAGAAGTCAAGTTTTATCAAAGACTAAAACAATGCGTTTATTTTGCTTATACGCTATGCGATCAGAATAGCTTTCATGTGTCAGGAAAAATAAAACAGCTGAATTTGCACAATACATCATGAATCAGTGGCGGCTTTTCAGGTGAAGTAGGTGAAGTGCCTTTTCACCTATTTTACTTAAAATAAAATTTTATTCAGTAATTTGTATAATATATTCTTTTTTGTCTCTATTGTGTTACAAAATACTCAAAATTTTGATTAGATATCAATTCACATAACGCGTTCAATACGGGAAACAAGTCCTCATACGCAAAACAGTGCAAGTGAAGAGCCGAAATGAAAACCCTTGGAAGTCTGCAGCTTTCTACCGAGTTGCTATGATAACCGTGACGTCAACCTACCCTATCTGGCGCGCAAGTAAAGCGTTTTATCTTTCGGCACCGAAGCTCTGCTGATGGAATCGTGACCTTCGAAGGAGATCTCGGTGAAACGGTTTACCCAGGGTATCCTACAGTGTTGTGGTACATACTTTCCGAAAGGGACTTGTTTTTTCGTGCTTTGTGATTATTTGTCAAAAAGTATAGCTGTTACTGTAGTTTTGTGTACAGTTTAACAGTTAATGATAGTTTTAATTAAAGTATGTATCCTGTGAATGACATTGTTTGTAATTTATTACAAACTCCATTTAATCGTTGGAAAGATGAAGATAAAAGAGACATTTTACTTCAAGGACGACCGACGGATTCACTGACAATTGTTGCCAAAATGAAATCAAGAAGAGCGGTAAATTTTACAATATTAATTCTAAAAATTGTTGGTTTACTGAATATAAATGGCTTTGTAGTACTTCTGTGTTACAAAAATTATTTTGTTGGCCCTGCTTACTTTTTAGTAATAAACATTCGGCGTGGAATAAAGACGGATTCTCAGATTTATTAAATATAACACGCTCACTTCATAAACATGGTGATTCTAGCGAACACCTAAAATGCGAGTTAACGCTAAGGAATTTTGAAAAAAATCAGAACACCATTGCCGATGCCCTGAGGGAGAATGCTAGGCTTTTGAAAATGCATTTCAACGAAATCGTTCGTTTAAATAGACTTTTCCTGCAGACAGTGATTGATGCAGTATTATATTTGAGCAAACAAGAACTAGCATTCCGTGGCCATGATGAAAGCATGGACTCGATAAATCGCGGAAATTTCAAGGAATTACTTTCATTGTTGATATCAAGAAGTCCTTTAGAAATTCAAAATCAATACGAAAAGATAAAAAATATCTTCGCAGGTGACTCAAAAACAATTCAAAATTAATTAATTGAACGTATTTCTGAATATATAAACGATCACGTTAAAAATTAAATAAATGAAGCTCAATGCTTTTCTATTCAAGTAGATGACACCACAGACATAAATCAGACTTCTCAGTGCTCTTTATTAATAAGATTTGTTGATTCGGAAGGTGTATTGGCTGAGCGATTTTTGGGTTTCCACGACGTGAGTGGAGATCGAACGTCAGAAGCTATATACAAAATTCTAGACAAAATTTTGGAACAATTCGATTATCAACACAAATTAATAGGACAATGTTACGATGGGGCAAGAGTAATGTCTGGACACTTGAATGGGCTCCAGAAAAAAATCAAGGATAAAGCTTCTCAAGCTGTTTTTGTTCATTGCTTAGCACATCGTTTGAACCTTGTATTACAGCAGAGTTTTTCTAAAATTTCAAAGTGTCTGTAACGTATACTCTAGATTCAGTTTCCTTTTGATTTTACTATCTCTGGTTATTTTATTTTCCTATGTAAATTATCTTCTTACTTAACGAGATGTTATTTCTCCCGCTGAATGATATGTGGCAATGAGTGTAAGTCATGACGTGGTGGTAGGCAGTATAAATAGGCGCGTTCAACGATACCTAGGAGAGCTTTTGTTTATGTGCGTAGAGAGAGCTTTGTTTTATGTGTAAAGAGATCTTCGTTTGGTGTAAAGAGAGCTTCGTTTATGTGAGAGGAACTTCGTTATATGTGAGAGCCAGATATCGAGTAGTTGGGTAACCCGTGAAGTGTGTGTGGATAATACCAGGAGTTTCCCTAATAAAAGGGTTTCTTAGTAAGTACGTTTTTCTTAGTTCATAGTTTTGTCAGACCTCTGTCTGGCGGTTAGGTCTCTTTCATTAAGTGATACTATTGACAACCAGCATAAGACTTTATTCATCTTAATTACTACTACAACATTACTAGCAGTTAAGCTTATTTATTCATAATTAATTACCACACAACAAACCAATAAAAGCTAATTCATTATTGTTGGCGCCAGAGCTTTTTCTGAACACGAGGTCTTGACAATTATTCCCCATGTCTTCCTTACCTGAGACAACTTCAATATTTCACCCTAAAGCAAGTTTCGCTGGTGATGGGATTAATTTCGACCATCTGCAAGAAGCCTGTGGGGCTCACTTTACTGATAATGATTTCCAAGTACCCGGGCATTCTTCACAATTTCGTAATTCACCAACTTCCTATTACTCTGAGTAGCGGGTCGTACCTGAGGGATTTCAATCCTTTCAGAGAAGCAGAATGATTGCCCATTTCGTGCCGCATGCAGGAACAATTCTTTTCAATGGTTTGGAGGGGTCCTTAAAATTTCTTGAGGACCTGGAGGATCATTTTGATCTATACAATATTCCTCAAGACTGCAAAGTGCAAATAGCAGGCACTTGCTTGAAGGATACCGCTAAGACCTGGTATCGGCAGTGGAGAGTGTCGAACCCGGATTCTCATTATGAGAATTTCCGAGCAGAATTTTTGGAAGTCTTTCCTTTCGGCCTCAGTCGAGCTAGCCTTGCACAACGACTTTTTTCTCGTCAGCAAGGACCCAACGATAGCCCTGTTGCATTTGCTTTGGAAACAACACGCTTGTATAACTTATGGGATCCACATGCCAGTCATGTCGACATGTTGGACACCCTATTACAGCAGCTCGATCCATTTCTACAGGTTTTTCTTGAGGTTCGACACCCTGCTACAATTCATGAATGCCTTCGCCTCATACGAACGTATGAAGAGCGACACGGCAAACATGGTTCAACTCACCATGCTCGGGCACCCCGCGAGGATTATTACGAATATCCTCAGCGGCATAATAGGCCTAATAACTTTCAACGCGAGCGTACACAAGTGCACGCCCAAGCTTCATACGTTCCACCGCATAGAAGACTGGTACACCAACCGCTCGTTTCTGAACAATTTTCTGGATACCGTACAAATGCACAGTATGCTCGACCCCATTCCAATCCGCAGAATTCGGAACGTTTTCATGCTCAGGGCAATGATGACTTTTCTGCCCGTGCTGAGGGAAGAAGTAATAGAAATGAAAATTTCAACAGACATGCGGAGTTCCCGCAGCAGTTTTCACGCTGTTGTCCTCATCGTGAAAATTTTCCCGATACCCGGCAGGGCCGAGGTTTCAGACCGCATGATAATCCAACCGGGAATCCTTTAAACTTCCAAAGGAAGTAGACCAAGGGTCGGTACTGCTTCCTGATACCAAGCATTCTGACCCTAAAACAGTATTGGTGACTGTCCAAACTCCTCAGTTGCCTGATGTGTTCTTGACAATTGAAGATATTATTGTCGAGACAAAGTTCGACACTGGTTCTGAAATATCAGCCGTAAATACGAAGTTTTGCACTGAAAATTTTCCTGCAATACACGTTCAGCCTGCGACGCAGTATTTGCGAGGTGCAAATAGCGAAATCTTCAGTATCACAGGAACTGTCACATTATCTCTAGGGCTGGGAAAGGCTCGTTTTATGCATTCTTTCCTGCTAATAGACGAACTACCTGTTAAATGTCTAATGGGCATGGACTTTATCAATACTTTTCAAGTTACCCTGAATTTCGTACAACATGTTATTTCCTTTCCGGAACCTGTCGAAATGATTCCTACGGATCCTAAAGACATAACGAGTTTGTTACTGAGTAACCAATTGAATTAGAGGCAACAAAACCAGCTTTCTCTACTTTTGCAGGAAAGCCCTGGTTTATTTTATGATCAACCTGGTTTCACACAGGTGGTTTATCATGTCATTGACACTGAGGGTTCGAAACCGATAGCGACGAAACCTTACCCTTGTGCTCCCCATAAGAAACAGGAAATGCAACGTCAAATTTCCGAGATGATTAAACAGGGCATAATAAGGGAATCAACAAGCGCCTGGGCCGCACCTGCTTTTTTGGTTCCAAAGAAACAACCCAATGAATTTCGTTTCGTGACAGATTTCCGCAAGCTCAACCAAGTCACGAAAGCGATAAATTATCCACTACCTGTCATGTCGCATATTTTGCATGACCTGTCGTCAACTAAATGGATGTCAACCTTGGATTTGGCGAGTGGATATTGGCAGATGGCGGTACATCCAGACTCCGTCGATAAAACAGGCTTTGTGACTCCTTTTGGGGCTTATGAATACCTGCGTATGCCCTTTGGACTAGCTTCTGCACCTGCTACTTTCCAAAAGCTTATGGATACGATTCTCAGACCTGTTCTAGGTCCCCATGTGCATGTATATTTGGATGACATTATTATTACATCCGAGACTTTTGACGAGCACCTTTCTCTGCTCAAACAGGTGTTCCAACTCATATACAATGCTGGCTTGACGTTAAAACCTAGTAAATGCCAGATAGCGAGGGACGAGATTGTATAACTGATGTTGAAAATCACTCCCCACGGCTTATTTACGGATAATGAAAAAATTAGGCTTATTGTTGACTTTCCTCGGCCTAAAACAGCAAAAGAACTATCACGCTTTCTGGGAATGACCGGATGGTATCAGCAGTTCGTCCCCGCTTATGCTACAATCTGTGAGCCATTGTATGCTTTGAAACGTAAATACAAGAAGTTTCTTTGGACACCTGAGGCTAACGCTGCATTTGAAGCACTAAAGTCTGCGTTGACTCAGCCTCCTGTGTTGGCTTTCCCGGATCATACTAAGGAATTTGATATTTATACTGACGCATCCGGAGTTGGTCTTGGTTGCGTTTTGTCACAAGCTGGGCATCCAATAGCTTTTGCATCTCGTACTTTAGCCAAAGCTGAACGCAATTATTCAGCTACGGAACGTGAATGTCTTGCTGTAGTGTATGCTCTTGACAAATTTCAATGTTATCTTAACGAATTGACAGTTAACATAATTACGGATCATTCTGCCCTTCAGTATTTGAATTCTGCTAAGAACCTCTCTCAAAGACTTATGAAGTGGGCTCTTAAGTTACAAGAGAGCAATATCAAAATTTCGTATCAGCCAGGTCATAAGAATCAATTACCGGACGCATTGTCTCGCGTCCCGATTAGTGGAATTCCCACAGAAAGTACTCCTGGATGTCAGGCTTTACTTCTAATAGCTGATATAACATCCAGAGAGCAGATAATGGCAGAATTAATAAATGATCCAGATTTTGGGGATATCTATAATTTTTTGCTTGCGGGTTCACCACAGCAAAGTGATCCTTCGCTGGCTGGGAGGTCACAGCATTTTGAAGTCATAGAGGGTCTTCTTTACTATACGAAATCTCGGACTACTAGGGCAGAGTTTCGCCCATGTATTCCGCGAACCCTTAGAATGACCCTTTTAAACGAATTTCATGACAAACCTCTTGCAAGCCATTTAGGTATTCGCAAGACCCGTTGTAAATTGCGGGATGTTGCCTATTGGCCTGGCATGTACCAAAGTGTGCTCGCATACATTCAATCATGTCACTTGTGTCAGATTCATAATTACCGTAATGTAAGACCGGCCGGTCACTTGAAATCTAGTTCAAGTTCTCATGTTTTTGACATTATTTCAATAGATTTATTGGGACCTTATCCTTTATCTGTTAAAAACAAAGCTCGTTACGTTTTAGTATTAACTGATAATTTTTCTATATGTGTTGAAGTTTTTCCCATTAAAGCCGCTACGGCAGAAGTTATTTGTAATGTATTAATTAATGAAGTATTCTCTAGATATGGTGCACCTAATAAAGTAGTTTCGGATAATGGTCCACAATTTATTTCTGACATTTTTGAAAGAATGTGTGCGAGACTACACATTAAGCATAAATTCATTTCCCCATATCATCCCCAGAGTAATCCTGCGGAACGAGTGAACCGCACGCTAGTGAAAATGATTGCTACATTTGTCATGGATCATCACGAGCGGTGGGATGAACATCTTGAGCTTTTTCGTTCGCCCTCCGCTCGTCTGTTCACGAATCTACTAAATTTACTCCTGCAGAACTTTTTTTGGGTCGAAAAGTTAAAACCCCTTTTGAAAATTTAACGGGGATTATCGACGAACTAAACCAGGGACCAACTCCGCAATCAGTACGAATCATGGCAGAAAAAGCTCGTGTTGCAATGATAGGAGCACAAGCGGCTCAAGCAAGATACTATAATACTAGGCGTACGGAACCAGATCTTGTCGTTGGAGATCTCACTCTCGTGGAAACGCACTTCCAGTCTTCTGTTTCTCATACTTTAGTAAAGAAATTTGCACCCAGCTACGAAGGTCCATATCGGGTGGCAAATGTGTTTGAAAATAACATTATTCTTGAAAAACCTGACAATCAATTTCAATACGTACACGTTGCGCAGTGTCGCAAATATCATGAACGAAATACAGATTTTATTATCAACCCTACTCAACCTTCTGTTCCACAGTCTATATCTCACGATCAACCTCCAGAAATTTTGGACGAACCGACAAACATTTTTGAAGAATCTCCAGTGATTTTTTCTTCACCCTCCCCTCAACAAGACGGGGTTCCAAAAACGCAACCTGATTCAACCAGAAGACGAAGGCTCGAATCAAGTTCTTCAAATTCTAGTATCGTTCCTTTCCCTCCAACCATTGCCAAGACTATTGCTGCACTATTCCCTAATAACTCTGCACCAACACCAGCTCCTACTTCCTTGAATACCTCGTCAGAGAGTATTCCTATAGGCAGAAATAAACATCGCCCTGCACGACCACTAACTTACAGCAGCGACTCAGAGTCATCAAATATTTCTGATTTATCAGATATAGACAATAGGGTGACGATTCCTAAACGTCAGACACAAATTACAAACCGTCCAGCAACACCAAAAGCTGGTCGAAAACGTAACTTGTCTCCCAATCTGCTTCGCCGCAACAGCACCGAAGGCAGAGATCCTTGCATCCGCCCGGGTTTCGCCCCTGGAACCTACGCTCAGGTCAAACAGGGCCGATGCCTGCTTCTACTCTCATGCCCAGAGGTAGAAAGCGAAAACAAACGATGTGGCCGGAGCCACGTCCCTTCAAAAGAATGCTGGACGGACAACACGGGCCCCAGCACAAAGGGAATACATATCAAAAGCCTGGGGAGCCCGTTCCTGTCAGCCGCAGGGATTTCCTGACCGACAGACTTCAGCCGTTCCTGATCGACGGACTTCAGCCGTTCCTGATCGACGGACTTCAGCCGTTCCTGTCTGACGCAGGGATTTCCTGACCGACAGACTACAGATGTTCCAGATCCATTCAAGTATTTGAAAAGATCTACGCCACCTGAATTTACCAGTCCGATTAGGCCTGGAAAACGTTATCGTACTAGAGTTTTTTATGCGTCCTCGAGATAAGTAAGTTCTCGTGGACAGGTTCTTTTCTCCGTTTGTTGTTTTTCCTACACGACCAGTTGGCGTGTCAGAATTTTTTTTTCGTGTGGGCCTATGCAATCTTTTTGTGTATATATATATTTTTTTTATATTTCTTCTGTGTCCATCTACTAATCCAAATTTTTTTATATATATCTATGTGCGTAGGGATAAAATAATGAAAATTGTTACTGTTAGGCAGCTACAGGCAATCCTCGCTGCTGATACAGTTGGTTTGTACTCAACGATAATATGTGGACGTCATTTGAAATTTATATATATGTGCGTAGGGATAAAATAATGAAAATTGTTACTGTTAGGCAGCTACAGGCAATCTTCGCTGCTGATACAGTTGGTTTGTAATCAACGCTAATAGGAAGACGTAATTAGAAATTAAAAAAGTGATTCCTGCTAGGCAGAATAAAAGTAAGGTATGCCGATGCCGGTTTGTTCTGTTCAAGTATATAAAGTGTTTCTTGCTTCACAGACAATTGCTGCGGTCACAGATTTCTTGATTTTGTCATGCCAAGTTTGATATTGTAAATACTGCTGCCACCAAAACAAACAAAAAAGAGGACGCTATACGTCAGTCAGCAAGTGTAAGACTACACTCCAAAATTTGATAGGTTTTTCGACAACAAATAAAAAAAAATTAAGGGGGAGATGATGTAACGTATACTCTAGATTCAGTTTCCTTTTGATTTTACTATCTCTGGTTATTTTATTTTCCTATGTAAATTATCTTCTTACTTAACGAGATGTTATTTCTCCCGCTGAATGATATGTGTCAATGAGTGTAAGTCATGACGTGGTGGTAGGCAGTATAAATAGGCGCGTTCAACGATACCTAGGCAAAGAATATCTAACTGATAAGAAGGTAAGGCTCAGGGAGACGTAACTAGCGCCACTATATTATGTGGCAAAGAATTACTACACAGAAGCCAACGTTACAGGCTGATGCCGCAGGATGCCGAGCAGACTGAGTTAGACTGAGCATGCGTGTTTGTGTTCAAAGAATATAAATGCTTGTTTGTGTTGGCGTTTTGTTCAAAGGTTTTGTTGTTCTTATCTAGATCATCTAGATCTGCGTTTATATTACAGCCATGAAATACACCCACTCCATTCCGATGAATAACAATTCATGGAATGGAGTGGATGAATAACAAGAACAAATTTGAAACCGTTTGAAACAAATATCCTGGAAAACCATTAAAACAACGTTTGCTGAAAAAAAAGCTATCGTTACGTTGAAAAAATTAATTTATCAATTATATGAAACTGACTTTTATGAAAAATACCTCGTAATATTGTAAAATGAAAGAGGGAAGCATTCGATTACACAAACAGACAGCTTTAAGCATACACTCAACCGTGGCGAGTTAGTCCGGTCGGTAGAGAGCTCAGCTATCACGCCAGCGGCCCAGGTTCGAACCTACTCAGATACGAACGGATGTTTTTCCGATCTGTTGAGAAAGTTTCTCCAGCGCAGTGCGTTTAATTTACAAATTTCGGAAGGGTAGAAAAAAATTGTAGCTTTGGGAAACTGCGGTTGTCTTTGCTTTTTTTTTTTATTATTATTATGGTTGCTACTGGGAAACCAGCCTCAGCATTTTTGACATTTAAGGTATATTGTAAATATGAAATTCATGCCAAGCAACCTGGTATTACTACGGTGCTTAAAGTGAGAATAAAACTGCTAAAATTTCCTTAAAATAATATTAATTGCTAATGTATATATTTGTTTCACCAAAAGAAGGGACAGGAGGGATACTCAGAAAAGAACAACAAAAAAAAAAATGCTTTAGTAGACCCAATGAGACCGAAGGAAACAGTCGCAGATCAAAGCTTAGCTTCCTTTCCGTTAAATAGGCTTCCCGTCCCGTGTCTCCTACGCTTTTTGCGCCTGAATGTTAACTTTCCCGCAGAGCATCTGCTGCCGCATTACATGGTGGCGCTGCTGTCACCTGTTTTACATTATCTCTACGAGAGTTGAGCTTCTTCACGCGAAGCGTTTATATTCTTTGAACTAGGAGAGTGTTTGTTTATGTGGGTAGAGAGAGTTTTTTGTTGATGTGCGTAGGGAGAGCTTTGTTTTATGTGTAAAGAGATCTTCGTTTGGTGTAAAGAGAGCTTCGTTTATGTGAGAGGAACTTCGTTATATGTGAGAGCCAGATATCGAGTAGTTGTGTAATCCGTGAAGTGTGTGTGGATAATACCAGGAGTTTCCCTAATAAAAGGGTTTCTTAGTAAGTACGTTTTTCTCAGTTCATAGTTTTGTCAGACCTCTGTCTGGCTGTTAGGTCTCTTTCATTAAGTGTTACTATTAACAACCAGCATAAGACTTTATTCATCTTAATTACTACTACAACATTACTAGCAGTTAAGCTTGTTCATTATAACTACTACAACAACTACCAGTAAGAACGTGTATTCATTATATGTCGTATATTTTACGCAAGCCTCACTGGAATTCCTTCGTTTTTTCACCACTCAGTGAAGCGATCTTATACACTCACATCTACAACCGCAAGACGCATACCGACCACAGCAGAAACTCGATGGTCCTCCACTTCGAAATTAGTAAGTGTAATTGTTGAAGATTGGGATAAATTGAAGGAAGTATTAGAATTTCTGACAAATAGTGAGCAATCAGACAACAAATCAATTCAACTTGCCAAGGGATTTTTAAACGATATGAACACTTTTAAATTTACATTTTTGGCAATAGTATTTAATGAAATTTTTGGCCCCACCGATCTATTATTCGAAATTTTGCAGAAAAAATCACTAGACATAAGCTACTGTGTAACTCAAATTAAAAAAAACTCGTGAAATTTCGAGTCCTAAAAGGAACGATGAAGTATTTGAAACACTGTTTGGAAAAGCTAGCGAAATCACAGAAATAATCAGATCTAAACGGGAATATGCTGCTCTTACACAAGAAACAATTTTTCAAAATTATAAACAAATGTATTTTGAAATTTTAGACCACATTCTTATGGAAATCGATATAAGATTTCAAGACTGTGAAAGACTTCAATTTGTTTGTCTTGCTGACACAACCAAATTCGAACAACTTAATTCAAGCTTTCCCTCTCACGCTTTTGAAAATCTACAACATTTTTACGGGAAAATATTTACTGAACTCCAGTGCCTTAAAAATGAACTGAGTCTTGTATATGCCAACGAAAAATTAATAAAATATATTGACTCAAGAACTTCTTCGAGTGCTTCATGAAGATAAAGACATTTCTTTAGGAGCTTATAAATTAGTTGCCCTCATTTTAACCATTACATGTACATGTGTGTCAGTGGAAAGAAGTTTTTCTTGCCTTAAAAAAATACAAACTTACTAAAAAAACACTATTTCTCAAGACAGAGTTACTTCTTTCGAAAATATTTCTATTCAGAAAGATATTTTATTGATGCTCACGAAGAATCAACCATTCTGTGACGACATAATCGACAAATGTACAGCATTAAAAGAAAGAAGAATTGATTTAATATAAAAAATAGGTCAGTCCTCATATAGTGATTTTCATTGAAGACAGTAGATATCTTTTCATATTGCTCCTGTAGCTCTTCACCTATTTTTTCAAAGACGAGCCGCCACTGTCATGAATGCAAACTTACATAAACTATTTGGCTGCTGTCACAGATAATGAGAGATATCTATCTTGGCTGTGGACTGTTGTATAAATGGAATGCACAAATATGTTTTTTACTTACAGAAGTGTAAATTTCCTTATTACTTACTCAGTTTTTCTTAACTTTTCCAAAATATGTGTGTGTGTGTGTGTGCGCGCGCGCGCACACACCTTTTTTTTTTTTTTTTGCCAAACCTTTTTTTTTTTTTTTTGCCAAAACTTTTTTTTCTGCTTACATGTTATGCAAGCAAAATGATCAAATGTAGTAGCTAAATGCTGCTTGAATACAATGCAAACAAGAATGCATAAGTAAAACTTTGGCAGTTGTACATCAGAGAAATGAACAATATTATTTATTCATATGTTGATGGCTGTTGAAAGTTCATTTCTCAAGCATCATTTTTCAAAAGTCATTTTTGTGCATATACATATTGTGTTAAAGTTTGCATGCATCTACATTTGTTTAATTTCTGCTTGTATAATGAATACAAATACAAATTTTGGAGGGGTTAATAGAACTCTTGCTTTGAGTTGTGATTGCAAGCCCAACAAACCAGCTACATTCAGCTCACTTTCAATGTCATAATCACAACTCAAAGCAAGATGTACCTATAACGAAGTAAATTTCTCCGTCATTTTTGGTCTACGCCGGGATTCGAACCCGAGGCCGCTTATTCCGGAACAAGTCGCTCTACCAGCTGAGCTACGCAGACGTTTATTCTGATTCCTATCTGCCTTTATGTCGTGTGCGTCCTGTTGGCAGGTACGTCACATCTCCCCCCCCCGAAAGAGGGCCGGGGGCATGGCCCACGGGTCAGCCGTGACCATGAATCGTTGCAGGCAGCCATCCACTGTAGAACGTGCACTTGAGAACTCCCAGTCAATCTGCTGTGTGGAATGCAACATCACACATTTTTATTTTTCGAAGCGCTGGAGAAGGAATTCTCTGATTTTTCCTGTCTCGCGGTGTGGAAATAACATCACACCAATGCGAGATTTTGAACGGCCGGGTCATCCGGATAGTTCGGGCGCCATTATAACGAAATTAATTTCTCCGTCATTTTTGGCCTACGCCGGGATTCGAACCCGAGGCCGCTTATTCCGGAACAAGTCGCTCTACCAACTGAGCTACGCAGACGTTTATTCTGATTCCTATCTGCCTTTATGTCGTGTGCGTCCTGCTGGCAGGTACGTCACATACCTAATAAATAAAAACAAACTTCTAGCCACACATATTATAAATAACATAGTTTTTTGCTTTGTGGGCAGTGTTTGTG
Organism: Macrothele yani; assembly: GCA_039090855.1. Classification (NCBI taxonomy): domain Eukaryota; kingdom Metazoa; phylum Arthropoda; class Arachnida; order Araneae; family Macrothelidae; genus Macrothele; species Macrothele yani. Next base: position 70,913,972 of record CM076994.1, on the reverse strand, counting down.
GTCAATAAACTGCATCACCCAAAATGCATAGTGAAATCACTCATTTGCATCCTTCCACAACCAAAACATTTTATAATGTGGAAATAACTTTTGTACGGGTCTTATAGAGGTTATTTAAAAAAATTGGTGGTCAAATTTTCGAACTAAAGCCTAGTTCATCTTCAGGACTACATCACTGGAGTAGTTGCTGCAACTCAGTTGGAAGTGTCCAACCGCAATTATCATTAATTGTGATACTTCTTCTCGCTAGATTTAGATCCTTTCTTCTAGTTTCCTCTTTACCAAGTTTGACTGGTGGGCAATTATTCTTACCGAGTCCCAATTTATGGAGTGTTCACTTGCTTGTATATGTCTGTCTAGCCCTGTTTTGTTACTAATATTCCTAAATAGCTGCTTGGTGTTCTTTCATTCAGACTTTAATACTTCTTCCTGTTTCTCCTATATAGCCGAGCCCGCAGTTACAGTCGATGCAATATATTACTCCTTCTTGCAACTTGATGTCCATTTCTTTCTGGATTAGAGCTGGCAGGAATGTTTTTAATTTGTTATTTAGATCTGGAGCAAGCCTGATATTAAATTTTGCTCCGATCCTCTTCAGTTTTTCGAAAAATCCCTTGGGGTACGTAATTCTGCTGGTGAATTTGAAGTTGTTTGTTTCCTGCTTCTTTTTTGGCACTTGTCTAAATAATTTCTTAATATATGAAGAAGGGTAATTGTTCTCTGCCAATATTATTTTTAATTAATTATGTTCTGTGGTTTTAATTGTGTTCTCCGCATAACATTCTGTTAGCGGAGAACACTTATTCTTTTTTCACTCTTTTCTGCTAATGTCAAAAACTTCCACTTTCGTTTTTCACTCATTTTCATGAAAGTTCAAGAACTCATGAGTTTAAACTGCAGAAAAATGTGCTTTTTGCAAATGTCGAAAAGTCATCCTGAATACTGCAGATCTTCATGTGTGTGAAACCAGCTTTCGGTGAAATGAGAAAAGGGCAAATAATCGGCAAATAATTTCCATATGCCAAACAATTCATCAATAAGTTGGGTTGATCATGTCCTGAAAGTCAAAACGGAATTAGAGACAGATATTCTCTGCTCCTGTATTGATGCGAGGATGAGAATGCAAACGCAATTGCTTGTCTACAAAAGAAACTGAACTTAGTCCAAGAGTGACATTGTCGAACAGTAAAGCAATTGCTTATTTAGAGCTGATTTTTTTAAGCAGGGAAAGGAATAACGAGTATGACTTGCAGTTTAAATACACGATCGTTGTCTTCCGTTATGGTGACTAAAATTGGACGGCCCAAGCAAAGCTTTTACAATCATGCTGAGCAAAAAAATGTCACAGACAGTGAAATGTAACTGCAGAGTTTTCTGACCGCAATGGAAAGCGGGAACAAGACCCAGAGGAACAAAACCAATTGACACCATCGCCAACGGGCGACATTTAAGGCACCATCCCGCCTAACGCAGGGATAGGGAGATATGGAGTTCACTTTAAGTAATTACCGCTGTACATCAAATCAAAGTTAAACTCCCTTATATGTGCTTAAGCATTCCACTGTACCCGCTATACAACATTCTTATTACTCCAGACAAAGTACCGAAGGAACTGCGTAAAATCCCTATGGGCAAAGTGTCCATTAGACCTTCAAGGATGTCCGTTGTCTGTAGTTAAGAGGTCTCATTGTTCGGAGGTTACGCTAATGTTCATCCTACTACAGCTGCTCGGGACCAACCAACACTTGCCATTGTTCGCAGGTGTCCATTAAAGGAGGTTTTATAAATAAGAGTAACCCATCACCAAATATAGTACACGTTTCTTTTAATGCTGCTGGTTGGCTAGGTTATAAAGCTTCTCTATTGATCAGTAGAGCAAGCTTATTTTAGTCATAAGGTAAATTTACCGAACATGTAAATTTAACAAATCCGTGTAACTTTTGATGCCATTCAATTGCCATCCTCAAATTTATAAAATATCACCATGTCATGTGATTTTACATATTTTCTTCAAAAAATAAAAATATCCCTTTTCGAGAAAGTCAAATTTGAAATTGTGTGACCTTGAAATTAAAAATTTTAAATTATGCATTAGTAATATATCATTTTTAAGCCAGTGAAAAGAGGCTTAAAAAAAGCCCCATCACTCTATGACAAAAATAACTTGAGTTTTGTAATTTTATGAGATACAAAACAGTGAAATTGGGCAAATTCTTGAATTTTATGATCTACCTCAGGAAATTTCGAAGCTATTGTGCGAAAAATTGGCACACATTCATTTCTTATGTCGACAAATCTACAAATTTTCATAAAAATCCAAAAGCGTCAGGTTGAAAATGCAATTTTTCTGTGTTAAATTGACATGGAATGACCCATTTGAAAATTTTAGGGATCCTTCTGATTAAATTTAAGCAAGCTGGTTCATGGAGATGTACCAGTGTCATTTTGCACTACAGTTTTACTTGAGCTGCTGTGAAATGCAATAAAATTTCTGCTTAAATTGGGTCAATAATACAAAACAATTCTTGAACTGGCCTCAGCTGAAACTAGCTTTGTTCATTCTCCACAATGAAATAATTCAGCTACAGTAAATTACATCCACAATGTAAAACTAAAAATATTTAGACTACACTACAGGCTTCCACAACTGTTTTCAAATGGCCATGTGGGGACCAGAAATGCCTAATAAAATCGTTCACTATTATTTAAATAATGAATTGTCCTTTTCGGTATATCTTGAATACCGTAACAAACTATCACTAATAAATAACATTGAGGCTATTCAGACTTCCTAAGCCTTTATAAGGGTCAAGGGGTTGGACATTACAAATTGAATTATTATATACACATTAATTATACAAGCAGCAATGAAACAAATGTAGATGCGTGCGAATTTTAACACAATACTTATAAGCAAAAAACCGACTTACCTTCGAAAATTTGTAATTCTTGAGAAATGAAGCACTTTCGACAAAGTTCCCACCAGCTACATACAATTCCGTACATTGATATATGTGAGTGAGGCACGTAATATATGAAGTTTGTTGTGATCACGTGACTCTACTGAAGCTCCGCCCCTAAGCTGTTTGAAAGTACGCCTGTCATTGGCCAGAATTTTGACTCACATATATCAATGTACGGAATGCCTATATGCGGACCGTCTATTCACTGTTACAATGCGAGCTAGCCGACGATGACTCCGCGCATCCACACGCTCTTGTCCACGGCATTTGGCCCTTGCAGGAATGGTTTTACCGGATTCAATGTACTCAGGTGCACCCATGACACAGTGGCTCGTGAAAATCCCAGTGCCTGCACGACTTCCGAGATGGAGTGACCCATTCGTCGGGCTCCGCCAATTTGCCCACGATCAAGTGCGCTTAGATCCTTCGTCTTACCCATACTGCATCCGACTCTTACTGATTCCCGTCGCATCACTCCTTATATTGTCGGATCGCTGCATACGTCATGTCGTTTCCGTTTACAGGGCCGCCCACAGCGCCACATTTGCATAACGCCAGCTGTCTCTAATTCAATTGCTATTCAGTGTATATTTAAAACTGTAAGTCCATTTAATCTTGTATCTCCATTAGTACTCATTAAGCAGGATTACAGTCTCCTCAGAGTTGAAAATGTTATCTCGTTTTCGTAGGTCGTTACAGGCAGGGCAATTAATATGCACATCAGCTTGTACACCTTCGGAAAGAACATTTTATCGCAAGTGGACAAAGCTTGAAGAGAGGAACTGGGCTTCTCTGTCATCTTGAGGAGTTTTCTTTGCCACAACTTTACTTCTGAGATAATTTCTTCCTGGGAAATTTGTATATCGCCGGAGTAGAACTCACAAAGAGATTTCACGTTACCTAGAGGAAGGCGATTGATACCACCTTGGGTTCGGGAGCAAGCACTAAAAAACTGCCCGGTATCGATTTAGGGGACAAAAAAATCTGGATTCCAAATGCAAAAACAAAACTGTCGAGGACAAGGGAAAAAAAATCCGGTCTTAAAATATTCCGCAGGAGAATCAGTTTGCTACATTGCAGCGATTGTTTTGCTTATTTGAAATCCTAGGCGCTTTAATTTCAAAACTTGTTTTGTGGCAGTTTCCAATTCTTCGACAAATAAGTGGTCAGAATTTTCTTTGGCATTAAGACGCATTATTCGAATTTCCGCTGCCAGATCCTCTGCAGCATCAGCTTCTTGTATTAAGTCAATTGAAGGTGACTGCAGGTGCCTACATAGTCCCACACTGTAGCTGAAGGTCAAGAAGAGGAATGCGAAATTCCGGTTGCTGTATGGCAGCGAGGAACTGATTTGCTTTTGATGCAGCGCTTCCGTCCTTCCATGCGTAACATCACAGCCTCTCCTTGACAAATGTCAACCCCGCCTTCTCGTGGTGCATCCTGTTCCCACTAAAGGGGCTCTGACGACCGCCAATAGCGGTATAACTATACCATCGGGATTAGAGGAAATTCTATCCCACACTCACCAACCCGCTTGGCCAGCGTGGTGAGTTATGGCCAAACCCCTCCAAAATGATTCCACAACTTAAATCTTGGCCCTCAGTCTCCGGCAGCTGGAATGTACCTGGCCAAGGCAGCGGCCAGTGTGACATGAAGGCAGAGGGTGCTAAGAATCCCCGGAGGACCGGACTAGGCTGCCATCTGATGCTGACCTTGGCTACTTACAATGGACGCTCCCTATCTTCTGATTCAAGGCTTCTTGAATTGGAAGAGGAACTACAAAGGATCAAGTGGGACATCGTGGGGCTAAGTGAGGTAAGGAGAAAAGGAGAAGATCTCATCGAACTGAAAAGTGGACATCTCTTCTACTATCGTGGGACAGATACTGGCAGAACTAGTGGTGTTGGATTTATAATAAACAAGAAACTGAAGGATAAAGTTGTAGAAGTTGAAAGTTCCTCTGACAGAGCTGCACGACTTGTTATCCAACTCTCGAAAAGATACCAGGCTCAGATTATTCAAACTTATGCACCCACCACAAGTCATCCTGAAGAAGAAATTGAAGAATTTTATGAGGAAATTTGTCATCTAAATAATAAAGGTAAGCAGCACTTGAAAATAATTATGGGAGATTTCAATGCAAAAATAGGGCAACGGCAACAGAATGAAACTTCAGTAGGTAAATTCGGTCACGGCAACAGAAACCAGCGTGGAAATACTCTCGTTGAGTTTGCAGAGGCAGAAGGGTTTTTCATCTTGAACTGCTTCTTCAAGAAAAAGCCACACAGGAAATGGACATGGAGACATCCAAATGGGACGACAAGTGAAATTGATTTTATTATGTGTAACAAAAAATTCGTCATAGAAGACTGCAGTGTGCTAAACAAGTTCAACGCAGGTAGTGACCATAGATTGGTGAGATGTAAGATGCACCTCAACACTAAACTTGAACGTGGCAAGCTCATAAGACAAACAAAACCTATTGACATAACCAACCTTAAAAAACACCATAATACCTTCAAGTTGGAACTGAAGAACAGGTTCTATGCTTTGGAAGGCCTAACATCGGAAGAAGTGGACATCTCTGAAGTTAACAGAAAAGTAACCAAAGCTCTTATGGAAACAGCAACAAAATTAGCTGGGTCTAAGAACAAGTTGCATGTAAATAAATTATCAGGAAAGACGAAAATGTTGATGCAAAAAAGAAGAGAGATGAGGACAACTAAAGAAGATGTGACTTCCAAAGTGGAATATATAGAGCTATGCAAGACAGTAAGGAAAAGTATCACTGAAGACGTAAGAAAATTCAACTGTGAACTAGTAAGGAAAGCAATTGAAAACAACCAAAGCCTAAAGATAGCAAAGGGACATCTCAGTAAGGGAAGAAAACAGATTATGGCACTGAGAAAAGAAGATGGTTCTGTAACAAGAAATAGAGGCGAAATTTTGACAAGAGTGAAAGATTTCTACTCCAAATTATATGAAAGGGATGATACATGCACTCCAGACATCATGAAAGATACCAGTACCAGAGTTCCTCCAGTCCTTCCAGCAGAAGTTGCACATGCAATCAAGAACATGAAGCGGGGAAAAGCTCCAGGAGAAGATGGAATTACTGTAGACATCATACAAGAAGCAAGTGGAGAAATCGAAACAGTACTCGCCCAAATTTTCACTCGATGCCTTAATGAAGGAAAGATTCCTGAGGATTGGAACACCGCTACAATGATCCTGCTACATAAGAAAGGTGACATTGAGGATCTCGGAAACTACAGACCTATCAGCCTCCTATCAGTAGTTTATAAAATCTTCACTAAAGTTCTTTCACACCGCTTGAAGGTAACACTGGACATGGCTCAACCGAGAGAACAAGCTGGATTCAGGAGTGGCTACAGCACAATAGATCATATCCACGTACTGAGAGAACTAATTGAAAGAGCGAGGGAATATGAACTTCCATTGTGCATGGCTTTTATCGATTATGAAAAAGCCTTTGATTCGGTGAAACCATCAGCAGTTACAATGGCTCTGAAAACCTGCGGTATTGAAGATGCATACATTAATATTATTAATAACATCTATGAAAATGCAAGTGCAAAGATTAGGCTGTTTGAAAATACAACACACATAAAAATTGGAAAGGGAGTGAGACAAGGTGACACCATATCTCCGAAGCTCTTTAATGCCACATTGGAGAGTGTTTTTCAGTCGCTGAGCTGGGAAAACAAAGGGATAAAGATTAATGGAGATTATCTAACCCACCTTCGTTTTGCTGATGACGTAGTCATTTTTGCAACTACCCCATCAGAGCTGCAGAGTATGATCCAGGAACTTGCTGACAAGAGTAAAGAAGTGGGATTAAAAATGAACTTTCAGAAGACAAAAGTGATGTTCAATGCTTTTACAAGAAATGAAGATTTATCGATTGATGGAGAAAAGCTGGAGATAACAGACACGTACGTTTATCTTGGACAGCAGATATCAAGTGAGGGTCACATTGATGAAGAAATTAATCGGCGTACAAAACTTGCCTGGAGAGCATTTGGAAGAAACAGCATAATTTTCAAGAGCAATATGCCATTATGTCTTAAAAGAAAAGTGTTTGATCAATGCATCCTTCCAGTGCTTACGTATGGTGCAGAAACGTGGACCTTAACTAAAAGAGACATACAAAGGCTGCAGACAACTCAAAGAAGCATGGAGAGGTGCATACTTGGTGTAACCAGGAGAGATAAGAAGAGGAACTCGTGGATCCGAAAAATGACAAGAGTGGAAGACATCATGATCAGAGTTAAATCCCTGAAATGGCAATGGGCTGGACATACTGCCAGAAGGACAGATCATCGATGGACAGCTGAAATTTTAGATTGGATTCCAAGGGACAGGAAAAGACCCAGAAGAAGACCACATGGGAGATGGGTGGATGAAATTCGAAAGTATGCAGGGGTGACATGGAGGAGACTGGCACAAGACAGACCGTTGTGGAGGAAACTTGGGGAGACCTTCGTCCAGCAGTGGATTGATAATGGTTGACAATGATGATGATGATGATGATATGTTCTAAAGCATCAAGAACTGCATCCTGTAGGTCTAAAACGGATGAGACAGTCATGTGTTTCAATCGATCTTGTTGCACAAAGATTTTTCTATTTTATTTTTCTTCATTTCCGGAATGACATTAACCACTGGTGTTTGTAGAGCATCTTGTTTCTTTGCAGAATTGAAAAAGCTATAGATTTCACACATGAAATCCGTAAACCCATACAATTTCTATACACTGAATACCACAAGCGTTAGAAATAGCAAAGTTAAGACTGAGAGCTGCACAATGAACATAGAAAGCTGAAGGAATAATTCGTTTCATATGGGCTTGAACCCCATTGTAATTCGAACTCATTGCTGCAGCCCCATCATATCACTGACCACGTAACCCATTGATATTTAATTCAATTAATTCAAACACTCGACGTGGATCAGGAACACCAAACAGAAAGCATTCCTCTTTCCACGTTAATAAGTGAGTCTCTGAAAAATTCTCATCGACCGTCTCCGGGAACCGAACCCAGTGTCTTCCAGTTACGCGCTGGACATGCTATCACTGCACCACAGCGGCCTCGGATTCTCCAGACTCATATGGGATTTGCTGCCAAATTACATGGCAGGTTCCCGGTGGCGGCCGATGAGAATTTTTCCGAGACTCAGCGATGATTTCTGTTTGGTGTTCCTGATCCACGTCGAGTGTTTGAATTAATTATCCATTAACCTCCTATTTATTTGTTCAGTTGCTGCTTTCCATCTTTGGTGAATCCCCAGCATTGTGCAGGGCTCCATGAAACAACCTGCCATGCAATTTGGAAGTTAATCACATGTGAGTCTGGAGAATTCGAGGCCGCTGTGGTGCAGTGGTAGCATGTCCGGCGCAAACTGGAATACCCTGATTTCGATTCCCGGTGGCGGTCGATGATAATTTTTCCGAGACTTACTTATTAACGTGGAAAGAGTGATGATTTTTGTTTGGTACCATTGATATTTATTCCAAGTGCTTGTATATTCGAAAGAATGGCGTCTGTGACACCTTTTCCACAAAAATCCACTATAGGGACAAATTTCACGAAAGATTCACAAACTTTTAGCTCTGATAGGGAGCAATCTAAATACCGAAAACAAAGAGAAAGTTGTTCGGTTCCTTATATATCAGCGCTCTCATCTGCTAATGTGGAGAAGCAAGGGGTTTTATTCACGTTCTCAACCAAATTTTCCAAAATTATGCTACCAGCTGTTTCGATTACTGCATTCTGAAAATCTGGGCGACTGTAGCCTGGCATTACGCGCACGTGATTTTAAAGATCGTCGAAACATTTCGTCGTCTCTTGCGCGGAATCTAAGAAGAGCGCAGAAATTTCCGTCGTTATGTGAGGGCTTTTCATTCAAGGAGATGCGTCCACCATCCCTATGGCCTCGTAGAGCAAGCGCTTGACGGCCACACAGAAGGATAGCTTCAATGATGGGTTGTACGAGTTTTCTATTTTCTTCATTTTGGCATCTTGTTTCTTTATTTAACTGTAAGTCGACTGGCGCTTGAATTCCACATGCTAAGGCAGAAACGGTTTTAGCTCTTCAACACTGTTCCTGTGATAAACGTAATTTTTATGTTCCGTGTATCTTTCTACAGTACTATTCCAACTGTCAAACTTTACTTTCAATAATCTTCTCAAAATCTGACTGCCTGATCCAGCTCCTTTCGGTGTGAAAAAACAACCGCAGAATTTGCAAAAGCCACCGTCTGGAACTGCAGAATACGCCAACCAATTCCACCGATGAAGCCATTTCCACTGGAAACTCAAGTTTCTTTTACTGCGCATTAGGAATTTAAATTTAGAGTTCGGAACGATGACATCTTTTAATGCCTTTATCTTTTCTTCATTAGTCATTTCAGTTTTTATTTTCAAGTAGCATGAAATATCGCTCTCTACTATGTCCACATTATTTATGACCTTCACAGATGAATCATTGATATCGAAAGATGTGTAACCAATTTCGCATTTTGATTTTGGTTCCGTGTCGACGGCTGCTGCTGGTGAACATGAAGGCTCTGACAAATTCTCTGTTGCTGCTCTTTTAGAAAAAAGTTTTGCGATGTGATGTAACTAGATCGTTTTTTTTTTTTACATTTCTAATGAAACAATGAAGATCGCAGTTGTCATCGACCAATTTAATCACAGAAGTTCTGAAACACTAGGGAGGAGAACTGATCGAGCCACCGAGGACTTCGCAGTCGCCGGTTGGCATATGTATAGGCGAAACGCGAAAAAAAGAGAGAGTCACTGGCGCATGCGCGATTTGCTTGTCTTGGGGTAGATCTACCAAAATTTATCTTTCCTGTTGCGCGCGTGACCTTGACCTTGGAGTATCTGTGATGTTCAAAATAGCAACCACACCAGGGCAGGACATGACACGTGAAGAGTGAGTTTTCCCTGCTGCTGGGGCCATAAAATGCCAATGGCTGCTGGTGAACTTTTATTACGGAGAGGGAGAGAGGCACTGATTTCAGCCATGTGGGGTTGTGCAAACAAGTGTAACTATGGTAACACTTACCTCCGAAAATCAGTCCCCCTCACCCCACACATCCTTAATTTCAGTTGTCGCTACCATCTGCATGCTACAGTTCCATTGTCTGTTGTCTCATATTCAGAGCCTCAGTTTGTCCTTCGAAATGCACAAATATTTTGCATCACATTTGCGAAGAAAGTCTGCAATTTCAAATAGGAAAATTATTTATAAAACGAATTTGAAAAAAAAAGTGTCTCGCCTACTAGGAGGGGGGGGTCAAACTCCGACCCCCTGGCTATGCCACAGTCAAAGATACTATTACCGCACTGTCAACAACGTTTGCATACGTACAGCGGATACGAATCGAATATATTTCGTGATTGGGGGCGGAGAGGAGATACACATAACACAATCGTCCATCGCGGTAAAAATCAGAATATACTGGTTACATCTTAAATGGCACATATATCTATGCTGCTTTGAGTACAATTCAGGTAATTAGAAATAAATCCAAAAAGCCAATTCTGTTGATGAAAGCGGAGCAAAAGAGTACAGTAAGTCTATGGAATAAAGAAAGATTTATGTAGAGGATTTTAGGAAGGGAGTGTCTTACCCAAGGTCTTGAACAGCCCTTAGGAGGAGGAAAAGAGGAGATTTGGGCTAGAGCACCGGAAAGGAAAGTCACATGAAAGCGAGGTAGAAAGGGGGAAATACAGGCTCCCTAAATTTTGTTACCGAGAAGGCCAGTGCCAGGGATCCGTCGACTTGCCTCGTCCACGGCGGATATTCAGTCGTTCGAACTTTTCTACCTGCCCAGGGTCAAACTGAGGTCCTTTCCGTGACAATCAAAAGCACTGACCACTATGCCATCCGCGAGTTCTACAGAACAAAAAAAATGGTATTTCTTGAATAGTTCGAACTTTATGTGTCAGGATTTCATTTGTTCAACACTCTTGCATCGTTAATCTACTGAATCGTTTCGGTGTATGTAGTGGACACTATTTCAGCAATAAAAAACCTGAGAGCAATGACAAGTTAACAGTAATTTAACTTTAGAAGTGGTATTTACAGAACAAGGATACAAACACTCCCCCCAAAATCTCAGCTTTCAATGAACCACCACTACTTCCAAAGTGTTGCGTGGCCGCCCCGGTGGCGCAGTGGTCTAAGCGATGGCCTCTGATCATTCGTCCGAACGGGGTCCGGGTTCGAATCCCGGTGAGGCATGGATGTTGTGTTTGTCTTACGGCACTGGCTCTCTCCCTTCCCTGGAACCAGTGACCCTAAATTAGGGACGGGCGACTGCTTATAGCCCATTGAGTTGCTCACGGCGGTCGTTAAACCTTCAATCAAAAAAAAAAAAAGTGTTGCGTGTATCCTTCCGCCACAATTGACGGTGGTTTGTTTACGTCTCAAATCGCGGCTCCCTGTCTGTTACCACGCGCTTTAAATCGTTCCTTTATTTTTTTAAATAGTTCAATTTTTTAAAGGGGAAATATATACTTTAATGAAATGCAAATTAATACAAAGATGAAATGTGGATAAATTCTGAATTTTTTCACATTTGATTTCTTTTAACATTGCTATTGCTCCGTTTCGGTGTTCTACCAACACACTACAGTGAAACACTACTGACTGTTGAGAAACTGATATCAAATGTCAAATTTATTGACTGGCATGCTGCAGGAGACCACGTTTTTATTCCAAGCATTCCAGTTGTCCCATCTGACCTTCAATTTCAGTTTAAACGTCTACAGTTTGTTATTCGTTTTACTTTCGCCATAAGCATTCAACAATACTGTCAATCGTTCAAGCCGTCCCAGTAGTGCAGTGGTCTAAGCACTGGCTTCTGACCATTCGTCCGAGATGGATCCGAATTCGAATCACGGTGAGGCATGGATGTGTTTGTCAAGAAACACCGGCTCTCTCCCTTCCCTGAAACCAATGGCCCTAAATTAGTGCTGGGCGACTGCTTATAACCCATCTCAAAGTGGTCGTTAAACCCCCAAACATCGACAACAATCGCTTAAAGTTGTTTGACACAATCTGCAAAACCGAACCCATTATTTTCCCAAGGTCAGCCCAACGTTGAATACTACAGATTTACAAAAATGAAAACCTCTTCATTTTGGCTCCACATGGAAGACTACTGAATGTCGTTGACACAGATGCTCTGAACTGAAAGGATGTATAAGGCTCTTTGACATTGAAAACGAGCTAAAGGGCATATGAGAAAGATACTGTGACTTACCTTAAGAAAATTCCTGTGGCTATTAAGGCACTTATCCCAATGTGACACTAGACGTTCGATTCCTCGTGCGTAGAAGGCGGTGGGTTGCTGGCGGAACCATTTCCGACCAGCGTCTTGCACCTCTTCGAGTGAAATCTGTGACCCCCGCAGATACTTCTTCAGCTCAAATGTGAACACAAGAGGGCAAATCTGGGCTTTACGCCGGATGCTAGGGTGTTTCCCACCTGAATATAGAAAGGTAATACTGGACGATTTTCGCTGTGTGGGGGCAGGCGTTCTCATGAAAGAAGAATGATTCCTGACGTGAGCAGCCCGGAGCAGCTTGTACTTGAGTGATGCTCGCAGAGATCTGAGTGTATCCGCATACCGGGCAGCGTTTACGATGTTTCCGCTGGCGAGAAACTTGATCAACAGGACGGCCTTTGGGGTCGGAAAAGAAGGTCAACATGACCTTTCGTGCACTTGTTTACATTTCCTTTTACTTCTTTGGCGGTGGAGACGACGTGTAATTCCATTGGCTGCTTTGTCTTTAGGTTTCATGTTGATAATGAAAGCCCCACGTTTCATCTCCCGTAATTATTCTGCCGATGAAAAGGTGACCTTACCCATGATACCGTAGTAAATGTTCGAAGGACACACCCATGCGAATGTCTTTCTGTGGCAACCACTGCGCACAAATCTTCCGGTACTGCAGATAATCCCGGATAATGATGTGCACACTAAGTACACTGATTTCAGCTTTGTAGACAAGTGCTTCCACCGTTACTCTTCTGTCTTTCAGAATGAAATTATCCACTTCAACGACGAAAACATCGGTGATAACACGGTGTGCTTACCCTGACCTCGAATCATCAGTCAACGATGACTGTTTCTCTCGGAACCGCTTGCTCCAGTCTTTAAGGCGTGACAAAGACATGCAGTTTTCGCACACGTTACTCATGCGACGAAAATTTTTGAACTCCCGACACCTTCCACGGTTAAAAAGCGGACAACCGCTCTCTGTTTAACGTTCGTTGTTCAATCATGACCAAGGCGGATCATACTGGTTGGACAGAACACCTGTCACCCCGGTGGCGCAGTGGTCTAAGCGGTGGCTTCTGATCATTCGTCCGAAAGGGGTTCGAGTTCGAATCCTGGTGTGGCATGGATGTTGTGTTTGTCTTAAGGCACTGGCCATCTCCCTTCTCTGTAACCAGTGACCCTAAATTAGGGACGGGCGACTGCTTATAATCCATCGAGTTGCTCACGGGGGTCGTTAAACCTCCAATAAAAAAACCAAAAAAACAACTGCGGTGACTACAGTTGTGCCACCTACGTTTTGTGTCGACGGTGCGGCGGTAAACCCATTCGAGCCGCCCCGGTGGCGCAGTGGTCTTTTTTTTTTTTTGATTGAAGGTTTAACGACCACCGTGAGCAACTCAACGGGCTATAAGCAGTCGCCCGTCCCTAATTTAGGGTCACTGGTTCCAGGAAGGGAGAGCCAGTGCCGTAAGACAAACACAACATCCATGCCTCACCGGGATTCGAACCCGGACCCCGTTCGGACGAATGATCAGAGGCCAACGACAGTGGTCTAAGGCGATGGCCTCTGATCATTCGTCCGAAAGGGGTCCGGGTTTGAATCCCGGTGAGGCATGGATGTTGTGTTTGTCTTACGGCACTGGCTCTCTCCCTTCCCTGGAACCAGTGACCCTAAATTAGGGACGGGCGACTGCTTATAGCCCATTGAGTTGCTCACGGTGGTCGTTAAACCTCCAATCCAAAAAAAACAAAACATTCGGGCCGCCCCGGTGGCGCAGTGGTCTAAGCGATGGCCTCTGATCATTCGTCCGTAAGGGGTCCGGGTTCGAATCCCGGTGAGGCATGGATGTTGTGTTTGTCTTACGGCACTGGCTCTCTCCCTTCCCTGGAACCAGTGACCCTAAATTAGGGACGGGCGACTGCCCATTGAGATGCTCACGGTGGTCGTTAAACTTCCAATAAAAAAAAACCCAACTCATTCGGCAGTTTGTCATATGTCCGCAAGCTCGTTTTCATTTGAATGGCCTTTTTACCTACTTGTGCTTCGGAAGTGCTGTACATTACACTGAGCTCAACACAGCAGAAAAATGTAAATGTTTCTAATATTTAAAATTTTCTATTATTCGCAGTCAATAAAAACTGCTGGTTTCATCTGATTGTGCCAGCACAAGTATAGATAGATTTTATAAATTATTTTCTTTGGATTACTGGGAGATATTTCAATTAAATGTTTTCGTGCAATATATCCTATTCTTAATTTCAAGAAAACTAGCAAAACTCTGGCCCAGACTTGAATGACGTATTCTTTGTTAAACCTGGGCACGGTGTATGAACCTGGGTAACGCTGGGTCGTTTTGCTAGTTACATAAAATAATTAAGAGAAATGAATGCAGATGTAAACCACACTGTTTCTGTGAAAGTAAAACATGCGCTAATAGCAGAATGCATTTAAAATGTGGCATCTTCGTTCCAGAGGTACTTTTCTTACGGTTGTTAAGCATGTAAAAATATTAATATATGAGGATGTAGCAGACACGTGACTCTCAGCATGGCAACGAGCCTTAGTACAGTTAGTGAAGGACAACCAGCCCCGTTGAAATGGTGGCTTCTTACTTTGAAACTTTAACTTCCGAGTACAAAATGCGGTATTTGAGGAACATTTAAGAGATTGAAGGAAAAGATCCTTATGTGCTAAATGCAAGTATCTTCGAAGGTGATGCGAAAAGTTTTCCGAAAGTGCAAATAGTAAATATTTTCGATTACTTCGTCTTTGATCGAAGTGCCTTTACTGCAGAACAGTTCGAGGCATATAAAAGTTTCGAAGCATATAACAATTTCTCGTGTTCGGTATTCTTTTACAGGATAATTTAGTACGATCACAAATTCGTGAGTAATCAGTAATTTATGAAGAAAATAGGTACGCTGCCTTAATAAGTAAGGTTCGCTTCCCTCGCAGGTGCGGAGACCAAGGAGGTTTGGATACTTCTGGAGATGCCCTGAGTCTCTTAACCGTGAAACCGCCAGGTGTGGGAATTTGACGTTGTTACATAACACCTATGTGATTTTTTTTATTGGAGGTTTAACGACCACCGTGAGCAACTCAATGGGCTATAAGCAGCCGCCCGTTCCTAATTTAGGGTCACTGGTCCCAGGGAAGGGAGAGAGCCAGTGCCGTAAGACAAACACAACATCCATGCCTGACCGGGATTCGAACCCGGACCCCTTACGGACGAATGATCAGAGGCCAGCGCCTTAGACTACTGCGCCACCGGGGCGGCCCTATGTGATTTAAAAGTGTGTATTTTGGAATTGCGTGGCTTTTAGTTTTTTTTTTAGATTGGGGGTTTAACGACCACCGTGAGCAACTCATTGGGCTATAAGCAGTTGCCTGTCCCTAATTTAGTTAGAGCCACTGGTTCCAGGGAAGGGAGTGATCCAGTACCATAAGACAAACAAAACATCCATGCCTCACCGGGATTCGAACCCGGACCTCGTTCGGACTAATGATCAGAGGCTATCGCTTAGACCACTGCGCCACCAGGGCTGCGGCTTTTAGTTGCGGAAACTGTGTTAATATCAAACCGGAATGAATTATGCTTCGTAGACGAGTAAAGTTTTCATCTTTAACGTTTTATTTTGGTTTGAATTCGCACTAATGTTTGTGTATTTCAACTTAAAATAAAAATGGGAACGGACTTCAAAATAATTAAAAATTTTATAAATTTAGTATTTTCTCACACATCGGAAGCAAGTTATGATGCCAAATTCGAAACATTTGGGCCGAAAGAACGTGATTCGGCCAACACACAATGCATTGGAAACCATCAGCTTTCCCACACTTTGACGGCTGTAGCTCGCGGTCATATATATATTTTTTTGATTGAGGGTTTAACGACCACCGTGAGCAACTCAATGGGCTATAAGCAGTCGCCCGTCCCTAATTTAGGGTCACTGGTTCCAGGGAAGGGAGAGAGCCAGTACCGTAAGACAAACACAACATCCATGCCTCACCGGGATTCGAACCCGGGCCCCTTTCACACGAATGATCAGAGGCCATCGAGTAGACCACTGCGCCGCAGGGGCGGTTCGCGGTCATAGGCTTCACGCAAAGTGGTACTGGTCCATTAACAAGGGCATCTCCCGATATCTTATTCTAACCTCCTTGGCGGAGACCTGAGTAAAAAAAAGATAGGTTTTCTTTCTTTGCAGGAATCGTTGATTTCGGATAAAACTCACCCTTGAAAGGTTCTACGTCATTTTGAGAGTTTAACTCCTCAACAAAAAGTGTCTTTCTGAGCTCTGGGAAGCGATTTTTAAGCCTTAGAAAAACCAGCAAAATCTTTTTTTTTTTTTTTTTTTTCGTTAAATTATGGTGAAAAAACAAAATAATTTTGCTGGGATTTGTGTTCTATAATTTATCCGTAAATAAATTTAGCAGCATAACACCGACTTGTCAACAGACCTAGATACCAAAAAGGATTTTATTTGGGCAATAATTGTAGCCATTATTTGCATTTTTCTGCAAAAGTCTTTAGCTCCAGGTAAAAATCCAGGTGTACTGAAAATGAAAATCAACGGTAGTTTGGGGAGGAAATATCACATAGAACAAAGTAGTAAACTAAAAAACCCCAACTCCGACATCCAAATATCCTTAAAAGTGAAAAGCCGAAAACTCGCAAAAAAAGTGAGTCAGCGGGAACGGTGTGATCGAGTTCCAAAAAATACAGAAGAGCCAGAGATTTGATTTTAACAGGTTTTCTAACAAATTTACTTTTAACCCTATGAAAAGTTTCAACACGCTAGATCAACCAGGAACCTTCTAAAAAGAAGTCTCTGGAGAAAAAAAAAAAAAAAAAAAGAACGCGTGCACAGAAGTTCCGTTTGGGGACCGAAGCGTTAATGTAAGAAATATTTTGACGAAGAGACAAACTCTTAAAGGTGTTCTATAAGAAAATAGTCAGTAATATTAAAACATACGCAAAAAACCAGCCGACACCTTTTAAATTCAATTTTGAATCAACGTATGAAGCGCCTGGCCCAATAAGTGCAAGCACTGCACTCCAATAGCGTTTGAACAAGTAAAAGGTAGATTCTCTGCTTCACCAGAAGTCACTGATTTCTGGATAAAACTAACATTTAAGAGGTTCTTAGCCTTTGAAGAGTCTAACTTTTCAATAAAAAGTGTTTTCCAAGCTCTGGTAAGCGATCTCCCTTCGTTTGGCATATAAGCGATTTTTTTTTTCGGTATTGCCTTTAGAGACAGCAGCTAGTAGCCTGAAAAAGACTTACGGTCTCGATTTCCTTCTATTACCGCAATTTATAATGCCACAAAATCTAGGCATTTTGGCTCCAAATTTTTATAAACACACCGACCGCCAATGATTGCACTTTACACTCTAGTCTAACTGCAGGACAGCCAGCTATGCATGTCCTTCAAGAACCTGCAAGGACTTTTGTCACTTTACTGAAAATTCTCGATGACGTCACGTGCTACATCCTCATTTATTATCGTGACGTGCCCTTTATCTGCTTGCCGAACCATGATCGACCGCTGCGCTTATGATAAAAGTGTGCCTACAGAATTAGTTGCACCACTTCGGTAAGCAGTGGTCTGAGCGCTGGCCTTAGCCGTTAATCGGAGATGTGTCCGGGTTCGATCCAGTTATGCATGGATGATCTGTTTGTCCTGCGGTACTGACTCTTTTGTCTCTCTCCCTTCCCTGGAACCAGTAGCTCAAAATTAGGGACGGGCGGATGCTTATAGCCCGTTGAGTCGCTCACGATGGACGTTAACCCCCACCCTTCTCCCAAGATAAAAAAACGGCTTTGGTTTCGAACATTTCTGATTATTTCGTGGCTTTCCAAACAAATGAGTTTGTTCCTGATCAATTATCTCGAAGAAAATCCATTATTTTTAAGGGAAGCTTGAAAGATTTGTTCCTGGTGAAATAGAGCAATCGTTTAAGTGTATTGATACTTCGAAAATTTGGTTTATGCTGGGATTAATGGCGTTTTATTTGTTTCTCTAAACGTTTTATATGACGTCACAGTAAGTTGTATTTTAGCGTCACGTGAATCGGAATTTAGAAACGCATTTTTTTACTTAGTCTTTTGCCTTTGGTTATCAGGCAACGAAACTCTTCCGCTGATTATTACCGTTTTATGAAAAAAATGTTATAGCTGTATGTCATTTGTCAGTGATAATGTTTTGACTTCCGACTCGTAGTTTCGTCATCTCGTTATACTAAATAGGTAATCAGTGCTTCAGTATTTGTATTTATGAGATGTTAATTGGTTTCTAATGTGTTGTTTTAGCAGACAATAATGTTTAAAGAGCTAAGAAGCTTTCTATTTGTTTTCCAGTGACCTCACCCTTAATTGTTTACAGATAACTGCAAATAATCCGTCATCGCCGAGTGTAGTTGTAGCAATTGAAAATCGTAAACCTGCAACGTAATTAATAAGTGGGATATTACCTAGACAGCGTATAATTAATTCTGTTTTAACAACAGGACCTACTTTGATATTTTCTTCAGTCTAATGAATATTACATGCGGTAAAGTTCAAAGTAATCTTGTAGAAATTCTGTTCTCGGCTTTTTCTCATCTGCGTTGCCCAGACATGAAGTACGTACGTGACGTAAATAAAAAGTATTATTTTTTGAGGGATTGTCACGAAAATGAAAATAGTTGATGCAAAATGGCCTGTTAGCACCAGTGTACTCAGTCACTGAACAAAACTTGTGCAATTTTATACCAGTCATATGCACAGTTATTTAACAATCACTTGATAACGTCGGTAGGTTCCTTGTGTAAAAAGTTTTAAAACTGTTTGAAGAATTTTCGTGTGTGTATGTTGAATGATCTGAACATGAAGTTTTGTATAATTATCAGTTGCTGAGATCATTCAAAGTTACAAGAGTCCTTCCTGTAAACCTCATTTGCAACTTATTTTAGTTAAAATTGCATTTTGTTGAATTTTGGTGGCTCTTTTTCTTTTGTTTGTTTATTTAATGACAACTGTGAACAACTCAGTGGGTTATAAGCAGTCACCTGTTCCTAGGAAAGTGACGGAGCCAGTTCTGGCCACCTGGCTGGCCAGAACTGGCTCTGTCACTTTCTAGGAACAGGTGGCTGTCTCCTTCCCTGGAACCAGTAGCCCTAAATCAGGGATGGGCGACTGCTTATAGCCTACTAAGTTGCTCATGGTGATTGTTAACCGCCAATAATAATACAAAAAAAAAAAAAAAAGAGCCAATGCTGTGAGACAAACACAACATTCATGCCTTATGGGGATTCAAACCTAAACTCATCTCGTTCTATCCTTCCAGATATCAGCACATCAAATAGTTCCGTTAGTGGGGAAAGGAACTAGCAATAAATAATTACATTGTTCAAAATTTCATTTCTGTAAAACAAATCTGATTTTTCTTTACAAAATTGTTGCTTATCATTAAAACAAAAATTTGCACGAAATGTTTGGAACAACTTAATGTGCTGTTAATGGAAGGCTAGCACAATATTGATATGTGACAGGGTGAGCAATGGATAACCAAAAAGAAATTATTTTTTTATGTGAATCAGTAGAAACAGCTGTGCCAATAATTCTCTACCACACAGGCACGGGACTTGGTGTCAGAGAAAAGAGAAATGCCTTTGTTTTAAGAGAAATGTAAAATTTGGAAGAACATTATTTAAAAAAAGGGGGGTTGAAAGGAGGAGGCATGATTGTGTTGAAGACTAAAGCACTGTTTGTCACTGGGTAAGGAGAGCATATGAAATGTTAAGCTGCTGTTTAAAAGCTTCCGAGTAGTTAATAACTGACAAAAAAAATAATGATGTTGTAGAGAGGTTTTAGCTAAAAGTATTCCACTATGCTATGGAAAATAGTATTGGGAGGAAATCTTTGTGCAAGTGTGAGAGACATTAAAAAAATGTCCAATTTTTCCTTGTTAATAATTGCTTTACTGTAAGTATAAAATAGGTTCATGTTTTTTGTTGTTGTTTTTTTGCGGGGGAAAAGAGAGTTTGTTTCTCGATTTTTGAGGAGAGAGAGTTTGACTGTTGACCACGGTAAGAAGAGCTACTTGTGACCACCAGCAAAAGAAAATGCACAATTAAAGATGGAGAAGAAAATGGTACCCTAAAAAAAAGAGTGAAAGAGCCATAATACGGCATAAATGACTTTTCGATGAGATTATATGGATCCACTGAAAATGACTAAGATATCAAACTTGAAACAGTAATTTTTTCCATTTTAGTTGGAAGTTATTTTACTTCCAGCAATAAGGAACCTGGAATTAAATTGCAATCAAGCAAGCAAATTCGGAGAATGTGATTTATTTTTTCTATGTTTCAAGAGTTCAGTTTTTCTTTCTGTCCCTTCATATTTTGTATTAAGAAAAAAGAGCACAAAAAAAAAAAAATCAAAATTTGCACATGCATTTGTTGTGAGAAATATACTTTGTAGTTGAACACAGAGCCCCCTTGTCCTGAGATCTAGTTACGGCCCTGCACCACTGGGACAGTGGAAATTTTAAAGGTAAAATTATATTACCTGTCTAGAGTGTCATTTTGAGAAACTTAAAATTGTTAAAGCTTTCACTAAACTGTTTGAGTTAATGTTTTTAATAAGAAAATTAACTGTAGAGAAGGTGACAGCTAAATTTGAAACATTTTATTTGTATTATATACTATCAAATGATATTTGACCTGTAAGTAAATTTAGTTTTGTCAGTGTTGTTTTTGATTGCAATTTTTACCAAGGGATCTTGTTCATTTCAGTCATAGTGCATTGGACTAGATGCACAGGCCTTAATTTTGAAAGCTCAGCCGTTGCCCAAGTTTCAGGGACACTACCTCAACCCCTGGCTAAGAATTTGTTTTATTCATCGAACTTCACCATCTGATTATTTAACAAGTCAGTCTTTGTTTTGTAGTAAAAAAAGTTTTTTTTTTTAATCGAGGAGAAAATTGCTAAACCTTCTGGTACAAGCCCAGCCCAGGCCTGGATTCTTTCACTTAACTGATGAAAATAAGGGCCTAACCCTCTTGAACTTTCTGGGTCAGACCAGGCCAGTGCACTCTTTTACACTGCATATCAGTATATAAGCATTGGTGGGTGTATAGTAAAATTTGTTGTGTGGTGGAAAGTATTGAAAATTGAAAAAAAATGTTGAGAACAATGAAATAATGTTGGTTTCAAATAGGAGTGCTTAGGGAAAAGTTATTACCTAATTAAAATGAGCTGCCTCTATGGCAGGGTGGTGTAAGCACTGGGGCTTCTAATCATTTTTCCAAGATGGGTCTGGGTTCAAATCCCAGTAAGCCATAGATGTGCTTGTTTTATGGTACTGGCTCACTCCCTTTCCTGGAACTAATGGCCTTAAATTAGGGATGGACAACTGCTTATAGCCCATTGAGTTGCTCATGATGGTCGATAAACTCCCAGATAGAAAGAGAACAATTAAAATGGGATACTTTAATTTACGTACACCAGACTTGAATAATCATGAAATGCATATAACATATTAAATCCGTTTATTTTTGTGGTGTAGTCAGCACAAAGATTTGCCAAGCTTTCACACTTCACATGGGAGGCTTTTTCAAGGCAGTGGTAGACACAAAAATAAACAGATTTAATACGCTATATGCGTTTCATGATTAAAATGAGACCTTTTTCTTGCAAGTGCAGTGTATTTCTATTGAATAATGACCTGACAATTCTTCAAGGACAATTCTCTCCAACAGCCATTAGGATGTTCCTTATGTTTATACTTTGCCAAAAACCAGCTATATAGTGGGAGAACAAGAAAACAATGTAACACCTTATCACAATAAGGAGGAAGAGCATATATTGCTTTCTCCTAAGTTTTATAACTTCTCTGTGACTCCCAGTCTGCATGTGAGTAGCAAGCCTCTGTGTGTACTGCATGAAGTATAATAACTGTCAGTTGATGAGTTTCTTCCAGGTGTGTCCTCCCAAGATATGGTTCTGTTTCAGTTTGGTGATAATTGTTCACTAAACATTCCTATTTAAAATTCCCTTGTAATTTCATTGCTTTTGTGCTATTTTTTAAAAATGTTTTTCAGAATGAAAAGCATTTGTCATGTGATTGCTTATGCTTAGAAACAGGTACCATGCATAATTATAAATATATCAGAACACACAATAGGTTGGTTGGTTGATTGAGTTTAATGGCGCAAGGGCCATGGTTGGCCAAAGAGCGCCAAACAAAAGACATCAAAACAAAACTAAAGCAATAAAAACGTACACAAGGTTAAAAACAGGCTGAGGTAGTAAAAATGAAACATGAGAATGAAGAAGTTAAAATCTAGACGAGTTTATAAAAGTCAATTTCCCGTAAAAATGAAAACACTGCTCTCGTATCGCAGGCTTCACCGATAATAGTTTGCAGCGTAGCTGCTCCTTCGTCCAACAGATGAGAGTGAAAATGACGAAAACGATGAGCACAAAAACGAACACAAGTACACAAAACATGAAGGACGGTGAGACGACAGTCGCACGCCTCACCAGGGGCAAAGAGGAGTGTTGGCGACTGGCGACAACAACAACCTGGCCACCAGAAACCTCAGCCTCCAGCATCCCCTTTTCCACCTTACGGGTCACCGCACACGGCAAACGTGCAGGTAGGTCTAGCAAACCAGCCCGGAAAAACAAGAGAGGAACAGAAAATGGAGAAGCAAGTCGAGTAGAAAATGGAGTAGAAAAGAAGAACAGGTAGTGGAGAAGAAAGTAAAAACAGGAAAGGGAGAGAAAGCCAGAGGAAAGGAAAGGGCGAACACACAATAGAAGTAAAGTTTTAAAATTTTTACACAATGATGATAGCATGGAGTGTTATGTAATCAGTGTTGCATTGCATTTTGAAATGCATTTCACACTGAGTTACAATAGATTGTGTGATTTCTGCAGTATGTACAAGTTTTAGAACAGTGTATTAGAAGGGATTAAATATTATCTCAAATATGTTATTTTTCTACTATTTTTTATATTTACTTTTTTAAAGAGATTCCTCTTTGTTGCTTACAAAAGTGAGTTCTTGTCTTTTAGATTTGTGATGGTACCTTTCATAGATGAATAAGCAATGTAGATTTACTCATTGTTCAAAAATCTGAACCATATTATGCAACTCTATCAGTTGTATGAAACTTGAATGAAGCAATGTAGAATTAGTGTACACTCCATTTGAATTGCTTAAGTACACATGGCAGAGTTCATTTGCTTCTGACCTTTGCTGATGAAAGCTAGGGGTTTCACACTGCTTTGGCTGTGGAATTTGCAACTTCTGAAACATATGCAGTGTGTGGGCTTATGTCATGAAAAACTGCAATATTGCTTATGCAAGCTTGCGTATAATTGTCAACATTCTTAACAGTACTTCTGACTGCGACTGCAAAAGGCAAAGTGGATAGCACTATCTCAGCAGCAAGACGTGAAAATACTGGTTTCTAAAGCAGAATGAACTCTTCAAAGATCCTAGATGGTTTTCTTTGAATTAGGTTCTGTTCTCAGAAACTTCAACTCACAGTTTGTTTGTGATTTTTTTTTTTTTAATCAAGAAACAATGATACTACAATACTGTTCAGTTGCCAAGTAGTTTCTACAACTCCTCAAATTGAAGTTTGTTTCTGGGTGAAAGAAAGAAGTCTTTACTCCCTGAAGTTTGCATAATTCCATCTGTAGGGCAGGATCTTGCTCCTCAGTTTTGACTCCAGGGAACTGTTGACAAAAAGCTGGGCCGCCCCGGTGGCGCAGTGGTCTAAGCGATGGCCTCTGATCATTCATCCGAACGAGGTCCGGGTTCGAATCCCGGTGAGGCATGGATGTTGTGTTTGTCTTACGGCACTGGCTCTCTCCCTTCCCTGGAACCAGTGGCTCTAACTAAATTAGGGACAGGCAACTGCTTATAGCCCAATGAGTTGCTCATGGTGGCCGTTAAACCCCCAATCTAAAAAAATAAGTAAAATAAGCGGCAGCACTTCATGCCCCACACCATTCTAATAATACATTCTGTCTTGCCTCAAACTCTGACTGAAGGTGGAAAGAAAGCTGTATATTAAAAAAAACAAACTATTTTAATCTTATTGGAATATTTTTTGAGGGAAATAATAAATGGTATATACGGCATATTGAAACTTGTGTTGGGAATTGGATAATTAAAAGTAGGGGATAGGTAGCAGACAGTATGACTGTCTTTGTTTAGTGGAGTTTGATGCACACTGTCTGTGCGCATTAGTGTTCTCTGTAGTGTATATTTCAAAAAGCACCCCCCCCCCCACACACACAGGTAAGGAAAATTGCAGTTGTGGGCTAGAGTGGCCCATGGGCAATCCTGGCATAGACCATTATTTTATATTGTGGTCAAAGAAATTACTAAATTATTCCACAGTATCATGATTTTTTTTATTATTTAGGGAATATTTCAAATGTACTCACTAAGGCATAAGTTGAGGAGCGTGCAAGCAAAACCAAACTTGTCACAAAAATATGAATTATGAAGTAAGCATTGGATATTTGATAAAGGATGATGGTCTGATTCCGTTTATGTATCATAAGCCAACCCGAACCAAACAGCTCCTCATTTTTTACGCGAAAAATGTGCGATTCGAGCAAATACGAACATGTCCCAGTTGCAGGCTCAAGCAAAATCAAACATGTCGAGTGAACCAATCAGATCTCCAGAATTCGGTGATGTGACGAAGTGGCTTTCACGTTTTCAGAGAGCGTGTTCTGTTCAAATGTGGTGATTATTTTCATGCGTTTGTCATAGTTTTAGAGATATGTAAGAGGTCGGAGATGGTTTAGTAATGGTGAAGGAAGGTTCAAAAAGACAAAGGAAAATAACCAAAAGAGAATGTGTGAAAGAAAAAGCTAAGAAAGAATGCTATGGGGCACCAGATGGTTCCAAAGTTTTCATGGGTTGCAAACATCAGAACACTTGGTTCTCGTGCTATAAAATTTGTCCATGTGATGCATTATTCATTCGTGAAAAGTTATTGTCATGTCAAGATAAAGTTATACAGGACAACACAGTCGCTGGGTGAATCAGTGTCAAAGACGTCAAACATAAACGACCTTGGAAGGAAACGTCTGTGCAAGGTAAGAAAGGTAAGCCTTGTGCTTTTCATGTTGTTTACACCGCTCCTGCAAAGGATGGAAAGATTGTTCGCGTACGCCAAAAGTTTTTCATGGCTTTGACGTGTTTAAAAAGCGTCCGCCTCAACAACATCTGCAAACTTGTTAAATCAGGAGACGCCATAAAAGAAATAAGAGGGGGTGATCAGATTAGTCATAAAATTGCTGAAAGAAAAGCTAAGTGTATTGTGGAATAGTTTTTTACGGGTTTTATAGAGGTTATTATTCATGAAAGTTGGTTGTCAAATTTTCGAACAAAAGTGTGGACTCAGCTATGTAGGAGAAACACTGTAACTGTGGACTCAGCTATATAGGAGAAACAGGGAGGAGTATTAAAGTCCGAATGAAAGAACACCAAGCAGCTATTAGGAACATTAGTAACAAAACAGGGCTAGACAGACATATACAAGCAAGTGGACACTCCATAAATTGGGATTCAGTAAAAATAATCGCCCACCAGTCAAACTTAGTAAAGAGGAAACTAGAAGAAGGGATCGAAATAGCAAGAAGAAGTACCACAATTAACGATAATTGCGGTTGGACTCCTCCAACTGAGTGGCAGCAACTACTCCAGTGACGTAGTCCTGATGACGAACTAGGCTTTAGTTCGAACATTTGACAACCAACTTTCATGAATAATAACCTCTATAAGACCCGTAAAAAAGTATTCCACACCACAATACACTATGAATAGAGGTGCCATAAATTCATTTACAACTAGAAAAGCTAAGGTTCGTGAATTTATTGGAAACCTAAAGGGGCAGCGAATCCCACTATAACAGAAAAAAATCAGTGCACATTTATTTGCATTGTGAATTGACACAAAATAAACTGAAGTCCGTTTACAATAACTCAGTTGCTCAGGAATTTCGGGTGGCGAGGACCATGTTTCAGCGCATCTTCTATGAATTCAATATTGCATTCAGGTATCCTGTTTCGGATGTGTGCACATTCTGGACTAGACTCACCCTACAGATAAAAAATGAAAATCACCCAAACAAACTAGCAAAACTGATGTTTTAAGAAAAGAGTGCATAAACAAAGAGGGAAAAGCATTCTATGAACTCCTAAAGAAAACAAATGATGACAGCACTCTCACATATTGTTTTGATCTGCAGCAGGTGCAGCCTCTACCTAAAACCCCAATACAACAAGCTTTCTATTCGAGGCAGATCAGTTTTTGTATAGTTGACCAGCAGGCGAAGCTACCTTTCTTCTACACATGGAAAGAGGACCAAGCTGGAAGCAGGTCAGTTGAAATTTCCTCTGCTTCAATTGATTTTTTCCAAAGGAACATAATACCTTAAAATAAGAACAGCATTTGTTTTTTTCTGTGATGGGTTTGGAGGGCAGAATAAAAATAACAATGTTCTTCATGCCTAAATGAACGTTGTGGCTAAAAACCCGATGTGTTCTATCCAAAACATCACTTTGTATTTTCCAGTGCGCGGCCATAGTTTTTTTACCAGAGCTCTGATAGAGTTTTCAGGAGAATCGAAAAACAACAAATGAAAAGTCCTTCCTTTTATACAACAGATGAGTACCTGAAAGTGTATAGTGATTTTGGGACAGTGAGGTGTCTAGGAAAAGACTGGGTGTTAAAAGACAGCAATCTAGAAGACTTTGGATGGCATAAAGAACATGAAGATGATTAAAATTTCCAAAATAAGAGGTAAAAGAGGCACTTGCAGCATGCAAGTTATTGGTCAGTTGTTTTATAGATTTGAACATGAAAAGGCATCAGTGACTATTCTAAAAAAAAAAAGGGATTACTTCACATGATGCAGCCATGAAGTTTATTACACATGTTTTACCATTGGAGCATGAAATTCTAGCTGCGAAAAAAAAAAAAAAAAAAAAGGATTTGGATTCCCTTCTCAAATACCTTTTTGGAAATTCGTGGAGAGAAGTTGAGGAGTTCCCAGGAAGAATTTGGTACATGAGACTGATGATGGACCTGCTGCACAGCCTAATGAAAATGATGAACATCAGGAACAATGTGACTGCCTGGAGGACGCATGTGGTCTACATATTTGATTTTTATTAATGTACTTGTTTTCTAATTTTCATAAAAATCCATTCTTCTCAATCAAGCATTTTTTTATCATCATCATCATCATTGTCAACCATTATCAATCCACTGCTGGACGAAGGTCTCCCCAAGTTTCCTCCACAACGGTCTGTCTTGTGCCAGTCTCCTCCATGTCACTCCCGCATATTTACGAATTTCATCCACCCATCTCCCATGTGGTCTTTTTCTGGGTCTTTTCCTGTCCCTTGGAATCCAATCTAAAATTTCGGCTGTCCATCTATGGTCTGTCCTTCTGGCAGTATGTCCAGCCCATTGCCATTTCAGGGATTTAACCCTGATCATGATGTCTTCCACTCTCGTCATTTTTCGGATCCACGAGTTCCTCTTCTTATCTCTCCTGGTTATACCAAGCATGCACCTCTCCATGCTGCTTTGAGTTGTCTGCAGCCTTTGTATGTCTCTTTTAGTTACGGTCCACGTCTCTGCACCATACGTAAGCACTGGAAGGATGCATTGATCAAACACTTTTCTGTTAAGACATAATGGCATATTGCTCTTGAAAATTATGCTGTTTCTTCCAAAAGCTCTCCAGGCAAGTTTTGTACGCCGATTAATTTCTTCATCAATGTGACCCTCACTTGATATCTGCTGTCCAAGATAAACATACGTATCTGTTATCTCCAGTTTTTCTCCATCAATCGATAAATCTTCATTTCTTGTAAAAGCATTGAACATCACTTTTGTCTTCTGAAAGTTCATTTTTAATCCCACTTCTTTACTCTTGTCAGCAAGTTCCTGGATCATACTCTGCAGCTCTGATGGGCTAGTTGCAAAAATGACTACGTCATCAGCAAAACGAAGGTGGGTTAGATAATCTCCATTAATCTTTATCCCTTTGTTTTCCCAGTTCAGTGATTGAAAGACATTTTCCAATGTGGCATTAAAGAGCTTCGGAGATATGGTGTCACCTTGTCTCACTCCCTTTCCAATTTTTATGTGTGTTGTATTTTCAAACAGCCGAATCTTTGCACTTGCATTTTCATAGATGTTATTAATAATATTAATGTATGCATCTTCAATACCGCAGGATTTCAGAGCCGTGGTAACTGCTGATGGTTTCACCGAATCAAAGGCTTTTTCATAATCGATAAAAGCCATGCACAATGGAAGTTCATATTCCCTCGCTCTTTCAATTAGTTCTCTCAGTACGTGGATATGATCTATTGTGCTGTAGCCACTCCTGAATCCAGCTTGTTCTCTCGGTTGAGCCATGTCCAGTGTTACCTTCAAGCGGTGTGAAAGAACTTTAGTGAAGATTTTATAAACCACTGATAGGAGGCTGATAGGTCTGTAGTTCCTGAGATCCTCAATGTCACCTTTTTTATGTAGCAGGATCATTGTAGCATTGTTCCAATCCTCAGGAATCTTCCCTTCATTAAGGCATCGAGTGAAAATTTGGGCGAGTACTGTTTCGATTTCTCCACTTGCTTCTTGTATGATGTCTATAGTAATTCCATCTTCTCCTGGAGCTTTCCCCAGCTTCATGTTCTTGATTGCATGAGCAACTTCTGCTGGGAGGACTGGAAGAACTCTGGTACCTTTCATGATGTCTGGAGTACATGTATCATCCCTTTCATATAATTTGGAGTAGAAATCTTTCACTCTTGTCAAAATTTTGCCTCTATTTCTTGTTATAGAACCATCTTCATTTCTCAGAGCCATAATCTGTTTTCTTCCCTTACTGAGATGTCCCTTTGCTATCTTAAGGCTTTGGTTGTTTTCAATTGCTTTCCTCACTAGCTCACAGTTGAATTTCCTTACGTCTTCAGTGATACTTTTTCGTGTTGTCTTGCATAGCTCTATATATTCCACTTTGGAAGTCACATCTTCTTTAGTTGTCCTCATCTCTCTTCTTTTTTGCATCAACATTTTGGTTTTTCCTGATAATTTGTTCACATGCAATCTTAGACCCAGCTAATTTTGTTGCTGTTTCCATTAGAGCTTTGGTTACTTTTCTGTTAACTTCCGAAATATCCACTTCTTCCGATGTTAGGCCTTCTAAAGCAGAGAATCTGTTCTTCAGTTCTAACTTGAAAGTATTATGGTGTTTTTTAAGGTTGGTTATGTCAATACATTTTGTTTGTCTTATGAGCTTGCCACGTTCCAGTTTAGTGTTGAGGTGTATCTTACATCTCACCAATCTATGGTCACTACCTGTGTTGAACTTGTTCAGCACACTGCAGTCTTCGATGACGAATTTTTTGTTACACATAATAAAATCAATTTCACTTGTCGTTCCAATTGGATGTCTCCATGTCCATTTCCTGTGTGGCTTTTTCTTGAAAAAGGAGTTCAAGATGAAAAATCCTTCTGCCTCTGACCACCCATTATTATTTTTGTTAATTTGTAATAAATTGAGCAAAATAAAAACATACCAACATGTGACAGCAACTTTGGTAAATAATGAAAAAAAAAAAAAACAAAAAAAAACCATCAACTGAAAAGTGAAAATGCTTTCTCCTTCAGAATTTTTTTCAAATCTTAAGATTTTTTTGTCAGGGAATAGGTATTCTATTAAAGGCAGGTTGATTATTGAATAGTCAACCTGCCTTTAATAGAATACCTATTCCCATGACAAAATGCTTGAAAAGAATTAAGAGAATCAGGAGCTCTCACCATTTTATCCAACTGTGTAGGGGATATCGCCATTATTCTCTCCATTGGGATTCTTACCCTCGGGACCTGAGACCTTCTTCTATCAAAATTTTTCCCCTTTCTGATCTTAATTTTTCTCTTAATCGTCGCCTTCTCAAAAACCCCACCGAGTTTGAACCACAAAGTTTGAAGTGACGACATGAATGTTGTAATGAATGCAACGTAGGAATAGATAGGTAGATTAAATTCAGAATACGTTCAAGCAAAATCCAACAAGTCACTAGGGCATCTGATCAAAAACAAACATGTCGCTTGAAGCCCGAACAAAAGCAAACATGTCAACAACAAAAAGTTAAATATTTTGATTTTAAAACATTTTTGATCTGAATCACATCCACAGATGTGTTTGGAGCATCAAAAGGAAAGTGGCTAATAGTTGAACAGTACGAAATTCATTGCGCGTAACTCAATGAACATTTTTTCTGCCTACTGCAAATCTAGATCTGATGTACATGTTTGGTTTTGCTTGCACACTCCTCAGTTGCTGTCAACATTTGGCCCTTCTAAATGTATCTGCTTTCATCTAATAATGCAGAAAATTTCACGCATGCATTATTGGTTTTTTCATATTATGTGAAATGGCCTTCCTACCGCTGCTTTCATCTGTTCAATCATCATGTGCTTGATGATGTGTATTCAGATTTAATTCATTTGTTCAGTAGGAATGATTAATAGTAAGATTTTTTAATCCAATAACATTTCAAGAACTCACGGTCGGTTGTGTACTGAGAAAATTGCTGTGAATGAAGCTGAGATAGAGTGCAAAATAATAAACTTACCACAATGTGTTGTTCATATTACATGTAAAGGCATGTTTTGCATTAATACAAATTTGGAAGTTGTGAATTCGTTTATTGGTGTAAATATGACATGAATGGTAAATAATATCCGAAAACTTGAAAATTTCGGCGTCCTAGAGCGAGAATCGGGCCTGCATCTCTCGGATAGCGCCGGAGTATGCTAACCACTACACCACCCAGAACAACCAAATTTCAAGTGTCTGATTAATTTGAATACAACCATCGCAGGATTCTCTAGTCGAAGCAACCGACATTCATATATAGCTAATTTGGAAGATTAGAATTCATTCCTGTGATTGCCCGGAGGCACAGAATATCAATGAATGAAATACGGGATTACACCATTGTACAATAAAAATTTGGAAGTTGTAAATCCGTTTATTGATGTAAATAAATAGATTATTATAATAGGGATGTAAGGTCAGGTGATGCGTAACATCACAGCCTCTCCTTGACAAATGTCAACCCCGCCTTCTCGTGGTACATCCTGTTCCCACTAAAGGGGCTCTGACGACCGCCAATAGCGGTATAACTATACCATCGGGATCAGAGGAAATTCTATCCCACACTCACCAACCCGCTTGGCCAGCGTGGTGAGTTATGGCCAAACCCCTCCAAAATGATTCCACAACTTAAATCTTGGCCCCTCAGTCTCCGGCAGCTGGAATGTACCTGGCCAAGGCAGCGGCCAGTGCGACATGAAGGCAGAGGGTGCTAAGAATCCCCGGAGAACCGGACTAGGCTGCCATCTGATGCTGACCTTGGCTACTTACAATGGACGCTCCCTATCTTCTGATTCAAGGCTTCTTGAATTGGAAGAGGAACTACAAAGGATCAAGTGGGACATCGTGGGGCTAAGTGAGGTAAGGAGAAAAGGAGAAGATCTCATTGAACTGAAAAGTGGACATCTCTTCTACTATCGTGGGACAGATACTGGCAGAACTAGTGGTGTTGGATTTATAATAAACAAGAAACTGAAGGATAAAGTTGTAGAAGTTGAAAGTTCCTCTGACAGAGCTGCACGACTCGTTATCCAACTCTCGAGAAGATACCAGGCTCAGATTATTCAAACTTATGCACCCACCACCACAAGTCATCCTGAAGAAGAAATTGAAGAATTTTATGAGGAAATTCGTGATCTAAATAATAAAGGTAAGCAGCACTTGAAGATAATTATGGGAGATTTCAATGCAAAAATAGGGCAACAGCAACAGAATGAAACTTCAGTAGGTAAATTCGGTCACGGCAACAGAAACCAGCGTGGAAATACTCTCGTAGAGTTTGCAGAGGCAGAAGGGTTTTTCATCTTGAACTCCTTTTTCAAGAAAAAGCCACAGAGGAAATGGACATGGAGACATCCAAATGGGACAACAAGTGAAATTGATTTTATTATGTGTAACAAAAAATTCGTCATAGAAGACTGCAGTGTGCTAAACAAGTTCAACACAGGCAGTGACCATAGATTGGTGAGATGTAAGATGCACCTCAACACTAAACTCGAACGTAGCAAGCTCATAAGACAAACAAAATGTATTGACATAACCAACCTTAAAAAACACCATAATACCTTCAAATTGGAACTGAAGAACAGATTCTCTGCTTTAGAAGGCCTAACATCGGAAGAAGTGGATATATCTGAAGTTAACAGAAAAGTAACCAAAGCTCTTATGGAAACAGCAACAAAATTAGCTGGGTCTAAGAACAAATTGCATGTGAACAAATTATCAGGAAAAACCAAAATGTTGATGCAAAAAAGAAGAGTGATGAGGACAACTAAAGAAGATGTGACTTCCAAAGTGGAATATATAGAGCTATGCAAGACAGTACGAAAAAGTATCACTGAAGACTTAAGGAAATTCAACTGTGAACTAGTAAGGAAAGCAATTGAAAACAACCAAAGCCTAAAGATAGCAAAGGGACATCTCAGTAAGGGGAAAAAACAGATTATGGCACTGAGAAAAGAAGATGGTTCTGTAACAAGAAATAGAGGCGAAATTTTGACAAGAGTGAAAGATTTCTACTCCAAATTATATGAAAGGGATGATACATGTACTCCAGACATCATGAAAGGTACCAGTACCAGAGTTCTTCCAGTCCTTCCAGCAGAAGTTGCACATGCAATCAAGAACATGAAGCGGGGAAAAGCTCCAGGAGAAGATGGAATTACTGTAGACATCATACAAGAAGCAAGTGGAGAAATCGAAACAGTACTCGCCCAAATTTTCACTCGATGCCTTAATGAAGGGAAAATTCCTGAGGATTGGAACAACGCTACAATGATCTTGCTACATAAAAAAGGTGACATTGAGGATCTCAGGAACTACAGACCTATCAGCCTCCTATCAGTGGTTTATAAAATCTTCACTAAAGTTCTTTCACACCGCTTTAAGGTGACACTGGACATGGCTCAACCGAGAGAACAAGCTGGATTCAGGAGTGGCTACAGCACAATCGATCATATCCACGTTCTGAGAGAACTAATTGAAAGAATGAGGGAATATGAACTTCCATTGTGCATGGCTTTTATCGATTATGAAAAAGCCTTTGATTCGGTGAAACCATCAGCAGTTGCAATGGCTCTGAAATCCTGCGGTATTGAAGATGCATACATTAATATTATTAATAACATCTATGAAAATGCAAGTGCAAAGATTCGGCTGTTTGAAAATACAACACACATAAAAATTGGAAAAGGAGTGAGACAAGGTGACACCATATCTCCGAAGCTCTTTAATGCCACATTGGAAAATGTCTTTCAATCACTGAACTGGGAAAACAAAGGGATAAAGATTAATGGAGATTATCTAACCAACCTTCGTTTTGCTGATGACATAGTCATTTTTGCAACTACCCCATCAGAGCTGCAGAGTATGATCCAGGAACTTGCTGACAAGAGTAAAGAAGTGGGATTAAAAATGAACTTTCAGAAGACAAAAGTGATGTACAATGCTTTTACAAGAAATGAAGATTTATCGATTGATGGAGAAAAGCTGGAGATAACAGACACGTACGTTTATCTTGGACAGCAGATATCAAGTGAGGGTCACATTGGTGAAGAAATTAATCGGCGTACAAAACTTGCCTGGAAGAGCTTTTGGAAGAAACAGCATAATTTTCAAGAGCGATATGCCATTATGTCTTAAAAGAAAAGTGTTTGATCAATGCATCCTTCCAGTGCTTACGTATGGTGCAGAGACGTGGACCTTAGCTAAAAGAGACATACAAAGGCTGCAGACAACTCAAAGAAGCATGGAGAGGGGCGTGCTTGGTGTAACCAGGAGAGATAAGAAGAGGAACACGTGGATCCGAAAAATGACAAGAGTGGAAGACATCATGATC
This sequence comes from Macrothele yani, assembly GCA_039090855.1. Classification (NCBI taxonomy): domain Eukaryota; kingdom Metazoa; phylum Arthropoda; class Arachnida; order Araneae; family Macrothelidae; genus Macrothele; species Macrothele yani. Next base: position 70,879,646 of record CM076994.1, on the reverse strand, counting down.
AGAGTTAAATCCCTGAAATGGCAATGGGCTGGACATACTGCCAGAAGAACAGACCATCGATGGACAGCCGAAATTTTAGATTGGATTCCAAGGGACAGGAAAAGACCCAGAAGAAGACCACATGGAAGATGGGTGGATGAAATTCGAAAGTATGCGGGAGTGACATGGAGGAGACTGGCACAAGACAGACCGTTGTGGAGGAAACTTGGGGAGACCTTCGTCCAGCAGTGGATTGATAATGGTTGACAATGATGATGATGATGATATATGAATGAATTATATTGTTATTATTATTATTATTTATAATTCTACAACATTGCTGGTTGATTCAACTGGTTGTATTCAAATTGATTGGAAACATGAAACTTAGTCGTTCTGGGTGTTGTAGTGGTTAGCATATTCAAGCACTATCCAGGAAACGTGGGCTCGATTCCCGCTCCAGGACGACGAAATTTTTGAGTTTTCGGATATTATCTGACTTGCCATTCATGTCATATTTACACCAATAAATGGATTCACAACTTCCAAATTTGTATTGTACAATAGTGTAAATCTGTACTTCATTCATTGATGTTTTGCATTGTTATACAAGTAGCTGTGTAGTGCCTTGTGACAAAATCCCCTGTCATAAGAACCCAAACTTTTCATTTATTTATTTATTTTTTGCATATTGCTTGGCCAAAAATAGTGGTTCTGGACCATTGATTTGTTAACTTGCCATATCCAGAAAGCTTCACTTTTTAAAAGTGCCAAATGGAGTAAATTTTTGAAATTTGCTTTATTGTTTGTAATGCATTCAGAACACCATTTTTTTTTTCTAACTTCATACTACAGTACATTTAGGATATTTCTGAGTAGATCTCTAGTTGCTTAATTAAAAGATCTTTGTAATGCCAAGTGTTATTCCTTTCAGTTGGATTACATGAGGAGCATTAACATTGGTTACAACCAACTGTGCCACGCATTTCAACCTCATCTTGAGTGTTATTGGTCTACAGCTACTGAGCTGCACCTAGCATTGTGTTGTTATGAAATTTTAACAGCTGCTTATGATGGAATGCACTATAGTGTTGAGATCAGCTAAGCATTCAGAAGAAATGTTTGGTTATTTTCAAAAATCAACGAAAATGTAATTTGGCACCATATTTGCTTTTTTCTCCATGTTTCCCATATTTGTGAACACTGCTTTGTATGCTCCTAATATTGGCTTTATATCTTTGTTTGTACAATGTGGTACAATTCTATATTTGTTGCATGTGATTGCACTTGTGATGTATACACGTTCAGGCATGATATAGATTGATAAATAGGTACCAATGCATACAGGCATAATTGCATAATTGTGTATGCATGCATTTAAATTTTTTTTTTTTTTTTTGTTTTCTTTGCTACAGATTTGCAATGCCTCAAGAGTCATTTGAAGATTATGCAGCAAAACTTTTATCCAAGGTAAGAGCTGTCTGGTCACAGATCTTTAAAATGTGTTCATATTGTCTTGTTAGTTAGCTTGTAACTTTGAATTATTAAGAGAAAAGCTTAAAGTAATTCTTTGTAGTTATGGAACAGACTGGATTTTTATTTCCGTACATTTTGTTTCATTGACAAATTGCAAGCAAAGTGATTTGAGAATGTTTTAGTGATTTGCACTAATGTTTTGGAAGGGATGAAACTTTTTAGTTTTAAATGACAATATTTTTGATAGAAACTTTAAGTCTAGTATAATTAAAAATGTTTTTAGTTCTGTTTTCTCAAGTTTCTCAGTAGTAGTGTACATACACAAACAGAAAAAGGATTTATTTAATTAAACAGGATGAAAAATATCTGATGGGCAAGATTCACCTTGACCCCTATAGGCAGTCAGTATACCTGACAGCCTCTAATGTCACTCTTCACGTACTCTTTTATTGCCCATAATACTGCCAAAGAAGCATGTGTTCTTAAATCATTGATTGTTTTTCATTTTTTTCTACCAGTATTGCTATTGTTGGCACTGATATTGTCTTGCTTCAAGAAAATGCTGCTTAATACTTGATTTTTAGTAATGAAAATAATGGCTAAAATGTCACAAAATATTTGGTTAAAAGATGGATATTTTAAAAACCAGAATCAATACAAGACAAACTTCTTTATATTGAGCATGGCAAGACCAGCACTTATGCTCAGTAAACCTGAGTACTCATAAAATCAGGGTTTTAAAAATCAATAAAAAAAATGTAAAACCCTATATGTAAAATAAAAAAATTAATAAGTGGCTGCCAATAAACATGAAGCAACAAAGGAAACAAATTTGTATTGAGTACAGATATACTTGCTGGCCAAGGAAGATTGTAGAGTCAGAAAAATTATACATGTAGTATGTACTACACATCCATAATGGTTATGAGGTGACCATGTTTGTTGCTACAGCATTGTAAATTACATTAATATTTGGTCTGTTCAAATGAAAGTGGCAATGAACATGGTAACTTACATGGATAAGCCAAAACTGGAAATAATCATCATGAGCATTTAGACAAGCATTCCATCTTGACACTGGCAAACAGATGGCGTGATTGAAGAATCAAGACTGCTGTTGCTGGGCGAACCAGTCCATGACTATCTATATTATATCGCTGTTTGCGTCAACAAGTATCTCATAAAATTCTGTTCAACATGTATAAGAGCAAATGCATGACTCACTGTTCCCTAAACTTTGGCCCAATGTACGAACGACCACTTCACTACGTTGTACTGCTGACGGTTCACGTATAAAAACTTGCATTATACAATGTAATGTATTGTCATAGGAACCATAAAAATCATGAATGGAGGTCATTGAAAGCTACAATATCAGGAATAAAAACATTAAAGCCATGACAGAACATAATTGCGATATGTTAATAAAACGTGTGATGAATACAGAACGATAATAATGGTGGCAAAGCATTTCGAAGACTGATATATGAAAGAAGACGTTTCAAACAAAGGAATGCACAATGAATAAAACCTAAAACTCTTCATGAAATATGTGTCCCAAGGCATCGACTCCAGGGAAAAGCAGTATGCTTCAAATGCGGTAAGTTAAAATACCGGACGTGTTTTGCATCGTTCAGCTCAATGCATCCTCAACGGTGTAAGTTATTGCAATGAGGTTAATCATTCTTCCACTGATGCATCGACCAGCCCATGGATGCATTGGTGCTGATGAAATACAGTTCAAGGACAGCGGGATCAGTGAAAATTGAAGATCGAGTTATCTGAAATTGTACTTATTAAAGTCTTAAAAATGCCCTTACTAAATTCAGGGCTTTGTTAAATGCAAGCTTGACTGCAGTTAAAACCTTAAATATTGCTTTTGAGACATCTGTAAACTTAACTGTCTTCTCCCTTTTAGTAACTCATAATTATTAACACCCTCTTTGGTTGTTGGGTCATATTAAGGCTAGTAGGGTAAGTGCTGAAAAATCTTAACAATAGACACTAAACATGCCACAAAAGACGAAAAACATACAAGTTCCAGTTCGTTCCATGTATCATAAACTGTTATATTATTTCATTCTGCTACAATGGTGCATTAATGAGAAGTAATATTTTCTGTAAATGTGACATTCAGGAAACTATAATGAGACGTGTAAGCTGGAAAAGTTAAAGCTAACGCATTATACAACTTTTTAAATGTTAAGAGTAATTATTATTTACAGTTTACGAACAGTGTAACCTATTACTAATCTAAAACAACTATTATGGGAATTTTACTAGGAAATTTTTTCATTTAATTGCAAATTTTCGGAGAAAACTCTTCTTCAGGCTGTCTTTTTTTTTTTTTTTTGTCACTTATTCCTGTCACTATTGTGGTTACGGTTAACCTTGACTGTTTAGGCTATTTTTCAACAAATCCTGCCAGATGTTAGGAAGGGAAAATCCTTTGCAGTCATTTATGACGGAATTTTGATTTTTCTCAATTTCTATTCCTTCTTTCAGCTTTCTTTTTTGAAAATTGCTTTGGAAACTGATGACTTAAAGGGAATTCCAATCCATGCTGTGACTAGTTTCTCTAACATGCCTATCTAATCCAGTCTTGTTGGAGCAATTTTTTATAGCTGCTTTATGCTCTGCTATACGAGTTTCTAGTCTGCGACCTGTTTCACCTATGTAAGATAATCCACAACTACATTTTACTTCATAGACTACTCCTTGCATTTTTAAAATATCTTCTTTTCTTTGAACTATTTTAGGGATTTTTTTTTAACTTTCTTCTCTAAACTTGGAGCTAGCCTAATATTGTACTTCTTACTAATTTTCTTTAAAGACTCAAATAAACCTTTGTGATAAGAAATTTTTCTAGTGAATTTTACTTGTTGCTTTTGCGGGTTCTTCATACCATTAAAATTCATAAGCTTCTCAATTTCTTCTTTAGGATAGTTATTTTCTGCAAGTATGACTTTAAGTTCTTCTTTATGGGCTTCTTTTTTATCTGCTGTAGAAACTATTTTATTATTTTTTTCTAAAAACTGACTTGCTACATTTTTCTTTTTTCTTAATAGAAACTGGATGATAGGAATTGAAATCCAATAGTCTATTAGTATTCATTGGTTTTTTATACCAACTAGTGAGGAATTTTTCATCTTCATAATAAATAGTAATATCTAAGAAGTTAATTCTTCTTTCTTTTTGAAGTTCAATAGTGAACTTAAGGGAATCATCTAATTCATTGAATGAGTCTAGAATTCTTTCTGGAATAATTTCTGAGCTATCTATTATAAATAAGATGTCATCCATGTATCTGCTATATAAGCAGAAGTATGTAGGTTGTACGTACAAAACTTGCCTGGAGAGCTTTTGGAAGAAACAGCATAATTTTCAAGAGCAATATGCCATTATGTCTTAAAAGGAAAGTGTTTGATCAATGCATCCTTCCAGTGCTTACCTATGGTGCAGAGACGTGGACCTTAACTAAAAGAGAAATACAAAGGCTGCAGACAACTCAAAGAAGCATGGAGAGGTGCATGCTTGGTGTAACCAGGAGAGATAAGAAGAGGAACTCGTGGATCTGAAAAATGACAAGAGTGGAAGACATCATGATCAGAGTTAAATCCCTGAAATGACAATGGGCTGGACGTACTGCCAGAAGGACAGACCATCGATGGACAGCAGAAATTTTAGATTGGATTCCAAGGGACAGGAAAAGACCCAGAAGAAGACCACATGGAAGATGGGTGGATGAAATTCGAAAGTATGCGGGAGTGACATGGAGGAGACTGGCACAAGACAGACCGTTGTGGAGGAAACTTAGGGAGACCTTTGTCCAGCAGTGGATTGATAATGGTTGACAATGATGATGATGATGATGATGTAGGTTGTACTAGTATCTTTTCTTCTACTTTTCCCACATAATAGTTAGCTAAGAGTGGGGAGAGTGGGAGCCCATAGCTAGCCCCGATTTTTGAATGCAAAATGTTTTCCCAAATTGAAAGTAGTTGAAACATTTTTCATTCTAAAATCGGGCTAGCTATGGGCTTCCCACTCTTAGCTAACTATTATGTGGGAAAACTAGAAGAAAAGATAGACTATTGGATTTCAATTCCTATCATCCAGTTTCTGTTAAGAAAAATGTAGCAAGTCAGTTTTTAGAAAAAATTAATAAAATAGTTTCTACAGCAGATAAAAAAGAAGCCCATAAAGAAGAACTTAAAGTCATACTTGCAGAAAATAACTATCCTAAAGAAGAAATTGAGAAGCTTATGAATTTTAATGGTATGAAGAACCCGCAAAAGCAACAAGTAAGATTCACTAGAAAAATTTCTTATCACAAAGGTTTATTTGAGTCTTTAAAGAAAATTAGTTAGAAGTACAATATTAGGCTAGCCCCAAGTTTAGAGAACAAAGTTAAAAAATTTTTCCCCAAAATAGTTCAAAGAAAAGAAGATATTTTAAAAATGCTCGAAGTAGTCTATGAAGTAAAATGTAGGTGTGGACTATCTTACATAGGTGAAACAGGTCGCAGACTAGAAACTCGTATAGCCAGAGCATGAAGCAGCTATAAAAAATTGCTCCAACAAGACTGGATTAGATAGGCATGTTAGAGAAACTAGTCACAGCATGGATTGGAATTCCCTTAAAGTCATCAGTTTCCTAAGCAATTTTCAAAAAAGAAAGCTGAAAGAAGGAATAGAAATTGAGAAAAGTAAAAATTCCATCATAAATGACTTTTTTTTTAAGTTTTGAAATTTGTGTTTGCTTTATTTACTGTTGTTTTTATTTGTCATAAGCATGAACTTAGTACTGTTTCATTTTTCCATTCTAGTACCAGTATGTAGATAAAGCTAAACAAGATGTCTGCAGTGCTATTAAGACCTACAGAAACCTTTTTCTAAAGTTTGACACTCATGGTAAGTTCATTACTTAATGTTGAATGTTACATACCTATATTTTTAGCACGTTTATTAAAAAAAGATACATTTTGAAAATTTAGGAAAATTTATCACAGAAAATTTTGCTTGAAAAAGTTCACTAAGTTCTGACTGATTCTATCAGTTCTATGTATTATATTAAATAGATGTTTTTGTTGTGTACTAGAATGTTGACTGAATTTAAAGTTCTGGCTGATTTAGCTTTTCAGACAAGTAATTTCTGAATGCACTATTGGTGCACTTTGCTACATAAAATGTATTTATGTTATCTTGAACAAATCTGTTGGTTTTCCACAGTTGTACATTCTCTTCTAGACTCCTTTCAAAAACTTTATATCAGTTGAAATGAAAAGTTGCAGAGTCTGTTTCTTTTAGTTTTGGAAGTTATGAATTTTTTTAGCAAAGCTCTTTGTGCATGAGTGCTTCTATTTATATTGCAAGGAAAACTTTTTATAAATATTGGTTTTGTGAATGTTTTTATATTTCAGGGGCTTGGTTATGATGTGCATGTTATTTTTGTTTAAACAACAGAGAGTGGAAATGGGAGGTGAGGATTTTAAAAGCGTTGCAGAGAAACTGGAGGGTATCTGATCTTATTACTGTTTCTTTGCCTTTTAACTTGAAAAAAATGGCATGGGTAGTGAGCTTCAGTTAGTGAGTGAGGTCAACAAGTTCAGTGTGTAGTGGAGCCTTCTTTGGACATCAAGAGTTCAGTGGAGAAAGTGTACATAGTGAAATAGCTAGTTGGGCAGTGCTGTTCTGCCTTAGTTGGATCTAGATTATTTTTCCATTGTTACCACAAATGGCTGCATTTTATTAGACTACTTTCTGGCTGTCATGGAACTTTCTGGAAGCATCACAGAAAGCCATAAAGTGGCAATACACCTTGTCCTGCAGTTGTTCTCTGTTGGGCAAGGTGTGTTTGCATTTTCCTTAAAGATCCAGACTTGCAAATTTTGCTATTAGACGTTGGCCACCAAGACCAAAATTGTTAGTAACCATAAAAAATAAATAAATAAATAAAAAAAATCAGTGGCCAAACTTTGAAAAAAAAATCAAATTGTGTATTTCATACTGCATGTATATTATTTTTACAAAATTGCTTAGTATAATATCAGTATGTTTTAATTTGCATATTTCAATTATAGTATGCTTAAAAGTTGAAACTGAAGTAATAAAATACACAAATTAATCTTTGTAGTTTGCTCTGCGAGATTTCATGCTATCCTCCCACCATATAGTCTTATTGCATCTTCAGGGTCAAAATTATTCATTTTTATTCCTGATGTTTTGATCCTAATTTGACTTTCAAGTGTGTTCTTTTTCATTAGAAGGCTTCTTTCACCTAATGTGTGTTTAACTGCTGACCAAAGACATGCCACACGAGCATTCAAATGCGGTACCGTTATAAAAGCATAGTTAATAGATCTCTCATGATTTCAAAAGGCTTTAGATTATCTGAATTCTTTAATTTGTGTAACAAATCTTTTAAATTAGACGAAATTCTATTGGGGTTCACACTAATGAGAATCTTCTTGATTCCAAAGCACAGTCATAGTTAAACTTTAAAACTTTGCATATTTAAGTTATTGCATCATTACCATGATTGTTTAAATCTTCAAAAGATTTGAGAAATAGCACTTCATCTAAAGAGCAGACACATTTGCATAAAACAGATGTTTGGACATTATTAAATATTTTTTTCAAGTTTTTGTGTAACTCTTTTTTCAATAAATCAATTCTATTTTCTGTAGAACCTAGTCCTATATCTTCATCATTTGCAACACATCTTCGTTGATCGCATGTAGTGCTAATTTGATGACCTTGAAATGTTGATGGTATATCATCATTTGGAGACAAAGATTCCTTAAAAAAGGACCAATTTGCCCCTACATCTGCAGGTTTTAAAACAGCCAACTCTAGTTTAGTAACATAGTGCAAAGCACTACTGATGTCCACATCAGTTTTTTCCAGCTTCCTGGAACATTCAGCTACACATGAAATTATGTCAAAAACTGTTGGTCCTCTGAATGGATATGTATATAACCAAAAGTTGATTTAAGAAAATTGAGCTAGAAATTGGAATTCCCAAAAATGATCATAGAAAAATTTAGTGGGTTTCATTAAATTTTTTTTAAAATGTGCTGCTGCCTGTTTTGCAGTTTAAGTTTTTAACCACATCTAAGAAACTATCAGATTCAATTATTTTTACAAGTATGTATTTTGGTAAAAAACCTATGTATTTTAATGGAATATGTTTCACATTTTTCAAAAAGGAGTTTGAAAAACATGAAGAATATTAAAAACGTGAATATTGGCATTATGTTCCAACGTAGAAATTTTATCTTCCATGGAAATTAGGAAGTGGGATGTTTTTCTTGAGGTACTATTAAAAGCACACTGATTACAGTAAAAAGTACTTTGGAAGGCAGATAATATGAAAAAATGTCCTTGCTTTTTGCTGACTGTGATAAGTTAGTATAAATCAGGAAGAACATCCAGATTATCAATTATATATATTATTTGGGGTTACCACTCATTTTGCCAAATTAAATACCCTGAGTTTTCCCATCTGCAGACAATAGTATTTTTAAAAGCCACACAAACTGTATTTGAACTGGATGAACAGTATTACAGAAGCAACACTAACCGACAAAACTTGAAATAAATCATCTGCTGATGGTAAGGTGGAAAAAAGGAGTCTAACACACAAAAAAGAAAAATCTTTGCTGATCTCGTAAACATCAGAGCTGGTGTAAAAAGAAATACTTATGCACACGAATACCATACCTGCCAACATTGGCAAGAGCCTTGTCAGTAGTGACCAGTATTATTGCGCGGCATACATATACTTTTTTTGTGAAACTATGCATCTCTTTGTGAAAAAGAAATATGTGCCGCAACAAAACATTACAACAAACAGAGACACTAATGAAACTAACATGTGCGAAACACAACTTTGATTCCCCTGATGAGGGCACGATAGGGAACATTGCAAGTTTAAGTTTGAAACTTCCACCAGTAAAAATCGGTCAGATGCATTCTAAATCCCACAACGCTTGACAGACAGGAAATCCAAGCAAGTGAACCCGCAGTGCATTAACCCCCGTTTACCATATTATCATACTACCTCAAAAATTATAGTTTGTCAAGATGAGACAAAAAAAAAAAAAAAAAAAAAAAGAAAAGCCGAACGTTTCAACTGGGTGAAAAATCAAAACACACAGCATGAATGCGGATTATTGTCAGTTTGTTTTTTGTTGACTGTGCAGCTGAACAGCATCCATTGCTTAATTTCTCATTCTGCTGATATCTTTCTCTCCCTATTCCTTCATTGACGCTTTTCTTTCCTTTCTTTTTTATGCCCTCTGATAACAATAACTTCATCCATCAGGCTGAAAGAACTTTCAGCCTGAGGACTATGGGTGCATGATCATATCAAAGCTTTAACTAACAATGTGGAAGAAACATTCTTCTCATAATATGTGGCCAATACGTCATGGTAATTAACACAGCAATCATACATCACTTGATTGACTAATTACCGTTTTGCATGTAATATCAATCGCATCAGAAAACATGAAAATTTCATCGCCCTGGAACTTCCTTGTCCTGGGTGGTATATAATGGATAGCATACTCGACCGGAAACCGAGAGATGCGGGTTTGATCCCGCTCTAGGGCGATGAAATTTTCAAGTTTTCTGATGTGATTGATATTACGTTCAAAACAGTAATTATGGTCACTTCGGCGATGTCTGATTGCTGTGTTAATTACCATGAAAGCTTTAACTATTTTAGATAAATAGTGTAACTTTGAGAATATTAATACTCTTGAACAACATGCATCAATTTTTACAAATTTTTTCAACTTTGTCACTTGCATTTTCAGGAATTTCCTCCACCCATATCAAGCTTTAATGCAAAAACTTATGGGACGGGGGATATTTAACAATGCGGGAGAGTGTGTACATCGCGGGGGTTGGGGGTGCAATTACGGGAAAAATCTTTGCTTTGTTCGACAATCAGTTTTTGGAAATTTTCCCGCTATTTTCAAGCTGAAATACAAATATTTATGCAGTTAAATATTATTTAACAATAATACTGGGCAGAGGCAACATTGCGAGAAAAAAAAGGAATTGCGATTGCGGAAAAAAATCTGAACTCCGTCGACCTTCCGTTTTCAAAATTTCCGTGAAGATAAGATGGAATTCCGTCCTCCGAGGAACATCCTCTGTTACACCCCCCTCCCTCCCAAATTATGTTCACTGGTGCATTGATCTCGCAAATGACCAAAATAATGACGAAAAAGGCGCAATTCCTCGATTTCGTGAAAGAATCTTATGCCTGAAGAATACGGGGAAATTTTTGCGGTGTCTAACTTTCGTTTTCGCAAATTGTTGCCTACAGTTTCAAGCTGAAATACTTTTATGCAATAAAATCATGTTTATCAATAAAACTGGACACAAAGGCAACATCAGGGAAAAAAATTACGATTATGATAACTTTTTTACTCCGTTCAACTACCATTTTCGATAGTTTTGAGAGACACATGAAATACCATCTTCAGACAGACAACCTCCCCCCCCTAGCAAATTGTCTTAAGTTTTGCATTGATTCTGAGTACGATCTAAATGAAGACAAACAAAAAAAAAATGCGGAATTCCGTGAATCCGTTTAAGAATCTTGTACATCATAAAACAATAAAAAAATAAAATAAAATGAAAATTCCTAAAACCCTTAGTTTTGACAGCGAGGTCCATAGTTCCGTAGTCAGACAACTGAATCTGTAAAAACTATGGACATGCCGTAGTAGTTCTCAGGTATGGAAATACTATTACAGTACAACCTCGAAAATCCGGAATCGTTCAGAGTTCAGGACTTTGCCGATTCCGGATTTTAGAATTTTCCGGACTATGCAGGCTTCCAGCGAACATTCATTAAAAACAATAAAAAAGAAAATGCCTAACTTCTGAAGTTTTCATCGGATTTTGACGAAATTTCACGTGGGAGTTTATTTTGACGTGTTTTGGTTACTGTAAAATTTGCATTCGGTTATTTAAAAAAATTGGAGAAATTTTTTTTGATAAAAAAATTCTCCCAGTAGGACTTTCCCAACACAGGCAGTTGAGCTGTCCACCACCAGCAAGAAGCTTTCATCCCCACTGCAACTTTGCGAACCTTGTTCACCCAACGATGACCCTTCAGCCTTGGTGCATTCTTTGTGATCAAAAACCGATACCCTTGCCTTTTTTATAAGCTTTTTTTTTTTTCTTTTCTGATGTTCAAGCAGAATGAAAAAGGTGATGGCCGACTTCCGTACAACTAAAATTTTGTGCGATTTCCGTACATTTGGAGTAAAATTTTACAAAAATGTGTGAGTTCCGTACAGTACAAGTTAAATAAAATAATTGTTTTTTCCGTACAGGTTGCCAGAATTGGCGATTTAATCAAACACTTTTAGTCGCCACGACGATGAAGTTTATCGCCAGTGGCGACCTGGCGACTGTGAGTCTGGACCTTTAATTTTCCTCAGCATGAAAAGAACTGAGAGGGATGGAAGCACAGGAGGGATCTCAAGAGTAGAAGTGGGTAAAGCTCTAAAATCTTTTCAGAACGGTAAGGCTTCGGGAGTTGATGGCATAACTGCCGAGATGTTGAAATATAGTGGTGACTCTGCAATTGACTGGTTAACTGAAATTTGCCAGTTGTGCTGGGAGTTAGGAATGGTCCCTCGGGATTGGAAGATTGCTATCATTGTTCCCTTGTATAAAGGAAAAGGTGATCAGACTGAATGCAAGAACTATTTTTCGTGGTATTAGTCTACTGAGTGTGCCAGGGAAAGTGTTTGGTAAGGTTGTTATTGAAAAAGTACGGGGTCTTACATCAGAGAAAGTGTGGGATGTTCAGAGTGGTTTTATGCCTGGTAAAGGCTGCACTAACCAGATTTTTGCATTACGCACGATGATTGAAAAGTATCTGGGTGTTGGTAAGAAAGTTTTTGCTGCCTTCATAGATTTAGAGAAAGCTTATGACCGAGCAAATAGGACACTTTTGTGGAAGGTATTGAATGAATATGGTGTTACTGGGAATCTACTTAATAGTGTAAAAGCCATGTATGCTGGTAGTAGAGCTTGTGTACGAGTGAAAGGTGTTTTATCAAAGTGGTTTTTTATTGGTGCAGGAGTCGGATAAGGTTGTGTAATGTCACCATGGCTGTTTAATATATTTATGGACGCGTGCATGCGTTATGCCAAAATAGATGATAGTGGTTTATGTCTTTGTGACATCCGTGTGTGCAGATGGCTGTATGCTGATGACACAGTCCTGTTGGCAGAGTGCAAAAGTGATTTGCAGAGTATGTTGTCTCGGATGTACAAAGTTTGCATGAAATTCAAACTGAGTATAAATAAGGGAAAACACAAAGTTATGGTGTTTGAGAAAAGAACTGATAGCACTGAATGTAATGTAAGTATAAACGGCACTGTGATTGACCAGATGCGTGAGTTTGTGTATTTAGGAAGCATGTTTGACAGAGAGAACAAATTGGATGGTGAAATTTGTAGGCAAGTGAATTCTTCATTGAAAGTCATAGCTGCTCTAGGAGGTTTTAACAGGAATGGTGGGTTCTTTAGAGAGTCCCGCATGGCTGTGTATGAAAGTGTAATTGTTCCTACTCTGATGTATGGCTTTGAAACCTGGGTACTGCAGAAGAAACATAGGAGTCGTTTGTGTGCTGGAGAAATGCATTACTTACTTGTAGCAAGACACGGTTTGATTGTGTGAGGTATGAAGATGTGTTACAGTTGTGTGATGTGAAGCAAAATATTGTTAGCAAGGTGGAGACCAATATGCTTCGGTGGTTTGGTTGAAAGAATGAGTGATCAGATGCTTACTAAGAAAATCATTTTAGCCCAAGTGGCAGGAAGGAAAGACAGAGGAATGCCAAGGAAGACATGGGTAGATCAGATTCAGGAGTGTCTGCACGAGAAAAAGATTATAAGTATGAAGTATAAAATATCTTGTGTACGGCGTGTAATGGATATCAGAGAAGCCCGAGTTGTAGGTCAAATCGCTGTAGGAGAAATTTGATACGACAACAGTAAGTAAAAATATCTGGTAGTTTGTATTTCTTTTTGGAGCTAACCTCTGAATCTCGGAGAACAGCTTAGTGATATGTATGTATGTATGTGAAAAGAACTGAGACTAAAAGTTATACATACATACATATTAGATGTACAAATAAGTTTTAAAGCGTTTTAAGACAACGCAACATGTAATTTGAGAGAAAACGATACCTTTACAAATCAAAGTATGCGCCGTCATTATCTATCACCTTCCTCCATCGGTCGGGCAGCTGACGGATTCCAGCCATGAAGAATACTTCGTCGTATGACACAATGAAGTAGTCAACCTATTTTTGCTCTTCGTCACATGTCCAGAACCGTACAGCAGGCAAACCATGTTGCTTCGATTGGAACAAATGATAGTCTAAAGGGGCTATGTCGGGACTATACGCCGGGTGCTCCAAAACTTCCCAGCCAAGCATCAATAATGTTTCCTTGACTGATTTTGCGACATGCGGCCTAGCGTTGTGATGCAGTAGTTTTACAGGATGCAATCCTTTGCCTGTGAATGAATGTTCCGACAGATTTCCTGGTTCAGTCGCAGCAATTGTTGCTTGTAGCGATCAGCAATAACAGTTTGACCCTGCTCCAATAGTTCATAATAGAGCACACCCTTGATATCCCACCAGGTGCCCAGCAGGACTTTCTTGGAGTGAATATTGTGTTTCGGTGTCGAAGTCGTGGTTTCAACGGGGTGTACCCAGTGTTTTTTGCATTTGAAATTGTTGTACCATATCCACTTTTCATCACCCATAATGATTTTCCACAGGAAAGACTTTCTGTGTTGTTTATTCAACAGATTCAAACACTTCATGATACGCTCATCCTTGTTCCTCTGGCTCAGGCCACGTGGCACCCATTTTCCTTCCTTCTGAATCTTTCCCATTGCACATAATGATTGGAAATGATTTGTTGAGTTATCCCCAGTTATTCAGCTAGTTTTTTTGTGTTTGGGACGAATCTTCATCCAGCAATACTTGCAGTTCCTCGTGTGCAACCTTCTGATGGGCGCCGCTACGTTCTCGATCGCTAACATCAGAATCACTTGCTTTAAACCTTCTAAACGAAAACTTATGCATGCTTTTCATTACAATATTTTCTCCCAGAACAGAACAGATCAATGCACATGCTTTCGCAGCACTTTTTCCTTGATGAAATTCGTAACGAATGCAGTGTTGAATAAATGCAGTATCGCTTCGGCTTGTCATCTTTCACCTACCGGTGTGCAAGTGCGTTTGACTGTTGGACAAACTTCTGTGTCACATTTTATACTCTGGACCAGTTACGGTCACATGATAACAAGGGGGGGATGTCTGATATGTAAGTTAGCGGCATACGTCACACAAAAAACGCTTTAAAACTTATTTGTACACCTAATACATATCACTAAGCTGTTCTCTGAGATTCAGAGGTTAACTCCTCAAAGAAATACTAACTACCAGACAATTTTTACTTTTGCTGTATCAAACTTCTCCATTTACAACGATCATGACATACAACTCGGGCTTCACTGACATCCATCACACGCTGTACACAGGATCTTCTATACTTCATACTCATAATCTTTCTCTCATGCAGACACTCCTGAATTTGAACCTCCCATGACTTCCTTGGCCTTCCTCTGCCTTTCCTTCCTGCCACTTGGGCTAAAAAGATTTTCTTAGTAAGCATCTCATCACTCATTCTTTCAACATGGCCAAACCACCGAAGCATATTAGTCTCCACCTTGCTAACAACATTTTGCTTCACATTACACAACTGCAACACATCTTCATTCCTTACCCAATCAGAACGAGTCTTGCCACAAACTCCCATAAGTAGCGCATTTCTCCGGCACACAGACTCCTATGTTTCTTCTGTAGTACCCAGGTTTCATTGCCATACATCAGAGTAGGAACAATCACACTTATGTGCACAGCCATGTGAAACTCTCTTGAGAACCCATCATTCCTGTGAAAACCTCTCAAAGCAGTCGTGACTTTTAATGAAGAATTCACTCGCCTACTAATTTCACCATCCAATTTGTTCTCTCTGTCACTAAAAGTTATACCTAAGGCTATTTCCTTTGTAAAACAGTGTTATATTTAAGTAAGTACTTCAAGACAGAATATACCAAAAAATGTAACAAGGATGAGAAATTATATTTCTCATTGTTTAAAGACTTCTTGCTTCCAGGAAAAGTTAACAAATTTTTCAAAAGCTAGATTACCTCAGCTGTCAAAGGCATCAACCTGTACAGAACATGTGGTGGTGCTAGGACATTTGGATCACTACCTTTCAGACCTGGTTCAGTTAAGGCTTCTCACTCTATGCCACTACTTTTATTCTGTAAATGAAGCTGAAAATAAGGTTCTTGATTCACTTTTTGCATGATCTATATTCTTATTCTGAAACACCTTTCTCACTCTTTATTATCTGTCAACAAAATAATTGGGACGGATGTAATACTGTTTCACACATTATTCGAGAAGTTGACTACCCGCGGGAGCATGTGATATATAACTAAATGCATTGGAGCTTTAAGTTTTTAAATAATGGAATTAAAGTCATTAATATGCACTTACCTGGTTTCAGTTCTGTTGCATAATCCACATCAGACTATTGTTGTAGCATTTAATCTTCTTCATTTTATTGGGAAAGGTTTCAGGTATGATGAATAGCGTGAGGTGAAATCTTGAGCTGAAGTAAAATCTTGCACTAAAGTAAAATCTTGTACTGAAGTAAAATTATGATTAGAAGTAAAATCATGAACAGAAGTAAAAACACGAAGAGCAGTAAAAAAACAACACTCTTAACAGGTTGTCGCCGTGGACAGCACGAAGCAAAGGAACATTCTATGAGCTAACAACAAAGAAAACACCATGCAACAAGAAGGGGTGAAATGGTAATATTTGAATGAAAAAAACTTGTGACAGTGAGCTTATATTAAAATCAAACCCTATTGTTAAGATGAAAAGTATTTACCAAAGATTTTTTTGTTGTTGGATGATTTCACAAAAATAAGCCATGACATCGAACAGATGAAGAACTAGAACAAAGGAACTGAACCACACAATGAAAAACTTTCAGTACCCCGCAGATAAATACGCTCAGACTAGTTTTGACTATTTCACATTGTAGTCATCATCTGTGGGTACATACGCGTTGAACGTCCGTTGTTAAAAAGCTCAACTCACGCTGCATTCACTTCCAGACTTGTCAGAACAGTGCCATGTTGATGTCGTGTTGCATCGTTCAGATTGTTCACATCTGCGCAACTTTTATTGCGCAGGTGGTTGGGTGTTTTTGTATTCATGCATTCAAACTCGTAAGTGTCACGTATTTTGTGGATATGTGCTGGCGCCATCTGTAGCCAAGGACATCAACAATTGTTATTAAGGAAAATTTATATTTGAACTTCAGTTTGTATTTCTGTTAAACTGTTGTTTATTTTTATGTTCAATTAGGTATTTCCAGGGTAAGGTAGTTATTATTACAATTGTATTATTTATAATAACACCCCTATTGAACTACCTTACCCCTGGAAATACCTAATTGAACATGAAAGTAAACAATAGTTTAACACAAATACAAACTGAAGTTTAAATATGAATTTTCCTTAATAACAATTGTTGATGTCCTTGGCTACAGATGGCACCACCATATATATCCACGAAATACGTGACACTTACGTGTTTGAATGCATGAATACAAAAACATCCAACCACCTGCACAATAAAAGTTGCGCAGATAAGAACAATCTGAACGATGCAACACGACGTCAACATGGCACTGTTCTGACATGTTCGGAAGTGAATGCAGCGTGAGTTGAGCTTTTTAACAACGGACGTTCAACGCGTATGTATCCTCAGATGATGACTACAATGTGAAATAGTCGAAACTATTCTGGGCATATTACCTGCGGGAGTACTGAAAGTTTTTTCATTGTGTGGTTCTGTTCTTTTGTTCTAGTTCTTCATCTGTTCGATGTTATGGCTTATTTTCGTGAAATCATCAAAAAAAAAATCTTTGGTAAATACTTTTGATCTTAACAATAGGGTTTGATTTTAATATAAGCTCACTGTCACATGATTTCTTCATTCAAATATTATCATTTCACCCCTTCTTGTTGCATGGTGTTTTCTTTGTTGTTGGCTCATAGAATGTTTCTTTGCTTCGTGCTGTCCACGGCGACAACCTATTATGAGTTTTTTTTTTTTTTTTTTTACTGCTGTTCGCGTTTTTACTTCTGTTTGCGATTTTACTTTAGTACAAAATTTTACTTCAGTGCAAGATTTTACTTCAGCTCAAGTTTTTACCTCACGTTATTCATCATACATGCAACCTTTCCAAATAAAATGAAGAAGATTAAACGCTACAACAATAGTCTGATGTGAATTATCCAACAGAACTGAAACCAGGTAAGCGCATATTAATGACTTTAATTCCATTATTTGAAAACTTAAAGTTCCAATGCATTTCGTTATATATCAGATGCTCCTGTGGTTAGTCAACTTCTTCTCAAATAACGGTTGAAACAGTATTACATCCTTTATCTCAAAGACTACATACAGTCTTGTGACGATTATATATAGATTAAGATAATACAACGTAGTTGTCACAAATGTTTATTTTCTCAAGCCGACCATGGTTTCGCTAGGTATTGACCTAGCTTCATCAGGACGAATGGCACGTAAATATTCAAATTGTATATGACATCATAAATGGTGTTAACAGTCACGTGTTTTGGTTAGATGCTTCCACGCGTTTGATAGAAATGACGTGGATGCCATGTCATTAACAAGTTGCGAAGACTTCTGATATATATGGAAAGCTTTCAAAATATTAAGTTTGGTGGTTGAATCTGGTTTGTCAATAAATATTACATCTGTCTCAATTATTTTGTTGACAGATAATAAAGAGTAATATAAGCCACATATTAATGGTTCATTTAGTGAACTAACAGAATGTAAGTCGTACCTTTCTCACTGATTGAAAATGAAGTTTGAATTACTCTCATGCAAAAATTAAGACTTCCTTACAAGATGTCATTCAGGACCACACTTTTTAACAAACTGTTGGAAGTTGAAAATGTGGTGGTGCTCACATAAAAGCAAAAACTGCTGAAGCTTCTCTTGCATTGTAACATAATGCTGGGAACAACTGGAGAAATGAACTAGTTATTAATTTTATGTCAACATCACGGTAAAGTGTTCTACAAGACAAGAGCAGCCAAAGCTGAATGCTATACTGCTATAAGTATATGGCCTTTCATGTGGAAGAAATAATAATATGAATAAGCACTGAAAATTTTGGAACCATTGTCACTTATAATACTTAATGAAAAATATAACTTTATGCTAGTGGTAAGAATTAGGGGTATTTCCCGCATTCAGTATGCCAACAACTTGTGTGGTGTAGTTTAAAAAGTTGTGAGGAAGAAGTAAAATTCATAGTAAACCTAATATTTATGCTTAATATTTATAGATAAATATAGTAAACCTAATATTTATGCTAAAACTCTTATGCTTATTGATAAGGATGACAAAGCTGTAATGGGATGGCGAGTCACCGTCTTACTACACTGGTGTGCAAAAATTAAGGACGAAGAGGAGAAATTAGCCTTACAGTGGAACAAGCTGGCAGAAGAGACCGAAAGATCATTCAGGAGATAGACTAGGGTCCGGTACAGTAGGGCATGCGCATATATGCAGCATGAGGGGGGGGTTGAAGGGTATAAAGCACACGGGCGGTGAAAGCTATTGCACAGTGTACATCGGTTTGAACGACGTCGAGTTGCTGCCACCGTCTGATATGGCCAACAGGCAATCCAGTAGACGACATCTGGATGACTTTACCCGAGGTCGCGTCATTGGGAAGTTGGAAGAAGGTTGAAGTGTGACTAGTGTGACCGAGGAGTTCGGGATCGCTCACAGCATTGTTTCATAAGCTTGGAGAGCATTTCAAATGACAGGAACAGTTGTCCGAGAGTTTAGCAGTGTTCGTCCACGAGCAACCACGGCGGTGGACGACCAGTATATTGTCCTACAGGCAAGAAGAGACAGACGGCAGACAGAGGGAGAAATCGTAAGGAACATGCAACAGACAATTGGCGTCCGTTATCACGTTTTACCGCGGCCAGGAGGCTGCACAAAGGTTGTCTATTTGCACGACGACCAGTACGGTGTGTGCCATTAACGCCTGCTTATCGGAGATGTCAGTTTCTGTGGTGCCAGGAACACAAGAACTGGACACATCAGCAATGAGGTTGAGTTCTCTTTATGGATGAGAGCCGATTTAGTCTGACGAGCGATTCTGGACGTATACACATCTGGAGAGAGCAGGGAACATGCAATTACACCTCCAACATCATCGAAAGGGACCAGTTTGGGGTGGCGGAGTTCTCGTTTGGGGCGGTATCATTCTTGGTAGCCGTACTGACGTACACATCTTCCAAGCAGGTTCAGTCACTGGTGTCCGCTATTGTACCGAGGTTCTCCTGTCTCACGTGCGTCTGTTCAGAGGTGCTGTGGGTCCTGAGTTCCTCTTCATGGACGACAACGCCACACCTCATCGTACAGTGGCTGTCGCAGAGCTGTTGGAGAGTAAAGATATTCAACACATGGATTGGTCTGCAAGGTCCCCAGACCTAAATTCAATCGAACACGTGTGGGACCTTCTCGTAAGACGCTTGGCAAAACGTCGCCAGCAACGATTCTGCAGCTGCGATTGGCGCTACAAGAGGAATGGGCCGCGATGCCTCAACAGCTCCTTGACAACCTCGTCCTCAGCATGGACAGATGTTGTAAATCCTGCAACGCAGTCAGGGGTGATCATATCCCCTACTAAAGACTGGATTTTTCTTGGCAGCCGCGCCTGTCACATGGACGTTTCTGTCTTCTGTCCAGTTGTTCTCGAAGCTACCTTTTCAATAAAGTGCCTTTGTATCCTTTGGATTCCTTGTTTGGACGGTTTTGCTCACTTGTTCCATATTCTTACATCTTGGGGATCTTATGGTATGATTTGAGTCGATGTGGAGCACTTCTGCACGACGTTACATTGGAAAAACCGTCTTAATTTTTGCACACCAGTGTAGTATCAGTGACAAAATCACTATTTATGACAGGGGCGATGGAGCAGTAACGGAACGGTGAGTCGAACTTTTGTAAGAAAGTTTTTGCTTACAAATATCACATGAAGCAAAATTTTCGTCGATGACGGTGAAATAATTCCACATTTCACTGGTTTTTCTATGCTTGGCACCAGACATTCTATTATGTTGAATGCAGAACAGCATTAACACTTTTTTATCTTTCACGTCCATTTCTGAAGAGACGAGCATGAAAAACCGGTTTCTTTAGAAGAAAGCTGGCATTACTTGCGACCTCTGTGATGTTTCAACAGAAATGACATGGTGACATGGTAACCTTGGACCTCAAGCGTTGCTTGGACACAGCTAACAGTGGCATTCTTATCAGTGACTTTGGAATTGTTACTTTTTGTCACTGGTTAATAATGGTGACTGTGATTTTTCAGTCACTGTGACAAAATTACAGTTATGTGATTTCGTACCCATCTCTGATTGGGTCACATTCAGCATGTATCAGAGTGATCTTCACTCTATGAACCTTACTGACAGATCATCCTAGCTCTGATGTTGTGGGTCAGGAGGTTATATGAAATACTTAGGTATCATTCACCATGACTCATCTGATCTCCTTCGTAGTAATTTTTACGCATGTGTGATAGTGAAAATGAGTATAACTTTTTGATGTTCTGTTGCAGGCTCTTACCATACTAAGAGCAAGGCCAAAAAGAAATCTGTGTTTTACCCTTCCTAGTGCATGATTAAAAAAAAAAAAAAAAAAAGTGAAAGCTGACTGAAGGGGGGAAAAAGTGCTGAAGCATAATTTATTAATCCTTCGTAAAGATTTGCAAATGGTAAATCACAAAAGGCTTAATTAAATCTTTACCGTTCTCCAAATTACCTATTCATATATAAACATGTATGTTTTCACTTTTGAGACTTCGTTTGCATGACCGCAAGGCTCCTATGCTAATAATCAATGAAATAGCAGCTCTCCAAATTCTTTATGGCTTAGCATCTGCCATAAACGATTCATGAAGATTTTTTTTTTTTATTTAATATTGTGAGTGACGGTTGAAATTTGTTATGTTATTGAAAACAGATATAAACCACATTTAGTTAAATGCTGCATTTTGGAGCTGCAAGTTGCACATTTGTAAAATCTAGTTTAACGCTGCAACCACATAACAAAAAAATGCAGTACATGGGTAATACATTAGTGTATTATTTTTGGCCATCAGATTTCAGCACTGAACCATGAAATATGGGATTACACCAGTATATAATACAAATTTGAAGTTGTGATTTCATCTATTGTTGTATTCACTCTTGTCATAATTTGCACCAATACACGGAATCACAACTTTAAATTTGTATTCAGTACTGAACTTTTTTTTTGTTTTTTGGTCTCCATATAACATTTCAGAAAGAAAAAAATTACTCTGCCATGAAGTGGCATTGGAACCTGCATATCCTGATTTTCATTCAAGTATGGTACTCTCACCCCACCCAGAAAACATCAAATTACCTCAACTAGTGCAAATCTAAAGGTGTTCAGATTTCTTACAATTAGTTAGCTTCATTTGTATGGAAGTTTTGTCAGTTTGACAGTAGAATGCTTAAATGAAAATCAGGAGATGTTGCATTAAGAACAGTGAAGTAAAGGTGATTCATTACCAAAATCTGATTATCAAAAATAATATACTGACAAGTCCTACAGTGAGTATTCACTGAATAACAGTGGTGTGCCATGAGCGTTATGTGTAGTCATGCAAAAATTAAATAATAATAATAAAACAAAAACATGTCATTTGTAGCAGAATTCCAGCCTGTGATTTTTTTATTCTTCCATTACTTTGTCTTAATATATAGGCTTTGACATCAAAATCTTCAGTAGAACATTTTCAATTATTAGAAATTTGTTAAATATGTCTTGCCTTTGCATATATTGTGTGAATAAGTTTTTATTCACATAGTCTAATGACAAGGTATTATTAGTTCCCTCAAGCATTTTTAGAAACCAAGTTTGTGCAAAGCTTTGAACAATTTTTAGATTGTTTTACTAGCTTAATCAAGGGGAAGAGTATAAAACACTTAATTCACTCTTTAACCTAATGAAATCAAAATAAGTGGGATATGTGTTTTTGAGTGCATTCAGGCACCTCTTCATGAAACTATGTTTCTCATATCACTATTTTTTGAGCCCATAAGCTTTCCATATAGGATAGTAGTAATGTGAGATGATTAGGATTGGGAAACTACCAGGCAGAAAGATTTTACCCTCTGGAGGTGTATCTTCCTTGACAAAGCCATCTAGTTGATGTGCAAAAGCTTGGAACCTTTGATTTTTGTTTTACATCAATACATTTGGATTACTAGTATATTTTTACTGTTTTAAATCTGAATTTCGATAGGTTTTGAGTTTTACATTATTTTTTATTTAGAAAAGGGTAAAAAGTTTTTAACAGTTTCATTACAAAATAATAAACATGGCCAACAAAACAGCTTTGGAGATTTGAAACACTACAAATCTTCCTGTTTGGAAAATAGAATTGTTGAAGTACACAGTCATATCAGAATAATATGACCACCTACCTAATAATGGGAATAACCACCCTTGACCTGGTTGATAGCGGGAAGACGGTGTGGCATGGACGCAATGAGGCCATGGTAGGTTGCCTAAGGCACATGTGCCGATTTGGACTGCAGCAGTGCATGGAGGCCGCTGAAATGACGTGGTTGTGGGTCATCACGTCGAACCTGTTGATCCAAATAGTCCTACAAGTGCTGTATGGGATTGAGGTTGAGCAATTTCGTTGGCCAAGGCAGAACAGAGACATTGCTGTCATGTTCCTGGAACCAGTCATGCACCCTCTTAGTGATATGGCAAGGCACATTGCCCTGTTGGTAGACACCATCACCACCTGGGTAAACGTCAAACAGGAAGGGATGCATGTGGTCAGCAAGGATGGACAGGTAGCCATTAGCATTCACGGACCCATCCAGTGGGTCCCTGAGTGCCAATGGCTACCTGTCCATCCTCGGTCCCAGGTCATACATACCAGGAAAACATCCCCCAGATATGCACACTGCCAGCCTGTACTTGACTGACAAGTGTTTCTGGGTGTTGATTCTCGTATGTCTGACGCCATATCCACCACCGCCCGTTCCTTCTGTGGAGTAGAAACCTTGATTCATCGGAGAAGGCAACCATTTATCACTGCCCAAGTGTCATTGCCGATGGACGTGGGTTAACATGGGTGCCTTGCGCAGTGTTGACTCTGGAGATCTATGCGTAACAGGGTGTGCTCTACTGTTATAGGGGACACTCACCTGGCTGCCCCAGCATTCATTTGTGTGGTCAATTACTTCACTGTTGCATTTCAATTGTCCTTTATAAGTTGACAGAGGTGACATTCTCCTCTGGGGTTGATGGCCTTTGGGGCTCCACAGTTATGGCATTGGGAGGTACTCGGTGTGCCAGCGGTCCATTCTTGGTACAGCCTTACTACAGCACCTCGCAAACAGCCCACGAAGTCGGTTGTTTCTGAGATGCCTTCACCCTTGGGGCAGTAGCCGATGATAATTCCTTTTTGAACATCTATCAAATCACTTATTCGGCCTATTGTGCTCACATGGCGTACTATGGCTCATCTTTCTTAGCCGGCCGCTTATATCTTCATGTGGTCGACCTTGTCACGTGCACTCTGTGACGTGCCTGGGCAGGTACACTGTGATTCTGGGGGTGGTCATATTATTCTGATGCGACTGTGTATGTAATAAGTTTGTATGTTTAACCTGCATACTTAATGATGATGTTAAGTGGTTCAGGTTTGAGTTGGTCTTTCGTTACTTACACATTCAGATTTTTCTGTAAAACTTTGGGAGTTGAAAGACATTATTTTTGCCTCATCCTTTTTTTTTTATTGCACTTTTGCAGTTTGCTTTTAAAAATTATCTTGATGCATTTTAATGCTTCATAAAATGGAAAGAAATATGCAGAAATATAGCTGTACAATTTTCCAGCTGAATAAGAAAGGATTCCTCTGAAATTATGCACTAGATATCAGGTACTCACCATCAAAAGGAAACAAACTTTCCATTGGTTGATGTAACACTCTCTTTCGCATTTTGACAAGTTTTTCAATGGCAAATAACAAAGGTCCCAACCCGAGTGGGAATTAACAATGGGGACAGAGGGAAGGGACTCCAGTTCTCTGATTGGTTGACTGTCGAAGCCCTGAATGCAACAGAGATTTCTCAAACCGTGCATTTCTTCATTCATTGCTGTTCTTATTTACCTGGTAAGGATACGCTCCCTCACACGACACAATTTCACATGACTGCGGACATATAAAGCAACTGAAATACACAGAAATATATGGAATCAATTAAATTGAGATCAGGTGAGTTTGGGGGCCATTTGAAATGTCTTATAAAAACAGTGCTGTGTTTGTTGACTCATTTCTACAGCACAAGGCTGACCCAATGACATGGGGCATTATCATTGTGGAAAAATCCATCACCCTCAGGGTGGAGGTAAAATAAGTGGAGTCTACATGGGTCCATAAGGAGTCTCTGAGAGTAGCCTGTATCAATATATATGTCCATGTGCACTAGGGGTATTAGTTTATGCCAGCTAAACACACCCTATCATGGCTTGAAAAATACTGTGCCCGAGATGCCCTGGAGCATGTAAATTATTGGCCTGGGCAAGTAAAAATGAAATCTAGTTGCCCAGTCGGGCAGATTTAAAGAAAAAAAAGTTTGGAATGGAGAAATTTTCTACTCTAGAAAAAAAAAAATGACGGTCGTGTTTTTCATTTTACTGCAAATCACCAGAAGTTGTATTATTGTTACGGAATGAGTGCCAAGGCCAGGAGAATAGCACTTCTTCAATTATATTATGCTCTAGGTCCAGAAATTGGGGCCATACGTAGTTTTTCTCCAGATGTCATTTGCAGTTGATGGCGGGATGCATGCCTCGGACGAAACTAGCCTCTGGTGTTAGTGACAAAATGCGTAAACTGTCATGAAGCAGGAGGACGCAGACTGATGGGCAAGAAAGTTGTGCTTTATGGGGAGGGAGTGACAACAGAATATTTATTGCACAGCCCCGGGTGGAGTTGGGTCTTGATATAATTTGCACGCGTGAGGGAGGGGAAGGTGGAAGCTTCTGCCCGCCCGTGCACACACACACACACACACACACACACACACACACACACACACCCCCTGGGCAATGCATTCCACTTAACCAGAAGAGCGAAAATTACTGACGCCGATAACTTAGTTTATCTGAGGAAACAGTAGCTCATGTTAGCTGCGGATATGCATGTAAGTTGTAGTTAGTAATGGATATACAATGTTTTTTTGGGAAAAAATCCAGCAATGAGAGTATCATCATCATCAATGTCAACCATTATCAATCCACTGCTGGACGAAGGTCTCCCCAAGTTTCTTCCACAATGGTCTGTCTTGTGCCAGTCTCCTCCATGTTATTCATGCATACTTTCGAATTTCATCCACCCATCTCACATGTGGTCTTCTTCTGGGTCTTTTCCTGTTCCTTGGAATCCAGTCTAAAATTTCGGCTGTTCATCGATGGTCTGTCCTTCTGGCAGTATGTCCAGCCCATTGCCATTTCAGGGATTTAACTCGGATCACGATGTCTTCCACTCTTGTCATTTTTCTGATCCACGAGTTCCTCTTCTTATCTCTCCTGGTTACACCAAGCATGCATCTCTCCATGCTGCTTTGAGTTGTCTGTAGTCTTTGTATGTCTCTTTTAGTTAAGGTCCAAGTCTCTGCACCATACGTAAGCACTGGAAGGATGCATTGATCAAACACTTTTCCTTTAAGACATAATGGCATGTTGCTCTTGAAAATTATACTGTTTCTTCCAAAAGCTCTCCAGGCAGCAATTATGTGAAATTCCCGATTTGTCAGCGGTAGTTACAACTTCGTCTTCCGCATTGGTGTGCGACGTAATTTCAGAATCGGAATCTATATCGTTGGCAAAACGGAAACTTACGCAAGCGGACTAACTTACGCAAGCGGACTATGATAAACTGTATGAAAAAAAACACCATCACACAGTTAAGGAATCTTGGATAAAAGAATTTGATTGGCTAAAGTCAAATGATGACAAGACTATTATGTGGTGCACTGTTTGCCAAAACCATCCTAATATGGCTGATACCACCAGCAATTTTTTCAAGGAATATGGGGTGTCAGGTGAAAATATATGTTTAATAACTATAAGTGCACACAACAGTAGTCAAAGACATAAGGATTGCCTCTTAGCTGACTTAGCTGTAAAAAAAAACTAATGCAACACCTATAGCAAAAATGCATGCAGAGTTTGACAGAGCATCAGTTAAAAAATATGACTGTTCTTTTTAACACAGCATACTACTGTGCAAAAGAAGAATTAGTATTTTCAAAATTTCCCACATTGTGTCAGCTGCAAGAAAAAAATGGACTTTCAATTGGCAAAAATTATCTAAATAATAAAACAGGCTCAAACATTTGAAAATCATATTGCAGAGGTGGAAAAAAATGATCTGAGAGAGGAAATTTCTAAAGCCCATTTTTTCTCTGTCTTAGCAGATGGGTCCACAGATGTGACTGTCAAGGAAGAAGAAATTATTTATGTGCAATATATAAATGAAGGCATTCCAGTAATTAAATTTATAGCATTAGTTGAAGTTCAAAAGGCAGAGGGGATTTTCAATGCTATAAATGAGATCTTGAGCAAAATTGGAGAATCGTGTGCCAGTAACAAATAGTATGCCTTAATCTAGATGGTGCCGCCGTAAACATGGGCTACAAAAGGGAGTAGGGGCATTAGTTAAAAGACATATACCCCATGTTTGTGTGTTACATTGTGTTGCCCACATTGTGGAACTTGCTGTGTCAGATTTTCTAAAGCAGTCCCCTTATTTAAAAAGGCAAATTTGACGACACTGTGAAAGGAATCGTGAAATTCTACCAGTATTCACCAACATTACAAAGGCAATTAAGAGAAATTGCTAGTTACCTAGAAACTGACCGTGTAGAGTTGGGAACAGTTCAACAAATAAGGTGGTTGGCCAGTCATGATAGAGCTCTAAGAGCCATAGAAAAAAAACTGGACCATTATTATAATTCATTTGGAAGACATTTCAAGTGGAAAATCAGACCAATCATTGTGAGCCAAAGGATATGTAAAGGAACTGAAATCCTTTAAATTTCTAAAATATTTATATCAGATGCTTGATATCTTAGAAATCCTTGTTCCCCTATCCAAAAAATTCCAAAATGAAGATAGTCTTATTGTAAATCTTGCACCCTGTGTTGAGAAATGTTTGTTGCAACTCCACAAGTTGGCTCAAATAAATGGAAATTGGTATACCAAGTTCAAGACGCTGTGCGAGGAAGACAAACACAAAGGAGTGAAATTACATGGCACAGCTAACCTGGATGATCCAGAACTAGTAGAACTAGTTAATGTTGCAATAAAAACAATTTCTCGGAGATTTCAATGTTTGCAGGACAAGCCAGTTTCACTATTTGATGTATTTAACTTCACATTTTGGCCTGTTGAAAGTACTCAGCGTTCGGTGCATGGAACAAATAAAATAAATGAAATTTGCAAGTATTATGCTGCTGTTTTTAGTGAAAAAGAAATTGAATGCATAAAAAAAAGGAATGGCTTCAGCTGAAAATAACTGTGGACCATTTAAGAAAAGGTAGTATTGATGTGGCCCAAATTTATAGCCATCTACTGAGAAATCCACCAAATGAATTGACTAATATACTTCATGTAGTGGAACTTATGTTTACATTTTCTCCAAGCACAGCAGCATGTGAAAGAGGGTTCTCTGCAATGAACACATTGAAAACAACAGTGAGGAATTCTCTTAGCATCAACTCTGTTAATGCATTATTATGCATACCACTTGATGGACCTCCTGTGGAAAAATTTGTTCCATCTGCAACAATCAACAATTGGCTGAGCACTACAAAAGGAAACATTTCACATTTCAAGTTTTTTATTTTTATTTTGCGCATTTTGTAAATATTTTTTTAAGCAGATAAATGTTTAAACAATTTTTTTTATCTGTATGATATCAGAACTTACATTTAAGCAGATAAAATTTAATGTACTTAGTTATGTGAAATCACTTCATGAACTTTTCATCATTTGTTTCTAAACAACAATTCTTGGGTAAAATGGTTCAAAATCACTTCTGTTTGCACAAGAGAAAAAGGTAAATAATTTTTACATTCAAAATTGTTAAAAACTACTTAAACTGCTATACAGTTAACTGATTATTTGTTTTTGTAAAACACGTCATATATTAAAAATTCTTGAACATGGCATCATCACTAAATTTCTCAAATGCCGTCAATTAGGATTTTAAAACTTGAGATATATGCTTTTGTGTATTTGAATACAAACACTTTAAAATGGTGATGCAACAGATGTATAAGAAGTTTATCATAATTTTTAAATTAAAAAAAAATAAGGCTTCTGTTTTGTTATCTTAAAAGATAAATTTCTTTGGGCATGTGGATTTTACTTCTGGACAAGTAAATATTTTCTGCACATGCCCAGTAATGTAACTTTTCAGATATTTTTCAAGCCCTGCCTATGTCATTCACCCTCCTCTCCTGGCAGAGATAGTTGATGCCATGCATGAGGGATCAATCCATAGCCTCATGCTGCTGACACCAAATATGGACTTGACCATTAGCAGAATGGAGTATATGTATCATGATTACCAGCACACTTGTTTCTGATCTTTTATTTAATCTGCAAGCTGTTTTCACCAGGAGAGACATTTATGTCAATGAACTGTTGTTAGGAGAGGGTGATATATATAGTGTCTGTCCTTCTAGCTCATCTGTGCCACAGTGCAATGCATAGTCGCACTGGATATTGTTTCTGATTGACCCATATTGTATTGTGCCATCAACTGTGAAACTGAGCTGCACTAACTGCCCTGTACAAGGTGGCACACCCGTCGTTCACCTCTGAAATCCACCTTTTGCTGCTCTTTACAGTCATGTTGTAGGTTGGGTGTTTCAAAATTTTGGCGCCACTCGTGTTGCACTTTAACCAGGATGATCCTTGAGCAACCTATAAGTGTCATTGATTTTGAAACGGATAAACCAACCCTTCATGCACCTAAAATTTGGCCTTTTGTAAACACAGCCAGATCCTTGATTTTATCCATCATCAGAGGTGCCAACCATTACGGATTTTCCGTAATTATTATGGTTTCGGCTGCCTGATTACAAAATTATGGACAGGTTGGAAGAATTACGGATTTCATAATTTAATTTTGTGTCCTTTTTTGTTAAAACTACGGTTTAAACTGCGATCACATTTTGCAAATACATTTATAGTTCTTTTTGCACAAATGCAAAACCGTTTAATTGGTGTTGTTTCTAAGTAAGCGCGCCATTGAAATTCAGATATTGGATACATCGGTAAAGCCAATATCGAACGGATATCGGGTGAAGAACGGCAAGGTGATATTGCATAATATGTCGGAAAAGCCGTTATCGACACAGTGACGTCGGCATACCTGCCAAGTATTCCGGATTTCCCAGAACGAATTTTGGGGTGGTTTTACGGTCGGAAGATAGTTTCTTCCGGATTTTCGCCAAAACGGCTTGATTTCCATCAATTTTTTTTTTATTGATTTCCATCAATAAAAAAAAAAAAATTTTTTTTTTTAATTTATGGAAATCAATATTGTTGTTATTGTTGCTTAATGTAAACTCCTGCTTTTTTTTTATAATCTCATAGCGATTGAACCTTATGCTATCTCATGTTTCTAGTAGTGAGCAACATTTATTTATAGATTGCACCCCCACCCTCCCTCCCGCTAATCCTTCCAAACTCCCTCTCTCTCTCAGTGTTGGAATAGCTGCACTAATTGCGCCGAAGTTCGAAATTTTTTTAATTCTGCGCCTTGCAGAGTTTGCCAAAATGCGTAATTATGCCTCTAGTATGCATCAAAAAGTGTTTACGCATCAAAATTTTACCAACGCATAAAAATATGCATCGAAGAATTTTACCAACGCGTAAAAATACGCATCGGGACGGTATTTTGTCTTTCAAAAACGGAAGTAAATAGAATAAATATTTTTTCTGAAATCATAATTACGTTTTCCTGCGATGTTGCCTCTGTCCAGTGTTGTTGTTATACATCACTTTATTTCAAAAATATTTGTGTTTCAGTGTGAAAGTGGAGGGAAAATTTCTGAAAACGGAAATTCGACGGCGCAAGAATTTCCCTATAATCTTCAGGCATGAGCATGCAACGGCTTCGAGGAATTTCTCCTTTTCCGTCATAATTTGAGTTATCCTCGAGATTGATGCATAACTGAACAGAAATTTCGGGGCAATTGGTAGTGGGGGAGAATGTTTTTTGCCTGAAACTCGAAACCGGAAGTTTCGTTTTTCAAAACTTTCGAAAACGGAAGTTAGATGCAGTGAAGATTTCTCCCGTAATCGTATTTTTATTTTTCACGCAATGTTTCTTCTGCCTAGTATTGTTGTTAGATACCATTTTATTTCATAAATATTTGTATTTCAACTTGTAAATGGAGGGATAATGTCTGAAAAAGAAAATCAGACTTAGAAAAGATTTCTCCCGTAACTGTATTTTTTTTTTCCCAATGATGTTCTGAACATGTATCCTGTATTCTAAAATATCCCCCCCACCAAAGGTTTGCATTTCAGCTTGATAAAGAGAGGATGGGGAGGGGGGTCAAAAACAAAAGTAACAAAGCTGGAAATTTGTGTTCAAAAGTATTCATATTCTCAAAGTTACACTATTCATCTTTTATCTATGGGGCAGTGAACAGCCTCATGCTGCTATTGAACTGGAACGTGATTCTCCAAAAGTTAATGTGTGGTGCGCCCTATCAAAAACAGAAGTGATTGGCCCTTTCTTCTTTTGTGAAAAAACCATAAATGATGACATTTACATGGATATGCTAGAAAATTTCGCTATACCCCAGATAAAAAGATATGACAACGTTGTTTTTCAACAAGGCCTCCGCATTGGTCAACGTGTGTACGTAAGTGCCTAAATGATCATTTCCCCAACAGATGGATTGGGCGTGGTGGTCCTATTCCGTGGCCTTCTCGCTCTCCAGATCTAACTCCATTGGATTATTTCATGTGGGGTTATGCGAAGGATCGTCGTGTCTATCAGACGCCTTGTACTGATTTGCAGGAACTGAAGCAGCGTATCACAGCTGCTATTAATTCCATAACTCCTCAGATGCTTGCCAATACATGGCATGAAATCGAGTATCGCTTGGACGTGCTACAAACAACCAAGGGATCTCACATCAAAATTTATTAACTTGTGTAGTTACATTGTAAGTTAGTACAGTCAGTTTCTTTCCATCTGTTTAATGTTTTGTTTTATATAATTTTGTAATGTGTCCAATAATTCTCGGACACCTTGTACACAGTTGATACACACCTACAGTGTATATTCTAGTTTAGAATTGTATTCATACCAGAAAGTTGAAAATATCTGTATCCTGCAACACAAGATTTGTGGTAAAAGTTCTAATAATTTGAACTCTGCCTTTTTTTTTTTTTTTTCATACCTTTTCTGAAATTATCACAATAGAAGCTTTCATGATTTTTGAAGAAATATATTATTATAATTAATGGAATACTTCAAGTAATATTTAACATGCATGCATTTAAGATAAATTTTTCAAAAATTCTTGCATTTGTATTAGTAGTTTTAATTGAACAGTTGGTTTATGTGTGAAAAGTTTTATAGTTTCAGATGTTTTACATAATGTGTTTTGCATTAAATTTTTTCTTTGCTTCTTTTATGTTTTAAGTTTTTAATGATGGTGCAAGACAAGGAATGGTGTGCTTAGATGGAACAATACCAGTTACGTACAAAGGTATGTAACATTAAAATAAAAGTTTTATGTTTTGGGTGTGTGTGTACTTTAGCCTAGTTTTGCTGAAGTAATTTTTTTATCAGTAAAATATTTTTTCCTTATATATCACTTTTAGGAGAAATATGAAATATTTCTTTTAAAATTAGAGGGAAATTGCATCTTTTGGGATTCAGAAGCAAGAACTGATGTAGCACCACATTTACTCAATCAATAAAACCCCGCACGGGGATAACTGGTTTTCCAGTTATTTGGGGAGCGAGCGCCCCCACGGCCCGAGCTGACCTTGTGACTGTTTGTGTTTTGATTTCGTCTTGATACGATGATACCACCGAA
This sequence comes from Macrothele yani, assembly GCA_039090855.1. NCBI lineage: Eukaryota > Metazoa > Arthropoda > Arachnida > Araneae > Macrothelidae > Macrothele > Macrothele yani. Next base: position 70,846,796 of record CM076994.1, on the reverse strand, counting down.
GGGACAGCTGTTCATCCAGCTGATGGGGAGTGGCGACCCCACGGCCCAAGCCGACAGTTGTGTTTAAAATCTTTTTCCATTTGTGGTTGTTGTTGTTGTTATCTCGCCACGCTCCCGCCTCAGTCCTGTAGGTTGCTGAGGTTGTGATTATGCGCCAGCCCTTTCCTCACACTTTCCTGTTTTTGCTTTCTTCTCCACTCCCTGTTCTTCCTTTTTCTCTATTTTCTACTCCTCTTCCCTTTCTTTTTCATTTTCTGTTCCTTCTTCGTTTCTTCGGGCTGGTTAGCCTAGACCTACCTGCACGTTTGCCGTGTGCGGTGACCCGTACAGGTGGAAAAGGGGATGCTGGAGGCTGAGGTTACTGGGGGCCAGGCTATAGTTGTCACCAGTCGCCAACACTCCTCTTTGCCCCCTGCTTCACCCTAAACGGGAGGCTAGGAACTAACCTACTCCTAGTCAATCGGCTTGTCATTTCGTACGACGGGGTGAGTTTGGGGATAGTGTGGGCATGCCAAAGGGGTATTACCAAGACCCGGGAAAGTCGCGGTACTCGCTGAGCGCATGTCTGCACGATCAACATGCTATATCCGCCGCCTAACCCTAGGGCCGTGTCCTGCGCCCATGTTGGCCTGCGGACCTCCGGCTCTCCCCTGTTGGGCTCGGTAGTGGGCGGGGAAGCTGGCGGATGAATTTTTTTTCGCTTTATATATGGATTCTTTAAATATTCCCCCTTCTGTCAAACTAAAGAAATCTTTGGACACTGATCCTAACCCCACCAATAAGAAACTGCGTACTTTGCCGCCGGACACTGCCCGATTTTTTATCATCCATGCACGGGAAGAATCTCACAAGCTTGGCTCCAAATCTCCCTTCTGGATTCAAAAGCCCTGCAAGGAGCGGTTGCGTCACCAACCAGTGTGAAGAAGTTAAAATCGGGAGATATATTGGTGGAAATGTCAAGTCCACGCCATGGTTCATTGCTCTTGGGCGTCTCCAACTTGGGTGGTGTCCCTGTGGACATCAAACCTCATCAGTCCCTGAATTCATCCAGAGGTGTCATCTCCGAGCGCGACCTCGTGGATGTTTCAGAGGAAGAATTTCTTGAGGAGCTTGCCAACCAAGGTGTCACAGCGGTTCGTCGGATCAAGTTCCGCCGAAACGGGGAGCTGGTCAACTCCAGAACAGTGATTCTGACCTTTGATCGCCCGACTCTTCCATCTTCCATCCATGCGGGCTATTTGAACTGCTCTGTGCGCCCGTACATTCCTAACCCCTGCTCGTTGCTACCGATGCCAAGTGTACGGGCACTCCCAGCAGTCTTGCCGTGGTGCTGCTACTTGCAATCGTTGCGGTTCACACGACCATCTTCAGTCTGACTGCTCTGCTGCAGCTGCCCATTGTGTGAACTGCAAAGGCGACCATGCTGCCAATGCCAAGAACTGTCCGAAGTGGATTGAGGAGCGGAAGATTCAGGAGGTTAAGACACTTGAACACCTGTCCTACCCTGAAGCTCGACGGAAGGTCGTTCCCGCTGCTCCAAGCGCACGCACCTACTCTTCCGTTGTGGCTCCTAAAACATCCATTGCCACTCAGACAGACATCACTATACCAAAAGACTGCCCTTTCTCTCTCGAGGATATTTATGCTGCTGGGCTGAAGGCCCTTCGACTTTCCACCACTGACAGTCTATCTTTGCCACCACAGACCAATGCTCGGGGTCCTGCATCCTCGCCCAGCGCGCTGTTGCAGAACAGGTTTCGCGTTCTACGAGCCTGATCCCTCGCCTGCTAGACACAAAGGCAAGGCCAAACAATCCTCAGCCACTAAATCTCAAACAAAGGTTCAAGCCGGAACGAATCAGTCCCGGTCTTCATCCTCCAGACACCCCCCAGTCCTTCCCCCGGTTACCACGCTGCCGAGGGGCACTGCAGACCAGACTGAGGAATTCATGGACTCAGAGGCCTTCTAGGCCTCTTCAGTTCATTTGACCCACGTTTCTTTCTTTCTATCTACCACTCAAATCATGGTTTCAGTCGTTCAATGGAACTGTCGAGGTTTTCGGACAAAATATGACGACGTCAAACATCTGCTTTCGTCGTACTCTCCGGTGTGCCTTTGCCTCCAGGAGACAAAACTTAAACCATCAGACCTGCTCTCAGTTCGAGGCTACAGTGCATTTCGGAAAGATAATGTTTCAGGAGATATAGCTTGCGGGGGAGTTGCCATTCTTGTCCCCCACAGTGTTCCAGTTTCTCCCGTTGCGGTCTCAACATCTTTACAAGCCGTTGCGGTGCGTATCTCCATGCCTGTGCCTCTAACTGTTTGCAGCGTCTATCTGCCGCTGGATGAGGATGTTAGCGTGTCTGCTCTTGAGAGCTTAGTTGAACAGCTGCTGTCACCTGCTCTTCTTCTGGGTGACTTCAACGCTCATAATCCATTGTGGGGTAGTGTCAGAACAGACGTACGAGGCCGTAGGATCGAATCTCTTCTGTCCTCGACCTCCCTGTGCCTTTTTAACACCGGAGCTGACACTTATTTCCACGAGCCTACACGAAGTTTCAGTGCGATCGATTTATCTTTGGGTTCACCATCAGTTATTGCTGACTGGTCGTGGACGGTGTGCAACGACCTCCATGGGAGCGACCACTTCCCAATTGTACTTGGCTATAATGAGAGCGTGCCATCTTCTGCTTCCCGCCCTCCTCGATGGAGGATGGATCGTGCCAAGTGGGAGGTCTTCACATCGTCCGCAGTGATACCTTCTGTCATGGTGACCCGAGGGTCAATCGACGCAGCTGTTACTGATGTCACCACGTGTATCATTCAGGCAGCGGATCTCTCTATCCCAAAGACCTCAACGACGCTCCCAAGACGTCCGAAACCTTGGTGGACCTCTGATTGCACAGCGGCTAGGAGAGCTCAACATAAGGCCTGGTGTACATTTTCGGCGTTATCCAACCGATGCTAATCTCGTTGAATTTAAAAGAGCAAAATCTTACGCTCGGTTGGTGCGTCGACGAAGCAAGAGGGAGTCTTGGATGAAGTACGTTTCATCGATCAATTCACGTGCCAGTTCAAAAACTGTTTGGGAAAACATTCGTAGGATTCGGGGAAACTGTGGTTCCCATCAGATCTCTATTCTCGAGAGTAACGGCTGCACGTATGCTGAAGTCGGGGAGATAGTGGATTGTTTGGGTAGGGCGTTTGCCTCTGTTTCCAGTTCTGAGGCGTACCCTCTCTCCTTTCAGAGGACTAGACCAGCTGCTGAGAACCAAAGACTCTCCTTTGCGCCTTTTCATAACACCGAGTATAACTCCCCCTTCAGCATGGTTGAACTCCGGGTGGCTCTGCATCGGTCCGGTGCAACATCTGTAGGTCCCGATGGCATCCACTATGACATGATCCGTCATCTCTCGCAGTCGTCTCTCGAGAATCTGTTAGTGCTTTTCAACCGCATTTGGTTGGAGCACAGTTTCCCGGACTCCTGGCGAAAAGCTTTTGTTTTACCTTTTCCCAAGCCTGGCAAAGACCCCAAGTCTCCCTCTAGTTATCGGCCAATTGCCCTCACTAGCTGTCTGTGCAAAATCCTTGAACGCATGGTTAATTCTAGGCTAATTTACTTCCTAGAAGAACATCAAATTCTGTCGCCATCACAAAGCGGCTTCCGTCGTCATCGTTCAGCTCCTGACCATCTCCTGCTCCTTGAGACGTCTGTTCGAGAGGCATTCGTGCGTAGGCAGCACCTGGTGTCTGTCTTTTTTGACATCGAAAAAGCTTACGATAGAGCGTGGCGTCACGGTATCCTCCGTGACCTCCACGAGAGTGGGTTGCGGGGAAACCTGCCAACCTTCATTGCCAACTTCCTTCGTAACCGTGTGTTCCAGGTGCGCCTGGGTACAACGCTCTCTGCCTTCTTCCATCAAGAACAAGGTGTTCCTCAAGGCAGCATTCTTTCGGTGACTCTGTTCATCCTCCGCATTAATTGTTTGCTTAAAAATCTTCCTCCTACGGTTTCGACTACCATTTATGTTGACGACCTTCACATCTTCTGCTCGTCATCAAGCATGCATTTCATTGAAAGGCAGCTGCAGTCTGCAATTAACCAGATAGTTAAAGCGGCTAACAACAATGGTTTCGTTCTTTCTGCTGAAAAGACAGCGTGTGTCCATTTCTGCCGGAGGCGTGGCCTCCACCCCGATCCAGAACTCTATTTGGACCATGCAGCCATTCCAGTTTTGCCGGAAACCAAGTTCCTTGGTTTGACCGTCGACCGTGCGCTCACCTTTCGCTCGCACGTTCGACGACTCCGCACTTCCTGTCTGAGAGCTTTGTCCATCCTCAAGATCCTCGCCTCAGTCTCCTGGGGTGCAGACAGGACTTCCTTGTTCCGTATTTACCATTCTCTCATTCGGTCTAAACTGGATTATGGCTGTATGGTGTATGGCTCTGCGCGTCCTTCCGTTCTCCGGCCGTTGGATACCATCCACCATCAAGCGCTGCGTCTTTGTACGGGAGCATTTCGCACGTCACCCATTCCCAGCCTTTATGCCGACGCGAACGAACCGTCGCTTCATTTACGCCGTCTGCAGCTGTCCCTTCAATTTTACCTGAAACTTAGATCTCTCTCAGAACATACTTTACGCGATGCAGTTTTTCATCCCCAGCATGCTCGTTTGTTCGAGACCCGTCCCTCGTGCATTCGAACCTTCGGTCTTCGTATGGCGGCCGTAGCTCGTGATGCAGGGCTCGACTTGTCACTCGTTGGAGAGACCAGGGGCTTTGAGGATCCCCCATGGCACCCTCTTGGTGTCATGGTTGATACCAGCTTTACATCTTTTGACAAGTCCTCAACCCCTGCGTCAGTGTACCAGCAGCTCTTCGCCGAACACCGTTACGTCAATGCAGACTTTATTCCTGTTTTCACCGATGGATCTAAGGCGGCTGGTGTCGTTGGATGCGCCGCCGTCTGCATTGACGAAGTTTCTGTTGCCCGCATTCCTGCCGAGGCCACGGTGTTTTCGGCGGAGATGCATGCTGTGTATCTTGCACTTGTTCACGTGCAGTCGAGCTCTCATCAGCGTGCTATTGTGTACACTGATTCGTTGAGTGTTGTGCAATCATTGTCATCTTTGGATTTCTCTGGCCACCCACTTCTTTTTACCGTACGGAGACTTCTTCGTTCTTTGCTCGAGGCTGATGTCCAGATTCGGTTCTGCTGGATTCCTGGGCATGTTGGGATCCCAGGGAACGAGTCTGCTGATGCTGCTGCTAGATCTGCCTCTTCTTTGGTCGTCACACCCTTGCCACTGTTTCACCGTGATTTTCGCTTTCTTGTTCACGATCATATCAGACGAACGTGGCGAAGTCTGTGGGACCAACAGGTGGAGAATAAACTGCACCGTGTTAAACCCATCCTTGGAGTCTGGAAATCATCGTGTCGCCGGAACCGTAGGGAAGAAGTTGTTCTTGCGCGTCTCCGCATTGGGCATTGTCGCTTCACGCATAGCTATTTGCTGTGTGGCGACGCTGCCCCAATGTGTGAGGCGTGCGACTGTTTACTCACCGTCTCTCATGTTTTGTGCAGTTGTGTTCGTTTTCGTCAGCATCGGTTTCACTATTTTCAGTCTCATCTGCTGGACGAGGACGCAGCTACGCTTCAAAAGATTTTGGGCGACCACTGCGACACTTTCGCAGTATTTTCCTTTTTAAAACAGATTAACATTTTAAAACTTATTTAAAAAAAAAAAAAAAGTTATATTATAATGGTAAATTAATAAAGTTATATATAAACCTAATAAGCTAACTAGTCTTCACAACATCTTTCATCATCCTCTTTTCTAACTTTTACCAAGCCTGTCTGCTCTTAATCATTTCACCCCGCTTTTTAAAATCTTTAGCTGATAGTTCTGTGTCTGGCGCTCTTTGGCCAAGCCTGGCCCTTGCGCCACTAAAATCAATTAACTAACTAACTAACCAATCAATAAAAATGTGCTGTTGTATCAGATATATATGTTGTCTGAAAGCCTCTGTAGTCAAGTTGGCACTGTTCAGTGTCTGCAAATGAAGTAGGTGATAAAAAAGTATTAGGAAATCTTAACTAAGCTAAAGCATTTCCTAATATTTTTTCATTTGAGTTTTGTATTCCAGTTTGTTCTAATTTTTGAAGGGACGTTGATTTTCCGTGAAGCTTAAAAGCATTTCACTTGGTTAAACTTGGAATTCATTTGCTCATGATCACAAATGTTTTATCTGATGTTATAGATGTAAAAAAATATGAGCATTTATAACAAAAATATCCCAACTTATTCACATTCTACCAGAGTGAGCCAAAAGTTGCTGTTTGCAGCTAAAACATTTAATGATGTAAGAAAGCCATACATGTTCACCTCATTCTACAAAGTCTAGACTGTAGTTTTCTATAGTCCTTTGTCAACATTCAACCAGAGCCATGATCCCATGGCAGTACTACTCAGCTGGTTTTGAGGACAGAAACTCTGATGCCAGATTCCACATTCACCACTGAAGTGAAGTGCCATCCTTGTAGGAAATAGGCCATGGTGCGAAACAGGTTGCAGTCAGATGGGGTGGGGTGGGGTTTCTGGACTGTGTAGAAGATGGCGTAGGGTCTCAACCCCTTTCAATCCCTGTAGTTTTCAGTGGACAATTCAGGAGATGTGACTTGGAGCATATCTACTTGTAGTTGTGCCACGTGGTCAGGCTGTGGATATAGGAACCTCTGTTCTGAACTACACCTGCTTCCTACCGATGAGTGCTGGCTAGTGGGTAGTACATTTAGGGCAACTTACCATTTCATGGTCTTGCTCCCAATTTGATGTTTCCAGCACGTGAGTTGTGATCACAGTGTTGTTTGTTTCTAGAGATAGCATGGGGCTCTTCACTTTTGTCTCCTGAAGTCATTCACTTTATTCTATTCTCATACCTTCTAACTTTTACGCATTTTAACAGTTCTTTACAATTTTACGCACAGATCTCTTTTTTTTTTTTACACGTAACCGTATATTAAAAAAATTAATTAAATCTTCCTTGAGAAATATTTGTTAATGTTTCAGTTAAATCATACCTGCCAACTCTTCCGTATTTTGCACAAGTTTTCTGTTTTTTTATTTCCGGTTTTCCGGCCAGAAGAACGTTTCTTCCAGATTTTTAAAATTTTTTGTATTTTTTGCTAAAAATATTCCTATGAATAAAATATACAATGTATAACAGAGATAGGAATTTTGCGCCAATGGGCGCCAAAACAAAAATCTTGCTTCATCTTGCTACAAAAGGCAGATTTTGCGCCAGAACACCTGTGCCCTGTCGTCATTGTCGGGACTTGGGCACAGTAAATTCTCCGTGCACACCGTTCCGCTTGACGCTGAATAAGATCATGTGGTGGGAAGAAACATTCAGAGACTTCAACTACTGTAGATTTTATGTAGTTACTATGGAAATCGTCGGTCCGCTACGGACGACGGAAAACATCGAGTATGCTATAATAATCGTCGGTCCGCTACGGACGATCGAAAACATCGAGTATGCTATGATAATCGTTGATCCGCTACGGATGACGGAAAACATCTAGTATGCAATGGAAATCGTTGGTCAGCTACGGATGATGGAAAACATCTAGTATGTATGATAATCATCGGTCCGCTGCGGACGACAGAAAACTTCGAGTATGCTATGATAATCATCGGTCCACTACAGATGACGAAAAACGTAGAGTATGGCATCAAAATGTGATATAATTTGTTTGTATTATAAACATAAAAAAATTATCAAAGGCATAAATGTTGTTTGCGCGTAGTTTAAAAAAAAGTCATTAGAAACGTTTGAGCGTAGTTAAAAAAAAAAAAAAATCATTAGAAATGCCTTTCGCACACGATTTTACACATTTGAATTTTCTCAGGTGGGCAGGTATGTATTCTATTCTTGGTCCCGAAGACGTCATGTAGTAATCTTCAAGTACTTCTTCATTTTTTTACCAAAGCGTAGTCACGTCAAATATGCACAGTTGACATACTTGCGGTCTTATTTACATATCAACATTAAAAAAAAAAAAATTGTTTCTTTTTTGTCATACATACATACCACACATTCATACATTTCATTATACACTATATACAACCAACAAATGCTTGTATATACAACCAACAATGAAATGTATGAATGTGTGGTATGTATGTATGACGAAAAAACCCGATGTTTTTTTTAAATGTTGATGTTGTATGTAAATAAGACCGCAAGTGTTTCTAGTGTGCATATTTGACGTGACTACGATTTGGTAAAAAAAATGAAGTACTTGAAGATTATTACATGACGCCATCAGAGGGAGGGGAAAAAAACCTCAACCTATACGACCAAGAATAGAATAGAATAAAGTGAATGACTTCAGCCGACAAAAGTGAAGAGCCCCATGTTACCTCTAGAAACAAACGACATTGTTATCACAACTCATGTGCTGGAAATGTCAAATTGGGAGCAAGACCATGAAATGGTAAGTTGCCCTAAATGTATTATCACATTGTTGCACGTTAATTTAAACCTTACAATATCAGACATGTGTCCAATATATGGGGTAATTACAAAGTGCTGGGTAGTGTTAATGCAAAACATCATTGACTCACTGCAGTTCAAAACAGAGGTTCCTGTCCACAGCCTGACCACCTGGCATAAGGTCCAAGTGCACAAAACCCTCACAGTTCTACCAAATCTACCATATGACTTTCCTCTTGAACCATCCTCTTTGCACCACTGGCTGTGCTTCCTCGTGTGGCCTCAGCCACCGATTTTCAATGGTAGGGTAATGTAGAAATGTCCTCTTTTCGTTACCTGTGATAGTACGACACCAAAGTATAACATCCTATGGATTTGACAGCAATGTTTAATGAGAGTGACATGTTATTCTGCCTTCTGGGGTGTCAATTCCTGGGGAACCATTCAGTAGCACCTGGGGAAGAAACCAGGCAGGTGCAGGTGACGAATGATAGTGAATTGGGAAGACCCCATCTCAGCTGCCAATTGTCGTGTTATGTACTGGTGCCAGGCAGAGTTTGCCGAAAAGAAAATTTAAAGAAGTATTTTTACACCTTTAAAAAAATTTTGGGAGTAATTTTTAAAAGTGGGGAGTATTTTAGGAAAATTAACAGGTGTGTGTGTGTGTGTGTGAAATAAAAATGCTAGGTGATTATGAAAGATCCAGATTTTTTTCATAATAAAAATATTTCACTACCGCTCAATGTATTTAGAATTTGGATCCGTTTTGCTTTTTGTTTTATTAATAAATATAATATTCGTGTTGTAAAACAATAACATTAAATTTATTATGTTTTGTAATGACAACATGCAACAGCAATGTGTTCAAGAAGTTAATACATTGCACTTTTGAGATTCTTATAGACATCTAAAAATATCTAATAAACTTCTCAGCAAGTTCCACACAGGGTAATTCTACATGGGGCAGTTTAGGGTTGCCAGCCGACCGAGAAATTGGGAAAAATCAGGGAATCCGAAAATAATGCTAAAAATCAGGGAAAACTCGGAGAAATAATTTTCTTTGCAAAAACTTGGAAAAGTCCTGAAAAATCAAACTGATAATTTTTTGTGTAATATTAGTGCATTCAGTTACCAAGGATGGGAATTCTGCACCAGAACCGCCGTGCCCAGATGTCATCAGCGGTACTTCAGCACAGTACATTCTCCGCGCGCACCGAGTTCCACTAAGACCAAGCGTTGGGAAGAAAGATTCAGCGATTCCAATGTAGTTACTATGGAAATTGTCGGTCCCCTACGGACGACGAAAAACATCGAGTATGCTGTGGAAATCGTCGGTCCGCTACAGACGACGAAAAACATAGAGTATGCTATGGAAATCGTTGGTCTGCTACGGATGAGAGAAAACATCGAGTGTGCTATAAAAATTGTCGCTCCACTATGGACGACGTAAAAGATCGAGTACGCTATGGAAATCACCGATCTGCTGCGGGCGACGGAAAATGTCGAGTTCTATGGAAATCGTTGGTTTGCTACAGACGATGGAAAACATTGAGTATGCAATGGAAATTGTCGATCCGCTGCGGACAACGAAAATATCGAGTATGCTATGGAAATCGTTGGTCTGCTATGGATTACGAAAAATATCGAGTATGCTATGGAAATTGTCAGTGCGTTACGGACGACGGAAAACTCGAAAATTTCAGCCAGCAATAAAAATAAAAAGCCAACAATTAATTCAGGTGTACAATGAAAGCTTTTTTTAGCACATCTTTTGTAAAAAATGATCATGCTTATGTTATCGGTTTGTCTGTAGACACCGTATCTCTGCAACTATTAGTCCGATTTGAGAAATTCTTTTTGTGTTGGGAAGCTTAAAATATGCAAATGATGGTCCTTTTTTTTTTTTTTTTTTACGACATACAATTTTGCTTCTAGAGGACGTAAATGCAGATGATGGCGAATTCAAAATACATTTTATTCCATATGCAGTACAATTCCGAAAATCCGCACAACTTGGTTCCAGAGGTTGTGCAGATTGTAGAATTTTGCGGATTTTAGGGAACCTGTGTAATAATTCAAATTGGATGGTATGTATGTACGTATAATAGGCTTTCATTTGTTTAATAATTAGTAAAATTAATTAGTAATATGTATTTAATACTGTAATTAGTAGTATTTGGAATTTATGTATATATATTCAGTATTTAATAAGTAAGTAAAATATAGGGAACAAATTCATAATACAGTACTATATTAATTAATTGAATTTTTATTTATGAAATACTGTATATGTCAATCAACCATTGTGGCTGGCAAACATTCCATCAATGGTCAATTGTTTTAAATTTGGTTTCTCTCGTTGAAGTTTTTCCTGAAGTCATCATTATATAATCATTATTATTTCCTGTGCTGAAACACATTTCTGCTGTTCTAAAAAATAATGTATTGTTCTCCCAACAAAATTCCATCGCCTAAGGATATGTTTTTAGTAGTAGAATCCTCGCTGTCAGTGTCTGAATCGCCTGCATCAGGATTAATCACACTAGCTATGATTTCATCATCAGTCATCGTTTGGACTTCACTCTTATCTGAAGATTCCATCCATTCAACTATATCTTCTTCTCTAAACACATTCATCATTGACACATTTGCTTGTTTGGTATATGCTAGAAGCTCCGTAGCCTTTGATTTGGCATTCAAAGCTGTGAAACCTTTAAACTCGTAATCCTCGGGTTCAGAGTCAATAAATATTGATGCTGGCCATAATTTATACCACGCGTTTATCAGAGTAGAACGTTTCACATTGTTCCATGAACCTGCTATTGAGTGGCAGTCCTTCATTGTGAAATCTTTAATTAATGTTTTTGATTAAGTTTGAAATGATTTATCAGAGTTCAACAGTTTCCTTAGGAATTCTCCTTTGTAGTCGCACTTCCAACTGTTAACTATACCCTGATCCATGGGCTGAATTAATGAAGTTGTGTTTAGGGGTAAGAACATAACTGTAACATTATTTGAGGTTAAATCTTCAGGATGTGCCGTGCAGTTGTCCCATACCAGCAAAATTTTAGTCTTGAGCAAGTCCGACCTCCACACAGTGCCTTCTGGCATCTTTAACAAAGTGATTATTGAACCAGTCTGTAGCAAGTTCTTTCGTCATCCATGATTTTTATTACTGTGGTAGATCACAGGTAAGACCTTTATGCCCTTAAAAACCCTAGGACAAGCACTTTTTCCAATCACAAATGGCATATATTTATGATTTCCAGAGGCATTGGAACAAAGAGCAACTGTTACTCTTCCTTTGCCTGCATTAACACTGGAAGGTCCTACTTCATCAGCACACACTAGAGTATGTCTTGGTAGACAATGCCAGACAAGTCCAGTTTCATCCATGTTATAAATTTGATCAGGAGAAAGTGCTTCCTCCTGGACAAATTTGGCAAACACATCCAGAAACTCTTCTGCAGCTACCTTATCTGCCGATTCTTGTTCCCCGCAGGATTTCAAGTAGCGAATTCCATGTCTTTGTTTGAAGCGGGGTAGCCATCCAACTGAAAAATTACATGGCTCATCAATCTTCAGTTGCTGAAGAAATAGCTTGGCTTTTTCACATAAGAGTGGACCTGTAATTGGCATACCATCGTTACGCCTTTGCCGAAACCACTCGTAAACAACAGCATCGAGTGTGGAGTTTCTGGCTTCATGCGTCGTTTTGCAATCATTGCATAGAATTGCAATATCTTGTCTCGGTTTTTCTTAATATTGTACACAGTCCGAACAGCAAGACCAAATATCTCCGCACTGCCATTATCAAGATTTTGCAACAAGTCCACTTTCTGCTGAATCGTTAAAGAGCTGTGCTTTCTCTTCACTCCTGCCATTTTCTCAAATTTCCAAACAATTATTCAAAAAATTTCACCTTAAGACATGAAACAAGACAAAAAAAACAACAAAAAAAAAAAAACCGGATTCTCACAGCATATGTACCTGGAAAAAATGTAAACATGCAATGCTAAGTTGTCAGATTTCCCGCTTGATATGTGCTTTATTTGAACTTCAATCTCTCAATACTGTGCCATCGTTTTTGACCCCCCTCCCAAAAAAAATTAATTATACGGTGGTTAAAAATTTTAGCTGGGTAATGACCCCTCCCCCTTCAAAAAATAATGCTAAGTAAGCTTGAAGTGATGAACACAATTGCACAATGAAAGTGCTGATCGCTTGTTAAATCTAGCAGATGGCACATTTCTCTGTAGCTGAATTAATTTTATCATTGTTTTGGCATTACAGTAAAGTAATTGCATCGCGGTAAACATCATGCGTACATATATGAACTCTCCTCCCCTTTTTAATTTCACCAGTGTGCAGTACTAGGGTTTGAAGTGCGAGAATTGTTTGACATCCATCAACCAGCAACCCCGTCCCTGCACGTAACATTCTGTCCATTGTTCACACGCAGTGCATTTTTCTTTTGAACTATCGCAATTCCTGTATTACCGTAAGTGACAAAATACTGTATCATACTCAAATGTTTCACATTAAAAAAGCATATTTTTATTCATAAGTATTCAACAAATATCCATAGTGTAGCATACAAAGGAAAGAGCAGCTTATCATCTTTTAAAAAAAATTGTCCGCTAAATTCAACAAATGGGATGGTGGGGAATGCAGGAGTGTTCCCCATCTCCCATAACTGCATTGTAATAGCAGGGTACCCTGCTTGCTACAAAGGTTTTGCCAGTAGACTGGATAAAAAAATAAGAAAACTCATCATTGTCAATTCTTTATGAAAGTGGCTGAAATTTTTGCACACTTCATAATCAGCTAAGAGTAGTCAACTATCAAAAGTTTGCTTTAATTGGTTAAAAACTTTTTTAATTTGCCATGAACATTTTTATTAAGAGATTTACGAGGGACAGGCACATAGGAATGTTTAATAAAATTTTTCATGGCTAGTTTAAAAGCTATTAAACAATTCAGGCGAAATTTTGCAGATCCGTTCGTAACAAGGATTTATGGTGCTTATAAAAATTTCAGACAGCTGTCTGAAAAATTCGTGAAAATGCATTTTTGCGTTTTTCATTTAAGGTCAGCAATCATGTGAGCTGAAGAGGAAGTTTTTCCCTCTTGCTCTTGTCGGTGAACACCCGTTTCCCCTAATCACGTTTACCTCAATGGCTTTTCCCCGAAATCGCTTTTACCCGAATTCCCATTTCCCCTAATTTCGTTTCCCCGAAATCGCTTTTACCCGAATTCCCATTTCCCCTAATCTCATTTCCCCTAATTCGCATTTGCCCTAAACACGTTTGCCCCAATGGCGTTTCCCCGAAATCGCTTTTACCCGAATTCCCATTTCCCCTAATTTCGTTTCCCCTAATTCACGTTTGTCCGTATCAAAGTTTCCCCTAAAAACGTTTACTGTATCAAGTTTGTTCTAATTCTCCTTTGCCTTGATTCGCATTTTCCCCAATTCATGTTTGTCCTGATTTTCGTTGAGTGAAATAAAACGTTTCTTTTATCTCCAAAATTCAGGGAAAAAATTGTTGTATGTAGTTTTTTATCGTCAAATTCAGGAAAATATATGCATATTTAATCATCATCATCAACCATTTTCAATCTACTGCTAGATGAATAAAGATCTCACCAAGTTTCTTCCGCTACGGTCTGTTTTGCCCCAGTCTCCACCATCTCATTCCCGCATGCTTTCGAATTTCATCCACCCATCTCACTCCCGCATGCTTTCGAATTTCATCCACTCATCTCCAATATGGTCTTCTTCTGGGTCTTTTCCTGTCTCTTGGAGTCAAATGTAAAATTTCGGCTGTCCACCGATGGTCCGTTCTTCTGGCAACATGTCCAGCCGATTGCCGTTTCAGGGATTTTACTCTGCTCATGATGTCTTCCACTCTTGTCATTTTTCTGATCCACGAGTTCCTCTTCTTATCTCTCCTGGTTACACCAAGCATGCACCTCTCCATGCTACTTTGAGTTGTCTGCAGCCTTTGTATGTCTCTTTTAGTTAAGGTCCACGTCTCTGCACCATACGTAAGCACTGGAAGGATGCATTGATCAAACACTTTTCTTTTAAGACATAATGGCATATTGCTCTTAAAAATTATACTACTTCTTCCAAAAGATATCCAGGCAAGTTTTGTACGCCGATTAATTTCTTCATCAATGTGACCCTCACTTGATATCTGCTGTCCAAGATAAATGTAGGTATTGGTTATCTCCAGATTTTCCCCACCAGCGATACATTTTCATTTTTTGTAAAAGCATTGTACATCACTTTTGTCTTCTGAAAGTTCATTTTTAATCTCACTTCTTTACTCTTGTCAGCAAGTTCCTGGGTCTGACCCAGGGTATATATATATATATATATATATATATATCATCATCATCATCATCATCATTGTCAACCATTATCAATCCACTGCTGGACGAAGGTCTCCCCAAAGAGACGCCCGTCATGTTCAATGTTATATATATACAAACTTAATTTCTGGATCACTGCTGCGTTGCGCGTCATGATCTTCAGAATGTGTGTTAAAAAATTTTGTTTTAAAATTCGGTTTTAAATTTTGTCCTTAACTCTGCTTTTGGGTTTATTTATATATATCATCATCATCATCATTGTCAACCATTATCAATCCACTGCTGGACGAAGGTCTCCCCAAGTTTCCTCCACAACGGTCTGTCTTGTGCCAGTCTCCTCCATGTCACCCCTGCATACTTTCGAATTTCATCCACCCATCTCCCATGTGGTCTTCTTCTGGGTCTTTTCCTGTCCCTTGGAATCCAATCTAAAATTTCGGCTGTCCATCGATGATCTGTCCTTCTGGCAGTATGTCCAGCCCATTGCCATTTCAGGGATTTAACTCTGATCATGATGTCTTCCACTCTTGTCATTTTTCGGATCCACGAGTTCCTCTTCTTATCCCTCCTGGTTACACCAAGCATGCACCTCTCCATGCTTCTTTGAGTTGTCTGCAGCCTTTGTATGTCTCTTTTAGTTAAGGTCCACGTCTCTGCACCATACGTAAGCACTGGAAGGATGCATTGATCAAACACTTTTCTTTTAAGACATAATGGCATATTGCTCTTGAAAATTATGCTGTTTCTTCCAAAAGCTCTCCAGGCAAGTTTTGTACGCCGATTAATTTCTTCATCAATGTGACCCTCACTTGATATCTGCTGTCCAAGATAAACGTACGTGTCTGTTATCTCCAGCTTTTCTCCATCAATCGATAAATCTTCATTTCTTGTAAAAGCATTGAACATCACTTTTGTCTTCTGAAAGTTCATTTTTAATCCCACTTCTTTACTCTTGTCAGCCAGTTCCTGGATCATACTCTGCAGCTCTGATGGGGTAGTTGCAAAAATGACTATGTCATCAGCAAAGCGAAGGTGGGTTAGATAATCTCCAATAATCTTTATTCCCTTGTTTTCCCAGCTCAGCGACTGAAAAACACCCTCCAATGTGGCATTAAAGAGCTTCGGAGATATGGTGTCCCCTTGTCTCACTCCCTTTCCAATTTTTACGTGTGTTGTATTTTCAAACAGCCTAATCTTTGCACTTGCATTTTCATAGATGTTATTAATAATATTAATGTATGCATCTTCAATACCGCAGGTTTTCAGAGCCATTGTAACTGCTGATGGTTTCACCGAATCAAAGGCTTTTTCATAATCGATAAAAGCCATGCACAATGGAAGTTCATATTCCCTCGCTCTTTCAATTAGTTCTCTCAGCACGTGGATATGATCTATTGTGCTGTAGCCACTCCTGAATCCAGCTTGTTCTCTCGGTTGAGCCATGTCCAGTGTTACCTTCAAGCGGTGTGAAAGAACTTTAGTGAAGATTTTATAAACTACTGATAGGAGGCTGATAGGTCTGTAGTTTCCGAGATCCTCAATGTCACCTTTCTTATGTAGCAGGATCATTGTAGCGGTGTTCCAATCCTCAGGAATCTTTCCTTCATTAAGGCATCGAGTGAAAATTTGGGCGAGTACTGTTTCGATTTCTCCACTTGCTTCTTGTATGATGTCTACAGTAATTCCATCTTCTCCTGGAGCTTTTCTTCGCTTCATGTTCTTGATTGCATGTGCAACTTCTGCTGGAAGGACTGGAGGAACTCTTTTACTGGTATCTTTCATGATGTCAGGAGTGCATATATCATCCCTTTCATATAATTTGGAGTAGAAATCTTTCACTCTTGTCAAAATTTCGCCTCTATTTCTTGTTACAGAACCATCTTCTTTTCTCAGTGCCATAATCTGTTTTCTTCCCTTACTGAGATGTCCCTTTGCTATCTTTAGGCTTTGGTTGTTTTCAATTGCTTTCCTCACTAGTTCACAGTTGAATTTCCTTACGTCTTCAGTGATACTTTTTCTTACTGTCTTGCATAGCTCTATATATTCCACTTTGGAAGTCACATCTTCTTTAGTTGTTCTCATCTCTCTTCTTTTTTGCATCAACATTTTGGTTTTTCCTGATAATTTGTTCACATGCAACTTGTTCTTAGACCCAGCCAATTTTGTTGCTGTTTCCATAAGAGCTTTGGTTACTTTTCTGTTAACTTCAGAGATGTCCACTTCTTCCGATGTTAGGCCTTCTAAAGCAGAGAACCTGTTCTTCAGTTCTAACTTGAAGGTATTATGGTGTTTTTAAGGTTGGTTATGTCAATAGATTTTGTTTGCCTTATGAGCTTGCCACGTTCAAGTTTAGTGTTGAGGTGCATCTTACATCTCACCAATCTATGGTCACTACCTGACCATTAATTATGCACTTAAAGCACTGCTGAAATACTTTGTACATATTGCAACTAACTGTTTAAGGCATATAACTTTCACAAAGTTTTCTTTAGTTAATTATTGTCTTTAACTTATTCTCGTTTTCGTGCTGTCATAAGTTGTAGAGTAGGGGGTTTTAGACTCAAGTTTTCTTTCAAAAATCTGTTTTTTAAAAATTATTATTTCCTTTTTTAAATTGCAGTGTAAAAATTTGGATTTCTTTTGCATTGATTTTCCGGTTTAAATTCTCTCTCAGGCGAACTTGGCATTTCGTTATAGCTGAAAATTATTTCTAATTATTATGTCACTCTCACAGCTTGAGTTCTCTTTAATCTTCTTCTCTCTGTTTAATAGTAACAGATGAAGAGCATGGGTCGGGCCAGGAAGGTTAATGGATGCAAGCGAAATTGTTAACTAGTGCTAGGTCATGCAACTCTGCGGAGGATATGACATATATATATTTTTTAAAACTATTTTAGGTGGGAATGTTACTTGCATCTATGGCCTTGCAGAAACCCATTTCCAACTAGGTCTTTGTGGAAGTGAGAAAATGCAGAGTTTTTGCTGGTCCTTGATAAAGCCAAGGCTCAGTATTCTCGACACCTTCTACATTCAGTTGTTTTATTTTATTTTTTTATCTTTTCTCCTTTTACTCACACAGGTAGATACATAACCTTTTCTATGTTGTACTTGGTGTGAGTCAAAATTATATATGTATTTTTTTGCTTAGGTATCTTCTTAATAGAATGTGAATTCTGAATTTTCAAAACTGCTGCGTTGCGCGTTTTGATCTTCAGGTTATTTTGCAACTTTCGTTTTAAATTCTAAAGTTTTTCCTTAGTCTTCAGTTTTGCTCTTAAGTATATATATATATATATATTAATATATATATATATATAAATAAACCCAAAAGCAGAGTTAAGGACAAAATTTAAAACCGAATTTTAAAACAAAATTTTTTAACACACATTCTGAAGATCATGACGCGCAACGCAGCAGTGATCCAGAAATTAAGTTTGTATATATATAACATTGAACATGACGGGCGTCTCTTGAACTATTCTAACCAAAAAATATCTTCTATTGGTACATATTCAAATAAATTATATAAAACTGAAAGTAGAATTCGAAATAATTGGTTTTTGTATTAAATGAAATTATAAATGAAATTATTTTTCCTATAAATTAAAAACTAAAGCTTTAAGAAAGCACACAAACAAACGTAGTTTCAGGTAAAATTAACTTTTGTAGCTTTTGTTTTTCTTTTTGTTACAAACTTTATAACAATGTCCAAATTGTGTAAGTCTGTAGCAATTTTGTTTTAATTACTAACGAAAAAAAAGTCGTTGCTGTTTCACATTTAATCAGAAGTAACTTTTCATATTTCTAAGTTTGGAAAACGATCTATCGGCGTAAGCCATTGCTACAGACAGTGAAAATTTGAAAAAAGGATTTTGTGCACCTTATTGCCGCTATCAATTCTCAGGAACAAAAAAGGGGGCATTGTAATTTTTTTTTAAATCACAAAAATTGTTCTTTATCCTTTTTGGATTTCAAGTTCAACAGAAAGAAAAGGAAAGATGTTTTTTTTCAGGCAGTGTAAAAATCCATAAAATCCAAAACAAATTTTGTTTAACTTAACATTGTACACGTGCCCCCCCCCCCCCCCCGACAGTTTTCTTGAAGCAGCACATGCCCTTAGATAATTTGTTGACTTGTAGGTTGTAAATGCTGAAAATCTCCTGATCAGACCAGAAATTCTTTATATTTTATACTTTTGGTGTACCCCCCCCCCCCCCCCTGAAAGGTTTCGTGAGGCAGCACATGCCCTCAGATAATTAATTGCAGACTTGCAGTTTGTAAATCCTGAAATCTTTTGTTCAGTTGTAGATCAGAAACATTTTTTTTTAAGAATTACATTAATAATCGCAATTAAGAAAAGACGAAATTACGGAAACTTTATGTGATTCAGATAACCAACTTCCAAGAACGTGGCCACGAAGCGGTCGAAAACGCAATTTTTATACAGCCTGTTAAAATTTTTGTGGCCAGTTCACCGATGGCCAGTTCTTCTACACCCAATCAGTGATGGTGCTAACTGAGAAAACATTCAAACAGGACAAACTGACGTCTACTGTTAAGGGGGAACTCAATTAGCAAAAGGCATTTCCACGGCTCATGCTTAGAGTCTCGTACGTTGGGGAGAAAGAAGGGGTCTAGTACGCTAAGAACTCTTAAAAAGTGGGCCTTCTGCATTCACAATTCTTGTGAATGCTTTTCAATAGTATCTCTTGCTTTAATAAAAGTTTAATGCAATGTAGTACTTTATCTGTGAGGAAGGGTAGCGGAAGGGGGGGGGGGTCGTGACAGATACAATGGCTGCGTTAAGGACTAACCGTATAATGGTCCTCACCGTGTGCACTTCTTTACACTTTTGTTGGCATGGTTATCGACATCATTAACAAGAAAGGAAAGAATAATTCTCTTGGGATATCAAGACCCACCGTTTTATTTCGGTTAATAAAAACCAAACATGAATTAGGGCAAACGCAAAATAAGGGAAAACGCGAATTAGGAAAAACTTGATACGGGCAAACGTGAATGAGGGGAAACAAGATTAGGGCAAACGAAATTAGGGGAAATGGGAATTCGGGTAAAAGCGATTTCGGGGAAACGCTATTGGGGTAAACGTGTTTAGGGCAAACGTGAATTAGGGGAAATGAGATTTAGGGGAAACGAGATTAGGGAAACAAAATTAGGGGAAATGGGAATTCGGGTAAAAGCAATTTCGGGGAAACTCCATTGGGGTAAACGTGCTTAGGGCAAATGCGAATTAGGGGAAATGAGATTTAGGAGAACCGAGATTAGGGGAAACGAAATTAGGGGAAATGGGAATTCGGGTAAAAGCGATTTCGGGGAAACGCCATTGGGGTAAACGCGTTTAGGGCAAACGGGAATTAGGGGAAACGAGATTAGGGCAAATAAAATTAGGGGAAATGGGAATTTGGGTAAAAGCGATTTCGGGGAAACGCCATTGGGGTAAACGGGAATTAGGGGAAGTGAGGCTACGCGCTCTTGTCGCATTCTGCTGGCCCCACCCAATATCACCCTCTCCTTTTCTGCCATTCATCTCCCCGGTTCACTAAAACACTTGAAAGCCCCTCTCCTCCCCTCACGTTGAACTTTTAGCAGTTAACAGAACTAAGTCATGGATCCTCAGTAGGGAGACTGCGCGGGAGATGTAAGATTAAATGTCTGAATTTTATCCACATAAAAATAAAAATGAGCAAATTTCTTAATGGTAACAAGCATTGAAAAACAAACAAAACACAATTTTTAGTATTCGCTTTTTGACGATTCAGGTGAACTTTTTTTCGTGTATTGTGCTTGTTGCGATTTGATGAAAAAGTGATAGGCAGCTTAAACACTGATAGCTGGGCGGGCGCCCACCAAACAGTCTCTAGGGAGAACACTATTATGTATATCATTAGTAATATTTTTCAAATAGAGAAAACACAAAAAAGATTTTAAAAACCTTTAAAAAGATCTTAAACATTTTTTTTTTTTGTCTGCTGGAAAATAAAAAATTTCGATTTCTGAAACCTTTTTTTTTCTACCCGTCTGTTAACTGTAACTGTGACCGGTGTTCGAATCCACACGGATTTTAGGCAATTGCGGATTTTTGGAATTGTACTTATTTGCTTCTAAACATCCAATTGAAAAAAATTCTTTTATCTTTCGATTTTATTTATGTCGAAAAGTATTTAGGTATAGTTACTTTTTCAAGTGACGCATATATTTTCTGCTAGGGGCGTAAAAGTAAATTATGTTTTCCCCGATATCTCTTCTTCTAAACTCCAATTTTAAAAAAATTCTTCAGTGGATACAGCTCCTGATGGAAAATCTTTTGCATATAATTTCTAATTTTTGATAAAGAATACTTTGGCCACCAGGGGGCGTAAGCATTAGTTTTTGCTTCTAATGTATTTGCCATAAAATCTGAGCTGCTAAGATCTGAATTGAAAAAAATCATTCGTGGACCGATGCCACTCATGTCAATAAACCTTTTCGGAATATTTCCTTCTTAAAATATTTCACGGTTTCACCGCCAGGGAGCGTAGATGTATATATTATTATTTTTGTCAATATCTCTGCTTCTAATGGTCCGATTTGAAAAATTCTTTCTTCATTGGATAGAGTTTCCAGTGTGACATGTTTTTCATATAATATCAAAATTTGCGAGTAATTCATAGACTTTCCACTAGCGGGCGTAAAGGTGAATTGCGTATCTCCCCCAATATCTCTGCTTCTAAAACTCAGATTTGAAAAATTCTTTCTGCACCGGATACAGCTCCTGATGAGAAATCCTTTGCATATAATTTCTTATTTTTGCCCAAAAAAAAAAAAAAAAAAAAAAAATGGTTTGGCCACCAGGGAGCGCGTAAGTCTTAATTTCCACTTCTGATGTATTTGCAGCAAAATCTGAGCTTCTAAAATCTGAATTGAAAAAAATTCATTTGTAGGCTGATACTACTCATGTCGACAAACCTTTCAGGAATATTTCTTTTTAAAGTAATGCATGGCTTATACGCCAGGGGCATAGATGTATATCTTATTTTTCTCAATATCTCTACTTTAAGGAGTCCGATTTAAAAAATTCCTTCTTTGTTGGATGGTTTTTCTGATGCAAAGTGTTTTTCATATAAATTCAAAATTTTCAAGTAAATCACAACTTTTCGCTAGGGGGTGCAAAGATAAATTGTGTTTTTCCCGATTTCTGCTTCTAAAACTCCGATTTGAAAAATTCTTCCTATATCACATTCAGCTCCTGATGGAAAACGTTTTTCATATAATTTCTAATATTTGGTAAAGAATAGTTTGGCTACCAGGGGGCATAAGTTTTAATTTCTGTTTCTGATGTATTTGCAGCAAAATGAGCTCCTGAAAACTCGACTAAATCTTTTTTCTTGGACCGATACTGCTTATATCAAAAAACCTTTTAAGAATATTTTCCTCCTAAAATGAATGTTTTTCCTGCCAGGGGGTGTAGATGCATATCTTATATTTGTCCATATCTCTGCTTCTAAGAGTCTGATTTGAAAAATTCTTTCTTTGTTGGAGAGCGTTTCTGCTGCGGAATGTTTCTTATATAAATTCAAAATTTTCTTAACGTACAAGTCTGCAACCAGAGAGCGTAAGTTCACGATTCTGTTTACAGCAATATCTACGGGATTAAAAACCTGAAAAACTTCTTTCTTCGGTCAGATGCTATTGTTTTCCGTTCCGGTTCCATTTTTGAATAGCTTTGATAAATTTAATTTGCATCAGAACGAATTCAAAAAATGTACTCATTACACCCAAAAATTCGGTGTCATCTTTCTTGTTCTTCTTGCATTGAATATATAGATGTGGCATTTAGTATGTGTATTATCATGGAGTTATACATAATCTGTAAATTTTACCTGAAATTCCCCGCAAAATTATCTTCTGGGAAACTAAGGGAATTTTTAAAGCCAATATGAGTGGCAACCCTGTGGGGACACCCGGTGAGTGTTCACCATAGTAACAGATTTTTTTTAATTTTTACCCTAGATACACATGGTAGTGAAACCCTCAAATCTGAAATTGGAAAATATTTTGCCCAATAATAGCTGAGATACAGGCATGTGAAAAATGGTCATTTTGACCAAATGGTGGCCATCTTGGATTATGTACCAATGTCAATAAATGTAATAACTTGACAACTAATGGTTCAAATTCAATAATTCTGGTACCAATTTGAAGCTGTTTATATTGGGAGTGTATATGTCATATCAAAACAATAGTAAAAATACAATTTAATATGTTTATTACATGAAAAGTGCAAAAATCACCTTCAGATTAATAATTAACTGTAATGGGCTGTAAACAAAATGGCACATAATATTTTTTTCTGAAACTTGGTAGAAACACTAATACCTGTGCTTGAAGTAGAAAAAAAATGAGAATGGTAATATTTCCTATTACAGACAAAAATGGCATTTAAACATATACACATCTGTTTAAAGTTTGACAGGCAATATTTCAATCATTTTCACAAACACATTTTGAAAAAGCACATAATGAACAAAAAAAAGGGGGGCGGGAGGGGGAGCTATTAATATTTGTAACAGTCAAAGCTGAAGTCAATGGATTTAATCTATCTTGATGTTTTTGAATAATAGTTCAATAGAGTGATTTTCATCAGGTGCTATGTTATAAGTTCTTCCTGTAGTAGTCATAGGAGAAGACACAATTTTTGTTATATGTTCATATGGAATCCAACATCTAAAGGTTTTGGCCATATATATGATGCACTTGGGCCATGAGGATGCATAAACATAATTTTATAGTCATCGTTTTCCTCGCAGCATTCCCAAATCTTTCCAGTCCACCAATTAATTCCATATGCATATGCAACGTATTATTCATTGTGGAGTGTAAGTGGTCTAATGGTTTCTTTGAATCCCAAATTAGCAATGAATGTTGTTGAGGAACCTGATACCCTGGAAACCAATGATTGGCTTTTGTTTATAGGTACAAAGCTGTGATTGGACCTCATCCCTGTGATCGTATCTGCCATGTCATACATTTCTGCTAATTGACAGTCGGAAAGTTCAACTTCAGATTTTGCTTCAAAAAAAAAGTTTCCAGATTCTTATATAATAGATTCTTTTGCAAATTTATACAAATCAAATGCTTTCAATATTGAATCTTTATATGGACGCTGAAGGTTTGCTTTGGTGGCCATCCACTTTATGGTTCCACCTATACCATCACAAGCTCCTTTGCCATGACAAGAGGCGAAAAAATGCCACTCAGCTTTCACACCATGGTCTTCTTCATGAAGACAGATATTGACAAAGTTTTTATAATTTTTATACTGGGCTGACGATCCATCATTGAAATATTTAATGTATTTAATTTGTGGCACTTGTATAATTAAATGCTTAACAATTACTTTTTGGAAAGTTCAAATGTTGTAGTGTCATGAATCAAATGGTCACTTATTATGCACACAAAAATACAGGGTGTTCAGAAATGATGTATACAATTTCAAAGTTGATTAGTACAAAAAGTATTTGCGATACAAAATGTTATACTTTTTGTCCAAGATTAAGCAAGTTCTAAAGTTTATAGCTTTGCAATCAATACACTTCCACATGAGCTCCATTCGTAGCATGCAGGATGTGGAGGTGGTAGTTGATTTTGAACCAAGTACGGTGCAGAATGTCTGGGGTGACGTGGAGGAAGGCTGCGGTGATGCTCGCCTTCAGGTCACCGAGGGAGGCAACTTTTATTTGGTAGACAGTGTCTTTCAGGAACTCCCATAAAAAAAAAAAAAAAATCGCTGATCACAGGGGGTTATGTCTGGCGAACGAGGAGACTATGGATGGCATTGGACCTCCACATCCAATCCACCGACCAGGAAAGTGCTGATCCAAGCATGCACGGAGATCTGATAACCAATGAGGGGGAGCCCTATCTTGCTGGAAAACGGCGTGTGAAATCTCCTGCAGTTGCAGAATGACAAACGGTTGTAACATGTCCAGGTGTGTGCCACCAGTTATGGTTGGTTCAGCAAACGAGAATGGTCCAATCACTCTGTCCTGCATAATGCCACACGAAACATTAACTTTGGGGTTGTGTCTTGTGTGTTCCAGGACAGCATGGGGATTTTCCAAACCCCAAATTCGGCAATTATGCTTGTTGTCGGTACCTGATACATGAAATGTTGACTCATTACTGAAACAGATTCTTGACAGGAATGTGGAGTCGCTATCAATGCAATGAAGTATTTCTATTGCAAACACTGCACGATGCACTTTGTCATTGGGCTGCACCCTTTGCAGCAGCTGCACTTTGTAGACATAAAGACGAAGGCATTTGTGTAGCACTGTGTGAACTGTTATGGCAGGTATCCCCAGTTCGCGACTAGCTGAACGAATGGACGTCAGTGGGTTCCGTTGGTATGCCTGACGCGCAGCCTCCACGGATTCTTCTGACACAGATGGTCTGCTGCTGCTTGTCCCTTTCAACACACTACCGGTAGCTTTGAATTTGTTTACCCACGGCTGGATACTCCTCCGATAGCTTTGAATTTGTTTACTCATGGCTGGATACTCCTCCGATAGCTTTGAATTTGTTTACCCACGGCTGTATACTCCTCCAGCAGCTTTTAATTTGTTTACCCACGGCTGGGTACTATCCTTGTACTCCCTCCTGAAATTTCTCTGGACTTGGGTCAGCGACTTGGACTCCTCAAATCACATGAGGCAAGCAGCTTTTTCCTGTGGAGTTGCCATTTTTGCTATGTTGTGTCGCACTGCACTACTAGGCACCTAGTGTCACGTATCAAAGGAAAAATAAAACTTTAGAACTTGCTTAAACTTGGACAACATGTAAAATATTCATATCCCAAATACTTTTCGTACTAATCAACTTTGAAATTGTATACATCATTTCCGAACACCCTGTAGATTTCACAGTATCACTAATAGTGTCCTTTACATAGGCTAAAAAGGGATGAACTATCACCTGTTAATTTTTCCATTAAAAACTTTGGATAGCATCTTGTATGATGCAGGTGTAGTTTTCAGAAAAATCAGCCACAATAATAGCAGTATCTTCACTCAATTCATCCTTTGTTTTTTTCAAAATACTGACTTTGAGCTTTCGTAAAAAAGTGATGTGCACACAAAGCAGATAGTTTTGTAACTAAATCGTCAACAAATTCATCAACTGATGTAATAACTGTTTTCAATTCTGCACCAAGAGTTTCTGTGGATGAATATCACTCTAAGAAGCATGAAGCCGCTAAAGTGGTTCGCCAGAGTAAGGCAAAAGATAGGAAGGAGAAGGTTGAAAAGCATGAATTGGCTTTTTGGAAAGATAGAAAGACTTTCTGGAAGTACATGAGACTCAGGAAAAATAGGAGAAACAAAGTTGTAAGTTGTGTTAAGAATAGGGTTGGGGAAATGATATGGGAGCCCAGTGAGTTAAGTGAAAGATGAGGTGAATACTTCTGTGACTTATTAGATCAAGAAAGCAAAGGTGATTCTGAGGCAGAAGCAGATGATTTCACAGTGAAGGTGGGAAGCACAGGAGGGATCTTAAGAGAAGAGGTGTGTAAAGCTCTAAAATCCCTCCAGAATGGTAAGGCTCTGGGAGTTGATGGCATAACTGCTGAAATGTTGAAATATGGTGGTGACTCTGTAATTGACTGGTTAACTGAAATTTGCCAGTTGTGCTGGGAGTTAGGAATGGTCCCTCAAGATTGGAGGGATGCTATCATTGCTCCCTTGTATAAGGGAAAAGGTGATCAGACTGACTGCAAGAACTATCGTGGTATTAGCCTATTAAGTGTGCCGGGAAAAGTGTTTGGTAAGGTCGTTATTGAAAAAGTACGGGGTCTTACATCATAGAAAGTGTGGGATGTTCAGAGTGGTTTTATGCCTGGTAAAGGCTGCACTAACCAAATTTTTGCATTACACATGATGATTGAAAAGTATGTGGCTGTTGGTAAGAAAGTTTTTGCTGCCTTCATAGATTTAGAGAAAGCTGACGACTGAGTAAGTAGGACACTCTTGTGGAAGGTATTGAATGAATATGGTGTTACTGAGAATCTATTTAATAGTGTAAAAGCCATGTATGCTGACGGTAGAGCCTGTGTACGAGTGAATGGTGTTTTATCAAAATGATTTTCTATTGGTGCAGGAGTCAGGCAAGGTTGTGTAATGTCACCATGGCTGTTTAATACATTTATGGATGTGTGCATGCGAGATGCCAAAATAGATAATACTGGTTTATGTCTTGGTGATATCCATGTGTGCAGATTGCTGTATGCTGATGATGCTGTCCTGTTGGCAGAGAGCAAAAGTGATTTGCAGAGTATGTTGTCCCGGGTGTACGAAGTTTGCATGAAATTCAAACTGAGTATAAATAAGGGAAAAACCAAAGTTATGGTTTTTGAGAGAGGAACTGATAGCACTGAATATAATGTAAGTGGCACAGTGATTGACCAGATGAATGAGTTTGTGTATTTAGGAAGCATGTTTGACAGAGAGAACAAATTGGAGGGTGAAATTAGTAGACGAGTGAATTGTTCATTGAAAGTCATAGGAGCTTTGGGTGGTGTTCATAGGAATGATGGGTTTTTAAGAGAGTCCCGCTTGGCTGTGTATGAAAGTGTAATTGTTCCTACTCTGATGTATGGCAGTGAAACCTGGGTACTGCAGAAGGAACATAGGAGTCGTTTGTGTGCTAGAGAAATGCATTACTTATGGTTGGTTTGTGGCAAGACTCGTTCTGATTGTGTGAGGAATGAAGATGTGTTGCAGTTGTGTGATGTGAAGCAAAATGTTGTTAGCAAGGTGGAGACTAATATGCTTCGGTGGTTTGGCCATGTTGAAAGAAAGAGTGAAGAGATGCTTACTAAGAAAATCTTTTTAGCCCAAGTGTCAGGATGAAAAGGCAGAGGAAGGCCAAGGAAGTCATGGGAGGATCAGATTCAGGAGTGTCTGCATGAGAAAAAGAGTATGAAGTATAGAAGATATTGTGTACAGCGTGTGATAGATGTCAGTGAAGCTCGAGTTGTACGTCAAGATCGCTGTAAATGGAGAAGTTTGATACAGCAACAGTAAGTGAAAATTATCTGGTAGTTTGTATTTCTTTTTGGAGCTAACCTCTGAGTCTCAGAGAACAGCTTAGTGATATGTATGTATGTATGCAGTTAGTTAGTTAGTTAGTTAGTTAGTTTTCACCCACTGTTTGTAAGTAATTTCATTGATGATTTCTAGTTCATTGGAAAGCATTAGCTCTTTAAGAATTTCTGGAGATGGACAATTAGCACAACTGTGCACCATAAACTTTTCCGATTCAGTGCAACGAACTATCTTTTTTTAACAATGATATGTAGTCACTGATATGGATAACATGAAGTATGAATTTAGTGTTCTGATGTATGCGTTTAGTATTTGGTGTGTATACAAACACACACCGAATGTATACCTTTGCTTTCAACAGTCACACATTCTCTTGGACGTAGTGAGCAAAATTTAGACAGTACAATTTTTAATTCATTATGTTGTTCTTTAAATGCACCATATGATTTTTTTAAATTATACAAAATCAATCTTTTTTGTTTTAATACTCTCCCATTTTCACTTGGAACAGATATGCAATCTTTTTTTCCAGAGCACATACGACTATTATTATCATCACAATAAAAATTAGTAACCTTTTCTATAGTATCAGAACTTAATTTAACACTTTTCCATCCACTAGGCATTGATAACATCCCTTTTGTTTCTTTTTTTAATTTTGTTGCTTTTTTTACTAAATGCTGTGTAGTATTAAAATAAGTCTTTATTTGCTGGATTGTCCATGAATCTGGAACTAATGTCAGAATTTGAACCTTTTCTTTAAATGATGCATTTATAAACTTATTCAACAATTTTTTTTTAGCATAGACATGCAGTCTGGACGCCATGTCTTTTGAATTGTGTGGCTTACTGATAGTTTCAACACATAATACTGCAGCTGCTTTACTAGCAACACAGTTACTTAATTTCTTAACTTTAGTGTGCATGTAACCAAATTTTTTCTCTTAGAGCTAAATTTACTGGCCTTTATTGGCAATAAATCCAACACTTCACAGCTTTTATTTAATTGTTCCATCACTATTGTGGCTTCACTATAATCTTGATCACTGGTGACTTCCATGTCAGTAATAGGCATCTCTGGCTCACTAACTGAAGAATGGAATGAAGAATAACAAGAAATGCACAGTTTTTTCCCTGGAATGAATACTTCCGGATTTGTCATGGATAAATTCGGCGATATTGGTTTCTGTGATTTTGCTGGGATGTTTGTTAAATGGATCACAACAACCTCTCTGCGTTAAACTGTACCATTTTAGATATTCATCCTTGTGAACCTTGCAGATACTTCCACCCACACAGTGGCTGCCCGTGACCAAAATTGCTGGGGAGGCAAACTACTTTTCAGCCTGGATTCAAATAAATTTATTCAAATTTGGAAGATGACAATCTGATTTTTGGCGTAAATGGGACAAGGATGGTAAGTCAGATAATATCCGAAAACTTAAAAATTTTCATTGTCCTGGGTGGTGTAGTGGTTAGCATACCCGGGCGCTATCTGGGAGACGCGGGTTCGAGTCCCGCTCCAGGACGATGAAAATTTTCAAGTTTTCGGATATTATCAGACTTTTATCATCCTTGTCAAATTTACGCCAAAAATCGGATTGTCATCTTCAAAAATTGTATTAATATGGTGTAATCCCGTATTTCTTTCTTGATTTATCTGCTATTCCGGGCAATCATGGAATAGAATTCTTAACCTCCAGATTTGCTAAACATAAATGCCGGTTGCTTTGACTAGCGAATCCTGTGATGGTTTTATTCAAATTAATCGGAAACTTGAAACTTGGTCATTCTGGGTGGTTTAATGGTTAGCATACCCGGGCGCTATCTGGGATACTCTGGTTCGAGTCCTGATCCAGGACGATGAAAATTTTCAAGTTTTCGAATATTATCAGACTTACCGTCCTTGTCACATTTACGCCAAAAATCAGATTGTCATCTTCAAAATTTGTATTATATGGTGTAATCTTGTATTTCTTTCATGATAAATTTATTCAATTTAATGCCATTTTTTTTTTACAATATAATTTTTTTAATTTACTTTCTCATGTGAGATGTATGAAATAAGTAATGTGACCCGTGAAAAGATTAATAAAATTTTACTGGAAACGCACATTTTACATGACTTACCAACACAAAACCTGTTTATGTAAGGCTCCAGCCCTTCACCTAAATATATTTTTTTCAGTCTGATATTGCCCTCTTGGACTATTTGGGAACTGTTAAGCCAGTTTGCATATGAAATATATTGCATCAAAATAGATTTTTATTAAAGAGATCAACAGAAGATAAAAAGCAAGACTGAACTATACATATTTTTCATCTCAAATGAAATTCTATTGTATGTACGCCTCTGCCTTCACTGACGCCAAAAGAAAAAAGTCTTGAAGACTTCTGCACACACAGCGTTTACCTATACAGCAAGAGAGAAGACTTACCTTACGCATATATTGTCTTGTATATGAGATCTTTCGTTCTTTCTGTTTGGCGAAGTGATTTATTATATAGTCATACCATGTCTGTTCTGCTTCCATCCTCTTCACAAGCACCTTCTCGATGGACAGAACTGATAAACTTGACAACCTTTCTTGCCCAATGGAGTTTCTCTTGTAGTTTTTTATCCTCTTCAGGCACAAGAAACTACGTTCCACAGAGGCCGATGTTGCAGGAATTGTTACTACGAGGGAAAGAAGTCTAAATAGCTCTGCTCTGGCAGTGCCTGTGTTAAATTATTATTGTATATGGCAGATAGAAGTTCTGTTGTACTTTTGGCATTGTTCCACAGATCTCTGTCTGAATACAGAACCTGCAGCTCACTATGCAGTTTGGTGCTGTCAAAGTATTTTTCATAAGTTTGAAGCAGAGCTTTAAAACAGTGTTCAGGAAAAATTCTAGAATGAGCTTCAAAGCAGTGTACATCGACCAGCTGAAGAAATTTTAATTTCTCAATGTCAGAAAACCGGCATTTTAACTGAGCTGTAACATTGTCTATTACCTTATAATACAGTCTTTTGTATTGCATGGTGGCTGGAATATCATTGCTTCCTGGAATATCATTGCTTCCTTTCTTTTATTTGGAGAACCAACCTCACTGCACACGTTATGATAGAGATCATCAAACTGTCTTTGATCTCAAAAGTACAACAATTTTTCACATAAGCCAGTAATTCGTTTGTTACAAAATTTAACATCGGAACT
This sequence comes from Macrothele yani, assembly GCA_039090855.1. Taxonomy (NCBI): domain Eukaryota; kingdom Metazoa; phylum Arthropoda; class Arachnida; order Araneae; family Macrothelidae; genus Macrothele; species Macrothele yani. The sequence continues at coordinate 70,815,621 of CM076994.1, read as the reverse complement.
ATTTGATTGCAGTACAGAGAAAGTAACCTCAGTTAAATCAAATATTTTTTTATATGAGAAGAGAAGAAAAACGAAATTAAAATCTTAGAGCCACCGTTTTAGTCCTACTGCTTCGTGAATTGTCTCTTCATCATAGTTGGAATCATCCTCAATTTTTTTAAATACTTCAATTAGTAGGCACCTGTGGTCAGCTATGGTAGACACTGAACGAGATTTGAAGTTCCACCTGGTCTGAGTTACACGAGGTGGTCTGGGTCAAAACCCCCTGAAGATTAAGAAAGCCTCCGAACTGGTCCGTGATGTCAAAGCTAGTGGGCCGACCGACTCGAGCTTCGAGCTTTCCGCTCTTGAAAACGCCGACGAAGTACTGCGGTGTTTACGCAGAGAAATAATTTCTTGAGTGCGATACTAGACAATTTGCGCGCACAACAATAAATCGACCGGGTTTTTTTTTCTCTTTATTTTTTGTCCTTAGATAACATCAAAAGATTACATCCTTAGCTTTCATTTTTTTTTCTCAGTTTCCAGCAATGATATCCATAAATCGGGGAATTCCAAAGTTTTGCTCTAGTGCTGGGAAATGATTTCATGAAAATTTTCCTTTAGTTTTCAATTTGGCTAAAGGAGCAAAAAAATAAGTTTTTTCACGCATAACGTGAAAAACAGAGGATTTTACGTTAAGCATTTTTGCAACTACAATATTTTTAATGGCAATTTGCGTTAATGGCAAATTGGTAAGACTGTATGAACATAATCATTTCACTTAAAACTTTTAGAAATTCCCTTCGTGTTTGATTTATTAAAATGAAAGAAAAAAGAAAAGACTTTTGCGTAATTACGTAACGAACGCGAAAGCAAAATTTCCGATTTAGTGAGTAAATTTACTGAAAATATGGTAAGATGTGTGCTCAAATCTTGCAACTATTTCTAGAAGGTAAAAAAAAGAATATTATAAATTAAAATCATTTAGGAAAAAGTTCTTTGTCAAATGAGCATGGAATATTAATTCCAAACTTTCGGATACATTTGTTGGACATTCCAATAAACTTTTCTTTGGGCTAGCCTTCAGGTTATCAGCGCATCAAGTAGTTCTCTACATTTCGTTCGAATTCTTGTTTTAATTAGGACTGATACACAGCAATTTTACGAAGAAAAATGACATTTGTTTTACGGAAATGAAATGTTGATTAATAAATAACGTAATTATTTATTGCCAGTTAGTTTCTTTGCCTGGTTAACCTTAGTACTTGATGCGCTGATAATATATGTACATCTTTTTTTTTTTTTTTAATTTGAACACTACTAACTACGAATTTTGTAAAGAAAAATAACTATTACTTTATGGAAATGAAATGTTGAATGGTAATTAATACCATTATTTAAATGACAGTAAATAATGAACTGATAATCAAAAGGCTAGCCCTTAAATTTTACTCCGTCAATAAAAAAAAATAAAAAAAACGACTAACAATTCAATAAATTATAATTGTATTTACAACGAAAGCAGAAAATGCTGTCATGAAAACTTAACTAACCTTTGAATTCACGGTGGGTTCAAAATTATTCATTGGTACGGAAGAAATCCGCCTTCTTCGAAAGCTTTCACTTTCAGGAAAGCTGAAAACAGTGGCTTTTGGATGTGCTTTTGTAATTAGATGTATATAAAGGCACTCAATATTTTCCAGGCATGTTGTATAAAAATGATTACTCACGTGCACGACTACTGAAAGCTCAATACTGATCAATGCTGCATGAACGTGAAGCTAATATCGGTATTCCCTTTATGTTTGCCCTTTGACCTCTCTGGAGAGAGGGATTGCGATGGCCCTTTGACCGTGACGTCACACCCCTTCGTAGTTCGCGTGCTGGAGCTTTCCCTCCAGGGGGTTTTGTCTGGGTCCACCAACAGATTCTAGTAAATGAAGACGCTTTGTCGATTTGGAAAAGAATGCACAAATTGCATTTAAATTTGAAAAAAAAAAAAACAAAAAAAAAATGTGATTCTTTCAACACTGATGCTGCTCTGCTCAAAACTAAGTTCAGCCTGTGTGCGTAGCAGTGAACAAATAATGCTTGAGGGGCATCACACTTCACTTTTGCTTGCAATCCGTTCAGCTCTGATGCCATCACTGCTGCGCCATCATATGTCTGTGCAACTAGTTTTTCTTTGTAGCTAAATCTTTCCAGCTCACGATCCAGTAATTCTTTAAGCGAAGTAGCACACTGATCAGAACTTAGTCAAAAAATCCCAAAAATCTTTCTACTGGTACTCCATCTTTCACGAATCGAACTATAATTGATACTTGTGCATGGGAACTAATGTCTGTCGCTTCATTCAATCTGCCAAGAAAAACAGGGCATTTTTAATATCTGCATTGATTTCATTCCTAATTATATGAGCAACTGATTCGATTAAATCATTCTGTATTGTTTTTGAAGTTCCTGAAAATGTTGTACTATTCTCCTTAGATACTCTCAATGTTTCGTCACTCTTGGAGAGTAAAGCAATCATCTCGAGGTAATTTCCCTTATTTTCAGAGACTTTGCTCTCATCGTGTCCACGAAATAAGAGCTCTTGCCGCGCCAGTAGTGTTGTAATATCAATCAACTTCTTCATTACATCACGATTCTTTTTTACTTTTTCATTATCACTTGTTCTCTTCGCTTCATTGAGAGAGTAGTCTATCCTTGTTTTGTCTAGCAACTTTAATTTAACAACTGCCAGAATGTGATCTTTACACTTTTTGTGCCTGTCCAAAGCATGTGGTAAATTTTTCATATCATTGAAGCCTTTCTCTTGCCAGACTTCATTGCCACTCACAGGAAACAGCAAACATGGCCAACAATATAGTTTGTTTGTTGATTCACTACCAGTTAGCCATTGTTTTATTCTGTACCAGTCAATATTAAAACCTTGAAGTTTTGCCCTTTGAAGTCATCTTTTTCATTTCAGGTGTAGGCTTACCATCATTTTTAATTCGATTCTTTTCTTCAAAATCTCTTCTGCTGAAAGGCTTTTCCAGTAAGCTATCCACCATATTAGATATGTTTGAAGCAGAGGCCATGGTCTGATAAACAACTCTTCATAAAACATAAATAAAATTAGTTACACAAACATTAGTGTGAAAGACAAGCAACTAGGAAGAAGACGCTATGTAATGACGCTCGAAGCTGTCAGAATGAGGAGTTAGCACGGCGGAGCTGCTGCCTACAGGGAAACTGCTGTTCCCATGAGGCAAGATAACTTCTGCCTCACAGGAAGTTGACGGTGCGCGTGCGCTCTTTGTGTTGGCAGTTCCACCGCCTACCTTCGTATCTACTGATTCAGTGGGAGTAAACAGGTTTGGCGCAAAATGTACGAGAGACAGTTTGCTTCTTGCCTCAAGGACGGAGATCGCAAGCTGAGGACAATTCGACACTACGAGGTACCGATTATTTTCGAAAAGCGTCAATTTAAAAAACTGAATGAACGCATAGACGACATTTAATTCAAAAGAGTTAACTAGCATAAACGTTTGCTCTCCTATACCCAAAAGTACTGAATGAACAAAACGAATAATTCTAACTAAGAGTCTTAAAATTCTGAGGAGGCACTGTCTCCCTTGCCTTCTCCCAAAAGCCGCCACTGCACCCACATAAACATTTTTATCTGTCATTAGACTTTGTAATCTCCTTTTTAATAATTCCAAATCATTTGAAGACAATGTAAGCACAGGAATAAACTCAGTATTCAATGATACATTCAGTTTCCTCCATACAAAACATTCCATCTCTACTGCATAAAACTAAGCTGTACTGAACTAATCATACAGCATAACTCTGTTTGTTGACTGAAGATACTTCTCTGAGAATGAGATCTGAAAGGGATAGCCAAATCCCTCAGATAATGAATGATGTAATATTGTATCATACTTTGACTTGAACCAATCAGAAAACAGATGATGCAACACAAGCAGTCATTTCAGGATTTGCATGATAATTGCTATTACTTGTATTTAACAGAATTGTCTGTGGATAGTAAATACCTTTTTCATATTTCTAATTAAGATAATAAAATATAAGAATGCTAACTGTGGTTTTGAGGAAGCTTTTTGTAATTAGCATATTCCAGTACCAGGGATTTTTATACCTTGAATTCTATGTGTATAACAGCTATTTTTCCAGTTATTACAAAATATTACCATCCTCATTTTTTTTTTCTACTTCAAGCACACATATCAGTTAGTGTTGCTACCAAGTTTCAGAAAAAAATATGTGCCATTTTGTTTACAGCCCATTACAGTTAACTATTAATCTGAAGGTGATTTTTGCACTTTTCATGTAATAAATATATTAAAATATAAATTTACAATTGTTTTGATATGACGTATACACTCCTGATATAAGTAGCTTCAAATTGGTACCAGAATTATTGAATTTGAGCCATTAGTTGTAGAGTTATTACGTTTATTGACATTGGTGCAGAATCCAAGATGGCCACCATTTGGTCAAAATGACCATTTTTCAAATGCCTGTATCTCAGCCATTATTGGGTAAAATATTTTCCAAATTCAGATTTGGGGGTTTTACTACCACATGCAGTGTTAGAATTAGAAATAAATCTTTTATTGGCCCAGCAGACCACTCGAATTTGCAAACCACTGGGCCACCAAAATGCCCACTTGTCCGTAAAAAAACTAAAAAAAACTTAAACATTTACAATATATGTAGGAAATAACGTATCGTTCAATGGAATTATCACCAATATTTGTTTTTAAAACATCTAATTTGAAAGTACAACTCACAGAACAAAGAATGCTTCCAGACTAAGATTCCAATGGATTGGTGATATAGCAGAGTAAGAGTGCATTCCCAATCTGTTTTTAAGTAAGAAGGGAATGAGGGTACAAAAATTCACGTACATTAACAACTTTTTTTTTATATATAATATGTTTTATTGTTTAGGGATTAGCTTCCTTTTCCTTATTTTAGTCTTATTGCTCATCCCTCCTATTTTCCCATGAATTTTGTTTTAGTCACCCATTGAACACTGTTTCGTGTGAATTGTTCTTTTACAAAAATAACCTTCAAGCATCAGATTTACCTCCTCCGCCAGTGTGTTTTCTTGGGGCAGAAACGAAAGCTGGGTTATGTATGGTGTCAGTATCTGCTGCTTTCACTAGGGTGGGCGAATCCAAGGAAGAGCATGATATTTATTGTGCTTACTACTGCTCATTACAAATGGTAGGGATGCGGGTAACAAAAAAAGGAGCTGTTGCCATTACAAGACTTGGACTGGGAAACTACCTTTCTGTATTTGTTGTTTCTTTCACTCTTCACAAATCATGGAGGGAGAAAAAAAAAACTGTTATGCAATAGCATTTCATGAACCTATCACTAGATTGCAGCCTTAAAATAAAACCATACACCAAGGTAAAAGAAATAGAAATTCATTTTTGAACTTGTGACAAATTAAAAAAAAAAAAGAAACTTACTGGCCATCAGGGCCAGTGAAATCAATAGTTCAGTGGTCTGACTGCAGTTTTACTGGCCAATGGCCGGCGGACCACTGGGGAATTCGAACACTGACATGTACCTATGGTAAAAACTTAAAAAAAAAAAAGAAATCTGCTACTATGGTGCAACAAGTTTTTCTTATAATGGGTGTCTTCAAGTGGAATGATTCCACAGCCACATTTTTCTTTTGTTGACTCTGCAGCTGCACAGCATCCAGTGCTTAAAATTGCACTATTCTGATACCTTTGTTTCCATTCCCCTTTCTTTATTGGCTCTTTTTTTTTTTTTTTTTTATGCCTTTTGATGACAATTTTATCCATCATGCTGAAAAACTTTCAGTCTGTGAGGACCATGAATGCATGATAGCTTTCACTATTTTAGGTAAAATAAATAGTGTAACTTTGAGAATATGAATATTTTGGAACACCATGCATCAATTCTTACAAACTTTTCAGCTTCATCAATTTCATTTTCGAACCCCCTCCATCCCTTTATCAAGCTGAAACGCAAAATTTTTTTTGGGAATATTTAAGAACACAGAACACATGTTCGGAACATTGTTGGGGGGAAAAAAATTACACTTACGGGAGAAATCTTTGCTACGTCCGATTTTCGTTTTCGGACATTTTCCCTCCACTCTCTAGGTAAAATACAAATATTTATGAACTATGATATTTAACAACAATACTAGTCAGAGCAAAACAGCACGTGTAAAATAAAATTACGATTATGGGAAATATCTTCACTGCGTCTAGCTTCTGTTTTCGAAAGTTTTGAAAGACGAAATTTCAGTTTTCGAAAGTTTCGGGTAGAAAGCATCCTTTACCGCTATCAATTGCCTCAAAATTTCTATTTAGTTATGCGTCGATCTCAGGAATAACTCAAATTATGACAGAAAAGGAGAAATTCCTCGAAGCTGTGGCACTCTTGTGCCTGAAGATTACAGGGGAATTGTTGCGCCGTCGTCTGTTTTTAGAAAATTTTCCTCCATTTTCAAACTGAAATACAAATATTTATGGAATAAAAGGATATATATAAAACAATACTGGGCAGAGGCGACATCGCAGGAAAACGAAATTAGGACTATGGAAAAAATCTTTATTTTGTTTACTTCCATTTTTGAAAGACAAAATACCATCCTGATGCGCATTTTTACGCGTTGATGTGGGTTTTACACATTTTTCAATGCATATTTTTACGTGTCGAGAAAAATTCCTGTTGCATATTTTTACGTGTTGGTAAAATTTCGATGTGTAAACACACTTTTTGATGCATACTAGACACATAATTACGCATTTTGGCGAACTCTGGTGCCAGGGTTCGCTGTCACAGTTTCAACCGGGGGGGGGGGTATCAGTGTTATTGGTCGTAGGACATTTTGACCTCAGCTTGCCTTTGAGACTGGTGTCCCCAGCATTGAAATGTCAGAACTATATTTGTTTAGAACTGCTGTCCATTGTTTCCTTGCCTTGAACTGCACAAATTTGTCTCACCACTGCTGCCACATTTGGCCCTTTTCTCCAGTAATTGTTTTGGAGCTCCTGAACATCATGTTTTTCAACCTTCATCCTCAGCTCACTTGATAACACCATGTGGCTCCATGCCAAGTGCATGTTACCAGCTTCATGTGTTTCACATCATCAGTGTACCCAGTGGATGCTGGTGTGCATTTCACACAGAAATGGAAGCCCAACATTATGTGTCACTCAAAATGAGGAACTTCTGACTCACCCTGGTATCAGGGCCAGATTAATGCCTTAATGGGCCCCAAGGCTAAGACATCTGAGTGGGCCCCAAAAGAAGTTATGATGGGAAATTATTATGAAGTCCGTTAAAATATGAAACTGTAACTGCTAAATTATCTGCTAAGTTTTCATAATAAGTCACTGTATTTTTCATTGTTCTCACTAGAACATGAGTTTAAAGCTTAAGATTCCTAGGTTTTGTCTTGGATTTTCTAATGATTTAGCATTGTATACTTTTCTTAGTGCACCTCTTTTGTTACGCAATGTGAAGCCACAGGGGACTTTGCCGATTAACGGCTCCAAGTGAAACTGGGAGGTGTAGGCGGATGGTAGTGAAAAAGCAGAAACTATCTCATTTGACCCCACTGTATACAGCAATATGAAACCTTTACCCTTGGTGAGTCACTCTCTTGAAATCTGTTAGTCTTCCAGCCTTTGTTTCTGACCAAGTGGAAATCATACGAGACAAAAGTAAAACTATTTTATAAACCTCTCTATCTCTATTCATCTATCTATTTGCCAGACATGCCTCCTGGGCCTTTGTTAATGGTGGGTCCCAAGGCTATAGCCCCTATAGACCCCCCCTCCTCCCTTAATCCTGCCCTACCTGGTATGCGACATTATTTTCTTATTATAAAGGAGCATTGGTTGTAGCAGTGTACATCCAAAATACACATCTTGTTCGTGACTTTCACTTCATGTTATGTGGCTGTATGTCCCCTCCATAGGGGGTCAGACATCTTTATATTTATCAGCACTAAATGTTCCATGTTTAATATTTATGTAATCATATTTTGCATTAAAGTTTTGTTACTCACTTTGAGAAAACTATATGATGTGTAAAAGCTCAGGGGATTTAATTTGTTTATCACACAACAGATTTTTTATTTTTTTTTAATTGGTGTGCAATTTATAGGCAGGCGGTCTTAGTGAGAGATGGGTTTGCCTCCTCGGGGCGCTCCGTCGGCAGTGGAGCTCAGAACAGCAACAAGGGTCTCTGTGAATCTTGGAGAGGTGCCAGTTAGTTCTGTGTGATATTGTCGAAAAGACCCCAACTCACTGGGTTTTGTTCCAGAATACTTAGGTTGAATGACCAACTGGAAATGTCAGCTGTGGGCTAATCCTCCACACTGATGTACTTACCTGATTAAAAAGACACAAAGAAATGAAAAAATGACTCAAGTGTGGGATACAGTGGACCTACCACACTTGAGAAGGACAGTCCACCATAGAATAGACCTGGAAATTATAAAAGGTGCATGAAAAAGAGATCACGGTTGAGCGAGTGTAAGATTGGTGTATGGAATACTAGAGGTGTAAATGGCAAGATGAATGAAACAATTGAAGAAATGAATAAGTATAAATTGGATGTCCTGTGTGTAAGTGAAACCAAAAAGAAGGAAATTGGGGTAGAAGAAGTGAATGGCATGGTGAGTGTGTGATCTGGAGTATTGGATAATGTTAGGGGACAAGCTGGTGTAGGTGTGATTTTAAGTGAAAAGATAAAAAACAACTTGATCCATTACAGCTGCATTAGTGAGAGAATTCTTTGGATACATCTGAAAGTGAAAATTCAGAGAATAGTAATTGTTGTAGTGTATGCTCCTTGTGACTCAGAATTTTCTGATAGGAAGGAGGATTTCTGGAATGAGCTAAAAGCTGTTTTGAGTCAGTTTGGTGCTACAGAGAAAGTTATAATAGCAGGGGATTTTAATGCTGAAATAGGTGTGAAGAATGCAATTTCTGACAATGTTTTGGGTAAGTACGTATAATGATCTTTTGTGTAAATGATAATGGTGAAAGGTTAGTTGAACTTTGCATTGAGAATGGTTTGTGTGTATCTAACACGTTTTTCAACCACAAGTATATCCACACACATAATCGGAAAAATCATACTCTTGGTCAAAAGAGTGTTATAGATTTTCTAGTTTATGATCAGTGTCTGAAACACTTAGTTGTTGACACTCGTGTGATAAGAGCTGCAGATGTTCACTCTGATCATTACTTGGTAGTGTCGCTAGTGAAACTGAATGTTGGTTGGAGGAAAAGGAATAGGAAGAGGCCTAGGATGGAAAGAATACAGATTGAAAAGCTTCCTGAGGATCAGCAGCATTATGTTAACTTACTCAGAGAATGACTGAAGGAGCTGAAGTCATGTGAGAGGGATGTAGAAAAGAAGTGGGAATGTTTTAAGAACTGTGTTGTTATTGCTGCTGAGGAGGTCTGTGGTATCACAATGGTGGGTAACAATAGAGGTGATGGTTGGTAGAATTGTGGGATTAAAGATGCAGAAAAGGGAACGAAGGATGCCTATTTGGGGATGTTGCAAGGTAGTTTCTGTGGATGAATACCGCTGTAAGAAGCGTGAAGCAGCTAAGCTGGTTCTCCAGAGTAAGGCAAAAGATAAGAAGGAGAAGGTGGAAAAGCATGAATTGGCTTTTTGGAAAGATAGAAAGACTTTCTGGAAGTTTGTGAGACTCAGGAAAAATAGGGGAAACAAAGTTGTAAGTTGTGTGAAGAATAATGTTGGGGAAATGATATGGGAGCCCAGTGAGTTAAGTGAAAGATGGGGTGAATACTTCTGTGAGTTATTAGATCAAGAAAGCAAAGGTGATTCTGAGGCAGAAGCAGATGATGTCACAGAGAAGGAGGGAAGCACAATAGGGATCTCAAGAGAAGAGGTGTGTAAAGCTCTAAAATTTCTTCAGAATGGTAAGGCTCTGGGAGTTGATGGCATAACTGCTGAGATGTTGAATATGGTGGTGACTCTGTAATTGACTGGTTAACTGAAATTTGCCAGTTGTGCTGGGAGCTAGGAATGGCCCCTCGGGATTGGAAGGATGCTATCATTGTTCCCCTTGTATAAGGGAAAAGGTGGTCAGACTGACTGCAAGAACTATCGTGGTATTAGCCTACTGAGTGTGCTGGGGAAAGTGTTTGGTAAGGACATTATTGTTGAAAAAGTATGAAGACTTACATCAGTGAAAGTATGGGATGTTCGGAGGGGTTTCATGCCTGGTAAAGGCTGCACTAACCAAATTTTTGCATTACGCATGATGATTGAAAAGTATCTGGCTGTTGGTAAGGAAGTTTTTGCTGCCTTCATAGATTTAGAAAAGGCTTATGACCAAGTAAATAGGACACTTTTGTGGAAGGTATTGAATGAATATGGTGTTACTGGGAATCTACTTAATAGTGTAAAAGCTATATATGCTGGTAGTAGAGCTTGTGTACGAGTGAATGGTGTTTTATCAAAATGGTTTTCTGTTGGTGCAGGAGTCAGGCAAGGTTGTGTAATGTCACCCTGGCTGTTTAATATATTTATGGATGCATGCATGCGTGATGCCAAAATAGATAATACTGGTTTGTCTTGGTGATACCCGTGTGTGCAGATTGCTGTATGCTGATGACACTGTGTTGTTGGCAGAGCAAAAGTGAGTTGCAGAGTATATTGACTCGAATGTACGAATTTTGCATGAAATTCAAACTGAGTATAAACAAGGGAAAAACCAAAGTTATGGTTTTTGAGCGGGGAACTGGTAGTACTGAATGTAGCATAAGTCTAAATCACACCGTGATTGACCAGGTGAATGAATTTGTGTATTTAGGAAGCATGTTTAACAGAGAGAACAAATTGGATGGTGAAATTAGTAGGAGAGTGAATTCTTCATTGAAAGTCATAGCTGCCTTGGGAGGTTTTCACAGAAATGATGGGTTCTAAAGGGAGTCCCGCATGGCTGTGTATGAAAGTGTAATTGTTACTCCTCTGATGTATGGCAGTGAAACCTGGGTACTACAGAAGAAAAATAGGAATCATTTGTGTGCTGGATAAATACGTTGCTTACGGGGGTTTGTGGCAAGACATGTTCTGATCGTGTGAGGAATGAAGATGTGTTGGAGAAGTGTGAGGAATGAAGATGTGTTGGAGAAGTGTGAGGAATGAAGATGTGTTGGAGAAGTGTGAGGAATGAAGATGTGTTGGAGAAGTGTGAGGAATTAAGATGTGTTTTAGTAATGCGAAGCAAAATGTTGTTAGCAAGGTGGAGACTAATATGCTTCGGTGGTTTGAGCATGTTGAAAGAATGAATGATGCAATGCTTACTAAGAAATTTTTTCTTGCCCAAGTGGCAGGAAGAAAAATCAGAGGAAGGCCAAGGAAGTCATGGGAGGATCAGATTCTGGAGTGTTTGCATGAGAAAAAGACCATGAGTGTGAAGTATAGAAGATCTTGTGTGCGTCTTGTGATGGATGTCAGTGAAGCTCGAATTGTGTGCCAAGATCGCTGTAAGTGGAGGAGTTTGATATGGCAACAGTAAGTAAATAATCAGATAAAATTATCTGGTAGTTTCTTTTCTTTGTGGAGCTAACCTCTGAATCTCAGGGAACAACTTAGTGATGTTTGTGTGTGTTTGTGTTTTATAGGTAATGGCAATTTCTGTAAAGTAATTATTAAAGTGATTAGAAAATTTGACGAGAAATTGGATACAAAGACTAAGACTTTGGTCAACTGTACAGGACTTAACTTTAGACATAAATTGGTCTGCAAACAATCATTGCTGTTTATATGAGGTATGGCTTTTAAATAACTAGACTAATGCTATAACTTTAGGTAAATAAGAAACTTACATATTTAACTGTTTTCACTTTCAATGTACTCTCCTTCCACATCAACACACAGCTGCATTCTTATCTTCCACTTGGCAAAACAGTGCTGTAGCTCAGCTGGTCTGATCCCTTTGCTAAGCTTTGCTCTCTTCTTCACTACAGTCATTGACTTAAACTGGATCTCCTTGAGTACAGATTTGACTTTAGGGAAAGTAAAGTCACTTGGGGCCAAATCTGATGAGTAGGCAACATATCTAAGCACTGTGATGTGTTTCTCAACTGAAAACTGCTTCACTGAAAGCAGTGAATGAGCTTGCATGTTTTCCATGTGAAGGATGAAGCCATTTTCCCACAACTTTGTCCTTTTTCTTCTGACTTGCTCTCTCAAAGTCACCTGAACTTATTTGTAGTAATGCTGGTTCTCTGATGCTCCATCAGGAACCCTGTCTGCCAAAATTACACCCTTAATGTTTAAGAAAACAATTAACCTGGCCTTGAACTTGGACTTGCTTTACTGTGCTTTCTTCATCCTTGATGATGTTGCACAATGCATCAACTGTTTTTTTTCATTTCAGGATAATGTTGGAAGATCCAGGTTTTATCACAACTGATAATACTTTCTAAAAGGGTACAGTCTTCCTGAATTCGCCCCAGAATATTAGCCCACATTCACTTGCTATTTTCTTTTTGTTCAGGCATGACAAACTTTGGAACCATAACATCTAATTCAATGTCCTCCCAGCCTTCACGAAATCTCTTATGCCACACAAAAAGCACACATATGTGACATGCATTTGTTTCCCATATGCTTCACTTAACATACAAAAGATTTGGTAGATGTTCTTTTTTTTTTTTTTTTTTTCACCAGAAATTTTATATAATCTGTTGCTAAATTCTTGAATTCAGCATTTTGTCAATGCACGGCAAACAACATGTCTCTTCTTTCACTGACACATGTCATCAAACTAATGCAGGTAGTCAGGTGAAGTTTGCATTTCTCATTACGGATAGTTCAAGGACAATGGCCTCCCACCTACTTTTGATCTGCACCACATGTTTCATTCTCCACAAACATATTCTTGTTATTTCAGAGCTGTATATGATAGTTTGATGTCAGGGCTTTTTTTCTTCTTGCTGTGAAGTAGAGTGCACTTAGTATGGTGGCATTCCAGGAATGGTCATCAGTGAGAGCTAATTCAGAGCTTCTTACGAAATATGCTTTTTCTTTAACAGTGAGAAATATACTATGCTTTGTTGGGTCCGTCATAATTCATAACTGATAGAAGTAAACTTGCTTGTAGGAGGTTGTGAGTCGGGTGATCTGTTGTGTTGTGATAATTATTTTGATGTCTTTCACTCTAATTTTATAATCTGTTTATAGCAATGCCAGGCAAATGTTCTTTTAACCCACATTTATTCCATATAAATCTACTGGACCCGTCCCCCTTTCCCCAAAATGATATTTTGCACTGATTTCTTTGTTATGATATTTTGAGATTTCTGATGCTAATTTAGCATGGGGAGTAATGCTTTTGTGATTTGCAGTAATTGTTCCTCATAATTTGATCAAACTATCAAAAGTATTTTGTTTTAGAACAATTCATTACTTTTTTTATGTTTTGTTAATTAAACTCTTTTTTTTTCAAGTGAAGGTAAGTATTTTTTTGTCTTTCTGTGCAAAGTCAAGTGTTAAAGTGAAATAAGTATAATAGACATAGGTTAAAATAAAGTAATATGTTCCAACACAAATATACCAATTCAGCCTATATAAATTACAGCTGTAACAGTTTCTATTCAACTTTTTATTTAATTTGGAAATTAGTTCTTATTAGCTGTTACTTTGACCTACTGGCCACTTAGGTAAAGTTTCAGTTTGCACGCATGTAGCAGGTCATTGAATATTTCCGTGGAGTCATAGAAAAGTCTCCCTAAAAGAACCCGGTTTCTGGAATTCCTGTTGAGAATGAATTCCTGTTTCTGGAATTCCTTTCGCAAGTTGGTACTGTATTAAATAAAGAAAACAACAACTGATAGAACCGTAAGCTCTAAAGAGAGCCAAAAATTTATGAATTATCAAGTTAAAGATGTTATGAAAACAATAGCTGAATTTTTGGAGAGCAGTGATCCTCCTATAATATTTTTAATATGTTAAGTAAAACAAAAGGAAATCTCAGATTTAGGAAAGTGAAATCTGTGTAACAAGCCATGATTTTAGCTCATTTTTTTGAGAAAAGAGTGAATAATGAAATTTGTTGGAAAAAAGGAGAGAATAATGTGAAAGCATTATAAGTTTGTTTTTGGTTTGTCTACTTTTAAAAGTATTATATATCTGTTTATTTCTAAATGTTTTGACTATGCAAATGTGCTCTTAATGAATATTTTGTTATTGTAAAATATTTGCATTCGTTGTTTTTGTAAGATTTGCATGTCTTTTAAAAGATAATAGATAACCTCTCTTTAAAAAGAGAGGTTCTCCATTATCTTCATTCCAGATTTATTGGATTTCTGATATTACTGGGATTAACTGTACAGCATATCAGTTTAAAGTTTGTGGTATCTGATGTGAAGATATATTCAGCAGAGCTAGATATCAGTAGCTCTTTCTCATTAGTACATTTATTGTTAGTAAGGTAACAAAATGTGTGTTTCAAAAACTGTATCACAAATTATTTGCAAATGAAAATTTCTTTCCATATTTTCCAAATCTCATGAGCTAATTAGAATGATGTATTACTAAAATTATGCATAACAAAGAAAAAATAAACTAAAGCACAGATCCGAAAGAATGATACAGCTGGCCCATGTCTTAGAGAGCTTGTTTGGTATGGTTTTCTTCATGCAAAATCATAATTTTTTCACATCTGATAATGTTTTTTTTTCTTCCACACTTTCATTTTCTTTAAATGCCTCATTTCAGTGCAGTTGAGTTGAGTCTTATTTTTTACTCTGTTGAAAATTTTTCCCTATTGTTAATGGATTGTAGTATATTCTGAATTAAGGGATTAGTAAAACTTAATTGTTTGAAAAACAGTGTATGTTTGCAGCACAACCCATATGTTGGGCAGCAGGTGTTTAATTAATCTGTTCTTGGTTCTTCTAGCATGACAGCATAAATAATAATCAGGTGCATATTTGCCTGCTTACCCCCACATGTTCATTGTTTTCATGGATTCGTCAAGATGTGAAACAAAATCTTTCATGCAGGTTGAGCTTGATATGTGAAATACTACATGCAGTCTTTATTTGTGTGTCATTGGCTTTGATAGGAAAATAAGAGCTCCAAGACTTCCATCACACTGCCTGTTGCATAACATAGTTTTAGATTTTTTATGCAAAGTTTAGTTTTTTTCTTACTTAGCATTATCCCCATGATCATCTGAAATTATGCAGTTAGAAATATGTACAGCATTTTCTGATTTTAGAAGAAATGTTCATAAAATATAAGGAAATATATATTTGTTTCTATGCTTTAAAAAGCTGTCCTGTGTATTGTATGCAGTGTCTTTGCTAAATAACCACAACTTTAACTGTTGCATTTTAGGTACCATATATAATATTCCAGTGTGTATATGGCTGCTTGACACACATCCATATAATTCCCCTATTTGCTATGTCAAACCAACTCCAGACATGCAGATTAAAGCCTCTCGCCATGTAGATACAAATGGAAGAATTTATTTGCCATATCTGCACCATTGGAATCCGGTGAGTCTTAAGCCATTTATTTTATAAGTTTTTTGAGTATATAAGTGAAACAGCAGTTATTGTTGCATTTAGGATTTTATGTCATCAATGTGTAGATCGGATTAGGAATAGTTTTTGTTACACTGCCCTACCATTAAATATCCAGACATCCCTCTGCTGATGATGAATTTGGTCTTACATAAGCACCACATCCCAGACTCAACTATAAATGTACTCGTAAAGTTATGATGACACAATAGCAAATGTAAAGCTATGACGAGACTGTGAATTCGGAGTTCCTTGGTCGAAAGAATGAACTGATTTCCAGCACAGATTAATAATAGGACTCCACATAAGTAATCATTTCATATGTGGCATTTCAGTGTCATCAAAGATCCCTATCTCAACGGTTAGTGATGTGATATGCAAATGAAAACAGACTGGGGCTGAATCTGTCAAGAAATGACTTGGTAAACCTACGAAGATAACAATATGACAGAAGAGCTCTGCAAAGGACTGTCTGCTCAGAACACAAATTAATGTCACATGTCACACAAACCCTATGTAAGATTATTGGGACTGATGTTAACACCAGTGCAGTGTACAGAACAGTGCATGACATGGGTTACCATGGTTCAGCAGCCATCTACAAGCCACTAATGCAATATGCTGATTAACATACTGTAAAGAACAATGATCTTGGATTGTAGACCAATGGAAAACTGTGCTTCAGACTGATTAGGCACAGTGTACCAGACTTATGGTGGTATTACTAGGTATAGTGGAGCAGGGAGAAAAGTAACTTCTGGACTGTATCATCTTGAAAATAAAGTTTAGTGAAGGCAGCATTGATGGTATTTTCGTGGTTAATCTTGAGCCCGTTATTTGTTATGGGCAATACCATGAATGCTGAGCTTTAGCTAGATGTCCTGGACAATTATGTACTGCCAATGCTGTGGAAGTACTTTGGGGAAGACACACATCTCTATCATCATGACAATACACCATGCCATACTGTTCCCATACTTGCAGATTAGTTTGAGGATGGACATCAAAAAGTTGAATTGGCCAGCCTGGAGTCCTGTGACCTGAAACCTACAGAAAATCTCTGGGATGAATTAGATCATCAGGTATGTAGAAGAAAAGTCTTCACAACAAATAATTTTGAACAGTCACCATTTTGAAGGCCAAATGGCAGAACATGTTGGCAGACATTAACAAAAAACTACTAGGAATAATCAAGAAATCAGCACCACAGGTTTTAGAAGGCACAGTTGGTTCCCTAATGTAATTCCAGCAAAATGTTACATTGCTTACAAAGAAGTAGCTTTCAGATAATCAATAACTCAGAACTCAAATAGCATGAAATTCTAAAATTAAAAGAAATTGCTTTATGCACTGGATATAACACCAATATTATTACCAAACTCTCCCAACACTCCCAATCCTCTTCTTCCAGAGTGAAAAATAAATGTAAATACACAGGTTTTATTCATTATATGCCAGGTATCTCCAACTGGATTCAAAAGAAACTTAAAGAAAATATTAACATTGGCACATCAGACAAGGCCTCGCATTTGCCCATCAACTGAGAAACAATGAGGACCTGTTGAAACCTGAAAGCAAATGTGGAGTTTATTTTGTACCTCTTTATTCACTAGGTGGTTGCACTAAGAAAAAAGACATAGGAATGACCAAAAGAGAGTTATCAACCCACCTTAAAGAACATAAATCAAATGATAAATATTCACAAAAAACTACACATCTGGTTAAAACAGTTATTGATAATGGGTTTACACCTGTTTAGGATGAAGCAAAAGTAACTTCAAATTAGATAGGATGAAAATGTTCTCTTCTTTATGAATCTATCGAAATTTCATCCAGTTGTCAAGCTTGCGACAAGGAACCCTCCATCAAAATTAACAGTACCTGGGATGATTTTCTTGCAACATTTTTTAAACTAAATGCAACCCATCAAACTTTTCTGAAATTTCAGCTGAATCCAACTGAAAGATGGCAGCACAAGACAGCAGCCCTATGATAATAAATTCAAAAACAGCTCATGAACAGAACGTACACAATTTGATGATGGCTGACAAGAGCCCAAGTGGCTGTACCATCATCCCATTTAGTACCTGTACCTTTACTGGTATTTAGAGAAATATAATCATTCTGATTCAGAAACGATCTGTGCTTATAAAAATGCCATTAGCAATTGTGCTCTACTATTTCATTTGACTCCTGAAATGTTTCACTTGGTGAATCAGGATTTTTGTATGGTTACAATGAAAGTAGAATGGAATTTCTTAAGCACAGTAGAGTGGCAGTACTCTTTGATTGCATGGAATTATTTAGGTAGATGGGTTCTTTGGGCTGTTTCAAAGGCCTGTCTTTCATCCATGTCAGTCTTATCTTGTTAATTTGTAAGAAAAGGGTACAGGAAGGTTCATAGTATTTTCCAAGACATTTCTTAATTCAGGGTTCTAACTCAACCTGGAATTCTCAGGGAATTTGAAAATGGTTCCAAAAATCAGGGAGAACTCAGGGAAAATTACCCTTTTTTGTAAAAATCAAGGAAAACTCAGGGAAAATTACCCCTTTTTTTTGTAAAATTCAATGGATACTTTATTTTGCAAAAAACTTATTTTTTCAAGATTTCAAACTTTTGCTTGCAATTACTGCCTGCTTAAAATTTGGTGGATCTTACTTTCAGTTATATTAAGTATTTCATTTATTCTCTAAAAAAGATACAAAATTGAATTTTTAAAATTGCCAGTTATTAAGCTTTTGTTCAATTTCTGCAGGCAGTTATAATATGGAACAATTAGGCACAATGACTCCTGCTTGAAGAAACACTTCACAAGGAACCAACCAAATGATGGATCAAAGTCCTTTGGTTCTCTTGAAACATGTTTCTTTGAACAGAGCCATTCCATCATTAAGCTTAGCTGCATTGTGTTATAGAAAAACTTAAACTATTCAACTGACAGATTTTTTCTTACATATGACTTGTTTCTATGGGAATGTATTTACAAATTCTGTGTGGGTAGTATTCACAAAAGTTCACGGAAATTTGGTACAGAAAATAATGTGCACAGTTGTTATTAATGAAAAGCAGGTAATTTTATAAAGACAAATTACTTAAAGAATTTACAAGTGTGTGCTTTGGTGAGAAAAATGAATGGAATGGAATGAAACAATTCTTTGCAACATGCCACTCTGGAAAACTTTAAAAACCACCTGGAGAACCTGGAAAAGTCAGGGAATTTTTTTATTACTTTTGAGTGGGAACCCTGTAATTATAATTTATGTTTCTTTCAGAATTTGCTCAAGCATATTGAGTAAGTAGCATACAATGTTAGGGTATTGCAGTTGTGCTTATAAAGCAACCACCCGAATAGTTTCACCTTGTGAATTAGGATTTTTGTGTGGTATTTACAGACTTTAAAAAGGCCTTTGATTCAGCACTTAGGAAAATGTTATCTGGGATGAAAGACAGGCTTTTGAAATAAGTTACTGGCCATTACATCCTGAGTCTTGCAATGGTAATGATGGAGGGAAAAGTTGGTAAGTGGTTTGAGATTAACTCTGTAGTAGGACAGGGATGTAGGTTGTCTCCACATTTGTGTTTCATCTACACTGATAAACTGGTTAAAGAAAATAACTTAGCATTTGATGTTGAATTATGCGGCTGCAGTATCAGCAAGTTGCTGTATGCATGCTGGTGATTAACTGCTAATTTCTGAGAATGTAAATAATCTAGTGTAACTGCATCAGTTGAATAGGATTTGTTAAAAATTCAAGATGTAGATAGCTATTGAAGAATCTAAAGGTCTGGTTCCACATTAAACCACAGAAATCATCAAATGG
This sequence comes from Macrothele yani, assembly GCA_039090855.1. Taxonomy (NCBI): domain Eukaryota; kingdom Metazoa; phylum Arthropoda; class Arachnida; order Araneae; family Macrothelidae; genus Macrothele; species Macrothele yani. The sequence continues at coordinate 70,796,221 of CM076994.1, read as the reverse complement.
CAGTATAGAAGGAGAGGCTAGAACAGCTAGAAGATTTTAATTTATTGAGGAGACAGGTAAATGCAGTAAGGTTTTAGATAAAATACTTACACACTTTGCTGATCCTATTGTCAGCTGGATAAAACTATTTTTACTAAGCAAGAGATTGTCCTGCAAATAAAATGGCTGTATGCTATGTATTTTTTAGACCTACCTTCATTTACTGTATTGACAGCTGAGTGCAAAGTACAGGCTTTTTTTGAAAGAATGAAAAAAAAAAGAAGATATATGCTGCTGATTTGAGAGTGATAAGGAGAATATCATTGAGGAGGCATTATTTTGGGCTTCTGTATTAACTTGAGAGAAGGCTGTGGTGATAGATGCAGAGCTTCTGAAGAACATAACAAAAGTTTGAATTCGGTAAATGCAGTAAGGTTTTAGATAAAATACTTATACACTTTGCTGATCCTATTGTCAGCTGGATAAAACTATTTTTACTAAGCAAGAGATTGTCCTGCAAATAAAATGGCTGTATGCTATGTATTTTTTAGACCTACCTTCATTTACTGTATTGACAGCTCAGTGCAAAGTACAGGCCTTTTTTGAAAGAATGAAAAAAAAAAAAAAGATATATGCTGCTGATTTGAGAGTGATAAGGAGAATATCATTGAGGAGGCATTATTTTGGACTTCTGTATTAACTTGAGAGAAGGCTGTGGTGATAGATGCAGAGCTTCTGAAGAACATGACAAAAGTTTGAATTCGTTTTTAGGGGGTAGGTTGGAAACTGGGTCCCGTTGATGAGAAATTTGCAGTATTTTTTGATAATGGGATATTGGGCATTGAGCTAATTGATAAGATGAAAAAGTTGAAACACTCCATGCTGCAAATTTCTTAAACAAGCAGCTCAAACCGCTTAATACATTGATCTAAATTGCAAAAAAATAATCTTTGTGAAATGTTTCCAAATGTTGCTATTTCTCTGACTTTTTACTACCACAGCTAGAGAACTTTCAGTAAAATAAAGTAGGTCAAGAATTACTTAAAATCGGCAGTGTCATTGGGTAGCCTGAGTGATTGATCAGTTCTGAGCATTGAAGCTGATTTAGTTCAGTGTTTCAGAGATGTGATCAATGGTTTTTTAATGAAGAAAGCCAAAAAGTGGCAGTGATCTGAAGTTATTAAATAATTTAAAAATTAATTATTTGCTTTCAGTATAACTGAGAATTTTAAGTTATCTTCAGCACCATGAACACTTCAGAAATTCAATAGTTGGAAGTCAATATAATGCAGACCATGAAAGGCACCTGTTAAAAATGTTCTTGACACCCACCTATCTTCTTCGTTGCCCTAATTATGTTCATCAGTGTTTGTTAATGATATACCTGAATGTCATGTGGCTACAAGGGTATTGTTAAATGGTGTGTAATGATAAGGACTGCAGTATTGAGTGAAGGAAGATCAGACTTGCAAAATTTTGATGAAACATATAGTTGACCAAGATTAAACACACGTTCTGGATGGTAATGACAGACATATGTTAACAAGAATTATCAAAGGAATTAACTGTGGTAAGAAAATTATTCTTCTTGATCTTACTGATAATTCTTGCTTCATAATATGTGCTTGTAGATATTTTACAGTGAATCTTATGCTCTCTTACTGTTCTTTAGAAGGCTTGAGATTTTGTAACTGCATGATGAAAGAACTCATTTTTGGTTTCAGGCAATGTGGGAGCATGCTCTTGGGTGTGATGCTGTTTAGAAGCATAGTGTGATTAAGTTGTAATTGATCACAAGTTCTGCTGCTGAAGCCTGCGAGTGCTACTTGCAATCTGTCATATGATGTCATACCCCTTTAACATGCTACTATTGCTTCCGAACTTCATAGTGCAAAGGTTATCATGCATGTACCAAAACATTTTATATATGAAGAATACAGAGGGCAGTGTCAGGGCACTTGGTCAAGAAAAAGTAATAAATTTTAAAAGCAGGTTGGGAGTGTTTTTTTTTCTTCCTCTATATTGTGGAACAGTTCTATATGTCCATGTTAGTAAAAGTGCCATGTCAGAGTGCTTTTGAGGGTCAGGAATTTTGCCCATGAGAATATGGAAAAGTCAGGAAATTCCATTTCTGTAATTTGCAGACATTCTGAGAGTGCATGTTGGGTTTCTGCTGAAAAAAAAAACAAACAGCAGCAAGATGATCAGTGCAAAATTTGATGTCTTTCAAGGTATGAATTTAATATATTGCTGCCAGAATTTCAGGCCCGACAGTAATGAATTTGAAACATGAGGCTTGTTAATATAAAGGAGACGTAGGACATGGCTGTTTGCTCTTTTTACACATCACAGAAGTAACAGAAATCTATTGGAGTACAAGAGATTAGGGTAAGATACAGAATTAGTGTGGAATAAACAGAACATGAAGAGAACTGGATGTTGTGCCAAGAATGTTTGCAGTAATGAAGTTTGGGGTTTGACATACATAAAAAATCATTTACTGCTTTTCTTTTTTGTGTGCTCTCCCGGATAAGGTGTTCATAAATGGAATGTTGAAAATTTTCTACATATTTGCCATCCTCTACTAGATGGAGTAAGTGTATGTTTGACACATCACTGGTTGTGGTTGATCTTAAAAATATACAGAGATTGATTCACCTCTATAGTGGCAAAGTAAAATGCATGTCATATGCAAATCGTGTGCATCACAATTAAGTAACCATGTGTATTGTGCAGCAGCAGCCTTCCGCTTTAAGAGCATTTGTAATTTTTCTTTCGTGGTATTAAGATGCCTCCACAAGTGCTGTATACAAATAACCTTCTTTGCCCTTTCCAAAGAAGGTTATTCATATACAGCAATCCAAAAAAGGTGCAAAGAAAATGGTTGTGTGATTTCTAAAAATGGCACATGTCAAGTAATTAAGCGTGCAAAAGGGAACTTTGCAGCTTGCTCAAGTAGCACACAAACACCATGAAAATAACACCCTACACCAAAGAGTACCACTGAGGTGGTGCGAAGAGTCATGTCTCTTGTAAAGAAAGAGAATCCAGCAATGCAAAAAGCATGCACAGCATGTAGGTGTCTCACAGGCAATTGTAAACTGCATTATCAAATCTGAGTTACACTTAGAAAAGCGGTTTACAAGCTCTTTCTGTGCCACATTTTGGAGTGGATGGTAAACTGCAGGAAACTGTATGAGAGACACCTAGCAAGGGATAGGTGGAAGTTTGTGGTCTTTTTTGATGAAGCTTGGATATACCTTAGTGACACAAAAGCCGAGCAATATACTATCAAGAAAAGGGTGGCAAGGCATACCCGGAATGGGTACATGAATGCAAAGAAAGTTTTTCAGGTGGATTTATGGTTGTGGCAGTTTATTGCTATAATGGCAAGTTAAAGCTGTGAAAGGCTGTGAATAAGACAGAAATTAATGCAGCTTATTATCAGACAAACATTCTGGACCCAATTTACCACGAAGAAATTCCATCCTTATATGGTGCTATGGCTTCAAATGTATGGATCCACCAAGATAAGGCTTCGAGTCGTATGGCTAGGTTCACAGTGACACGCATGTGGAAGATGGAAGCTGAAACCGGGATTCATGCGATACCATTCTCCTCAATTCCTGTCAAATCCCCAGGTGCCTCTCCCATGGGTTTTTGTGGCTTTAGGGAACTTAAAAGAGCCCTGGAAAGTAGACGACCCGAAACAATTGACAGCCTTTGGAAAACTTGCAAAGAGGAGTGAGAGAAAATTTATCTTGCCTGTCTGCAAAGAGGCCTGCTACAGTGGAACTTGCACTGCAGAAGGATAGTACAGGAACATGTTAAGCACATAAAACACAGCAGAAGTTGGTGCTATAGCATTTCATAACTGTATGATCCTGCAAACTTTGTCACTGTAAATGTGAAATAACCTCTGTATATACTCTATCTACCAACAAGTAATTGGACACCCCTGCAATCGACGATATCTGCGGTCCTGATACACGTCACGGCCGCCGCCGTTGAATATTGTGTGGGAAACAACAGCGCAACCAGTCGCATGCAAGATGCCACGCAGTTCGGAGATCTCTGATTTTGAGAAAGGTGTAATCGTCGGGTATCACAGAAATGGCCGATCCGTGCGTGACATATCCAGCGAGTTTAAGTACCCAAAATCGGCAGTGGCCTATGTGATTGGCAAGTGGAAGATGAGAGGTGACTGTCGGAATGTGCCCTGACCCGGCAGACCCACAAAACTGGGAATTAGAGACCGACGGGTGCTGGCCAGAGAAATTCGGAAGAACCGCACCCAATCGATGGGCCACATCCGCTAGGAGTTTCAACAGGCACCCGGGAGTGTTCTTTCGATGAATACCATCCGTAAGGAAGCCCATCTGCTCGGTTATCATGGACGAGCTGCAGCCCACGAGCCTTTGTTCACCAAGTCCAATAGCGCTGCTCGGCTAACGTGGTGCAAAGAACGTTGACAGTGGACCATTGAACAGTGGAAACAGGTTCTCTGGAGCGACGAATCAAGGTTCACCCTCTACCGTTCGGATGGCAGGGTCTGGGTTTGGCGTCTGCCTGGAGAATGCCTCCTGCTGAAATGTATTGTGCCAACTGTGAAGTTCGGCGGCGGTGGAATTATGCTATGGGGGTGTTTCTCCTGGTATGCCACGGGACCCTTGGTCGTAATTCGTGGTAGACTCAACGCTGAGACCTATTGCACCATTTTGGATGACCATGCGCTTCCTACATTGTGGTAGTTTTACGGGGTGGACCCATGTTACTTTCAGGATGACAATGCCTCCTGTCATGTTGCGAGGTCCACCATGGCTTGGTATGGTGACAATGGGGTTAATTAAATGGAACTGGCCTGCGCAGAGCCCAGACTTTAACCCTATCGAGCACCTCTGGGACGAGTTGGAGCGTCGACTTAAGGGGTGCCCCCACCGTCCGAAATCGGTGAAGGAACTGACCTGTCTTCTCCAAGCCGAGTGGAATAAAATACCGCTAGCCATCGTACAGCGTCTGGTTGAGAGTATGCCCCGGAGGGTCGCAGCTGTAATCGCCGCTCGTAGAGGCTCCACCAACTATTGAAGGTGAATAAACTTTGTTTTCCTTTGCTATCACAGGTGTCCAATTACTTGTTGGTAGATAGTGTATATATATATATATATTTATTAACGATCAAATAAGGGTACACAGCAAGATTTTCTGTTATGATTTGTATATCCTACCATCTATTCATACATCTATCTATTGGCATGTTTCTTTTCTTAATGCATAAAGAATTTTTTTACTTGGGGGGGGGGGTGGAGATTGAGAAATGTGAGACATATTTCCAGTTCATGTATGATACAAACAAAATTTTTTTTACTATGAAATATACAAAAACTAGTGAGCATCAGAATTTGGCAACAATATATGTATATATGAATATTTAAAATTATTTATTTTCTTTTTTCAATATAGATGACCTCTGATTTACTTGGGCTAATACAAGTGATGATAATTGTGTTTGGAGAAACACCACCTGTATATGCCAAACCAAAAGTGCAAGATTCTACTTCACACAACCCACCACCACCATATCCCGCTCAAGCATCAAGTGAGTATCAAATTTTAAATATAACTATCTGTGCAATTTTTGTTTTTACTTCAGTTATGCTGATTTGCATGTATGAAGTTTTTGCATGATTTTTTTCCTTTCTCTGTGTGTACACACTCTCTGTGAAGAAAAATTATGAACTTTTATTTCAAAATTTCCTGGGAAGCAAACCATATCCAAGGATGTAGTATGCCCATAACATCAAGGAATGCAATAAATTTTTCTGTGGAAATTCCTGAAAAAGTACATTTTACAGTATGTAGATTTCCCTGGCAAAATCAGCTGATAAAAAAAATGTAATTTTGTAACAGTATTCCTGATATTCTGAAATAAGGTGATCATAACCATTACCAAATGTTAATAATAAGATCATAGATTGGTGTGGTGTATGTTGGGTGAGTATTTGTCAGGCATTTCATGATGATGAAGCTCTCAGAGGAGACACAAGAAATATCAAATTTTTGTAGCATTGGAATTCCAGGGCCAAATTTCAAGGCTAATTTTACTAGTCCAAGAGTAAAACTAGTGCTGAAATTTAGGAGTATTAAACCATAGGGAAGTCTAAATGTAATACAATGCCATTATTTATGCAGTTTCATTTTAAAGGGAAATTTTGTTGTGCTAAAATGTTAATAGCCTGAAGTGCATTTTTTTAATTGTGCGAATTTTGTGTCACTAGGATTTGTCGCTAAAAACAATGCAGTGCCAGTCGGAGGCCAACCATTATTCTGGGGCACACCACCACTCCAGATGGAACAGCTGATACAGGGTAGAGTTAATGGAAGATGTTGGAAGGAATGATGTGAATGGAGTCCTACCTCTGCAAGTTGTTTTGCAATGATGCGCAGTGATACAGGATGCTGTGTAGGGGCTGCTACATCTTGCTGGATGGTGGACAGAGAAGCTGTTGGAGAGGTTGACTTGTCAGACTCTGAGACAATCTTGTCACCCAGTTGCCCACACGGGCCGACCAGAAACTTCTTCGTGTATGTGCATGCCCTCAGGTACCCATTGCTGCAACACTATGGCTCAGATGTTTCACAATTCATCAACACAACTAGCCTGCTTCTTACAATTCCCTGATGCTGTCCCTCTCAAGTGTGTGCACCATGTTCATATGGCTATAGGGTGCTGTTGAGGCATAAGTAGTGGCAACTGAAGTGAATACACTGAATAATGCAGCCAGAATGTTCACTGGGCACTTCTGACAGCTCTTGTCTAGGCCACTGGACCTGCAATTCAAATTAGAGTTCTGCACAGGCCTGGTGCTGTTTGGGTGTGGTAAACGATGAGACAGGGAAGCTTGGTAAGGAATTGAATAGTAGGATTGGCAAAGCAGAAAAGGTATTCTATCAGCTGTGTAAGACTATTTTTCACTAAGGGGGTATGGTAAACGATGAGACAGGGAAGCTTGGTAAGGAATTGAATAGTAGGATTGGCAAAGCAGAAAAGGTATTCTATCAGCTGTGTAAGACTATTTTTCACTAAGGGGGTAATTAGCCAAAGAACAAAGCTGGCTGTTTACAATGAAATATTTAGACATACCCTCTGTGGTTATTAGTGAGAGTTGAGTGCAAAGAAAGGGTCTCACTAGGTGGTGCCAATATGAAATTGGTAAGAGGAATATTAGAAAAAAGTAGATAAATTCAGTGACATTGTGGGGAAGTAATGCAGAAGGGCGATCTGAGTTGCGTACTTCTGCTGAAGACAAATTTAATGAAAACATGATTACTTAGTTTTGTCAATGTGCCCTATGAGAGAGGAAATATTCCCATGGCAGTTACATTGTAGTGCAGCTGGTCTCAGACCAAGTAGAAGACCTAGAACAAGATAAATGGATGGTATAAAGTTGGCCATTAGTGACAGTTATGAGAGGTCAAAATTCTTGCATGGGAATGAGAGGAGTGGAAAATATTGTAGGTACTCGGCAGTAATTTTTATATCATTATTAAAGGTCTACGCGAGTACTGCATTAACCTCTCTGTTCCACCTGATGATGGGGTAAATGTTACCCTGAAAGTGCTAGTGGAGGTTTGAATTTGTAAATAGCTTTCATCTTTTATTAAATATCGTACATAGACAGTGGTGTTTGTTTTGTATATCATTATCATATTCTGTATTTCTGTGTAGTGTTTAACCAGTCCAAACACCCACTGTTGAATACACAGGTGCAATGTGACAATAAATAAATAAATAAATAAATGACTGAATGATATAGTACTCAAGTTAATTGCCTGGTGTCTGTGTAATAGAAATATTAAGGAAAACATTGAATATCTGGGTAATCAATAATTGGAAAAACTACATAGCTCAAACTTCTTCCTAAACCTTTGTCTATCCTTTTCCACAGTCCTGTGATCAGTACTTGGTTATATCTGCTCAAGTGATAACTACTTATTTCCCTTCTAAGCAGTTGTGACTTAGTGAAACTATACAGAAGAGACATGTTTAGTATAAAAAAAAAAAAAAAAAAAGTGGTGGATATAGCAAAACTAAAAATGCTTTTTGACTGCTTTTTTGCCTTTCATTTTTGAATAAATAATGAGATTATCTAAAAATTGAGTTTATTGCTGTAATTTTGGGATTATGTTTATTTCCACTGTTGAATTTTGGGAATTTAATAGCATGCAGTATTCACACAAGTGTACTGTAACATGTGGGACACATAATTTGTGCATTCCCATTATCAAAAGCACTTCTTCACTCCTATGAAGTATTTCCCAAAATACTCTGATGATAGTCTAGATTAAGTTTAATTAAGCTCAACCTTGTCTGTTCTTACAACTATTCATTTTGAGTTTTGGATGTAGTGAGTAATACATTTTTGTAAAACTGAATGTCATATCAGTAATGGTATTAAGAGTAAAGTAAACACTTCCTTGCATATCAGGAATTTAACTGTGATCCCCAGAATTATTTTTAACATTGTCATGGGATAGTAAGGTAAACAACAAGTGTAATGGTGAATTGTTAATGCATTGTGGTTGAGAATAGTGTAAAGGGTCCAGTAAATTACCTACAAGAATTTGGTTGTTGTACAATCTGACAGAATTTAAAAGCATATCTGGATGAACCATTTCACAATGACCTGCATACAAAGTGCCCATTGCATTGCCTTCCACTGGCCACCAGCCATTGGCAACAGTTCCTCGTGTAGTTTTGGCTTTAAGTTATGTGGAACATGAAATGGCATTTTGTGTTATCTTTTATGACAAATCTCAGTTTTGCTTAGGAGCCAGTGATCACTGTATCCATGTGTAGAGATAAGGTGGTCAGTGCTGTGCTTTGCTGCCATTGAACAATTCACGGTTTGAACAACAAGCATTATGTTTTTGAGCACAGTGAGCCAAGACAGCTGGTTGTCTGTAGTGTGCATCCTGAACACTTTGACGGTGTAGTATTCTTTCTGAAGTATTTTAGAATTTGTAGGATTATTCTTAATTGCAGGGGTGCCAGATCTGTTTTGTTTTAAGATAACATGCCACATACTGCTAATATCCCTTTGAGAATGCAACTTGTCAGCACCTTTTCATGGGCAGTAACCTCTAACTGACACACAACTTAATTTGTTCCTGGATGTCAGTTGCAGCAAACGTAGTATGATTTAGGCTTCAGGATGCCCTCTGATGGTTATATACAGCTACATGTCTCTGCATGCAGCCTTGTCTCCCAAATCATGGGGAAATTGCAAGGTGTTGATTACTGCCTTGTAATTGATCTGTATGTGAAAAAAAATTCTGCTTTTGCTGTGTAACTGTACATCTACCAGTCTGTCTTGTCTGATTTATATCTGATTCTATCAATTTCTTCTGGGTCTGCAGTTTCTGTGTCAGAGTATGTATTTGCATGCCAGTAAATTGCTTCTGTTAATACATAGGTATGATTAGTGTGCAGAACTCTTTGTGCATAATTCTCCATGTAGCATTCGACTGTGGTCTTATTAACCAGTTACATTTGAAAGTGCCATTCTTGTCTGTGCTATTCCATCCATTTATGTATACCAGGGGTGAAGTATACTAGTATCCAGTGTATAGTTTATTTGAATATACAGTCAAACCCGTTTATATTGAACTCTGATATAACGAATTATTGCGTATTTTGAACTTTTGAAAATCACTGTCAAAATATCCTGAAAATAACATGCAATGCATTTTCTTATATTGAACAAGTTGAAACAGCCTTACTGTATATATTGAATTTTTCGAATAAAACTCCTCGCAAATTTTCTCGAAAACAAATCTTGTCAAGCAAGATCACTTCTTTTTCAGCATAAGTCAGAATTCCTCTTGGCGAATTTCTGACGCTTTCAACATTTCCCTACTGGAAGCAGTCTTTGCTTTCATTGATCAAGAGACCCTCTCTTTTCCGATTTTTTCAATGAGACCCCCACCCCCACCCCCACTTACCAGCCTACCTCCTCCGAAGCACACTGAGGCAAAAAGGAAAGAAGGGAACTGGGAAAAAAAAAAAAAAAAAAAAAAAAAAATTGAAACTGAACATGATGAATTTGAAGAGCTGTGGTGTGACTTGTGACTTACAAAAGTTGTTCCAGAAGGCTTGCAATTTGAAGAATTTGTTGATGCTGAACAACAAGGCAGAAATAGCACCGGAAAGAACAGATGCAGAAATAGTGTTCAAAGTTCGGAATTAACAGCTGGGGCTGCCAGCAGCGATGATGATAATGAAGAGGCCAAACTTCTTACAAGCATAGTGGAGTTTCTTGCAGAGGCTACGGCACTCTGACAGTATTGTAAAATGATTGAGGGTACAGGATACACTTTAGTTGACAAAATCGAACAGGTTGGAAACAGCATTTTGACAAATGCAATAACTTTAAAGAAGCAGAAAAAGATGACTGATTATTTTGTGCCTTAAAGCATCGATTCTGGTAAGACTTCCTTTTCTGTCATATTGCTGTGTATCCTGTCTTTAACTGATTTGTCCTGGTAATTAATTCTTTTCACAATTTATAGTACAGAAGCAAATAATCTTAGTTTTTGTGTGTTCACCTGTTGTATACACCAGAACAGCATTCAGTCTGGTAGGGCGGTAAAACCTGTATATATTGAATTATTGTGTATTTCGAATTATCGAGTTCTCCCCTTCGAATTTGATATAAACGGGTTCAACTGTATTATTCTTATTTATTTAAAACTGGAAACAGTTTTAATTAGATAGGAAAAATGTGTTCAAATTGGAAACTGTATATAATTTGTGACTGCTAAGCTTGCGATGTTAAGATAGAATAATAATAACAGCGTTTACACAATAAAATGTTTATTATACATCAACTATAGTTTTGCAGAGAAGTCGTTCAGTCAACAGATTCATGAAGTTGTTTAGTTCAGTCCATATTGGGTGGTATAAGATATCGTGTGTCACAGCCATTTCCAGTTCCAGCACTAGTTACAAAACATTGAGAGTTCTGTTGACTGCACTTGCACATGAATCTGTTGAGAATGTTGATGTTCCAGTCTCATCCCATAGAGCATACTTTTGCTGCCACCATTCCCATATTTTGCTGCATTGCTTGTTCTTAGGTTGTGAATCATTTCTCTTTTTACTACAATTTCAGTATTTTTTGCATTTGTTTTATGAGCTGCTACTGCATGTGGATAACTGTTTTATTATTACTCAACATATTTCTAAATAACCAGAATAAGTGGCAGTGCTTCATCTGCATCCTACCCTTTGAATATTAAATGTTAATGAATATGCTTGGGTGGTTACAAGTTGATTGAGTTGACTGTTTTCTGCCATAAATTATGATAGAGGAAGGAGGAAATAATTGAAAAACAGACTCAATTCTTTGTAAAAGAAACACTGGAAATGCAATCTGAAAATGTAGTGCACATTCTTCACCATTACGAGAATTCTGATTGAATTCATGGCTATGTGGCTTTAAAATAATGAACAAACTACTATTGGTCATGTGTTCTGTTTTCTCCAGAAATAAATGCTTAGACTAAAGATGGTGCGCATGACTCGGACAGTTCCAGAGTCTTGAAGTGACATTATGAAATATCTCCTGGACAGGTTAGTACCTCAGCTGATGTGATTCAGTTTGGAAAAAACTTAATGGAATTTTATCTGAGCTCTATCTCTCCCATTAAATTTCCCTATCTTATTTTCAGATTCTTTGAATGATCATGCCAGATATGAAAAACACATGGATGTGATTTATACTTTCCTAGAGACAGTGTTTGAAAATAAAAATATGCAAATTTTTGTATCCCCTCCACAAAGAATAAAAAATTTGGGAAGTGACAAAAATACAATCTTACTAATCTCAGCTTTAATGAATAAAAAGGAAAAAAATAACACCAGTAATAGATTCTGATAACACTATTGAAAAGGTCATGTCCCTCACCACTGATGAAGAAAAAGGACTGCCATCCCTCCTTGTTGTTCCATGTCTATAGTGAGGAGCAAGAAAGAGAACTGAGTTCACCACATATTAACATAATTACTACTGATTTTAACACAATTTTTTGGAAATAAAAATGATCATGAAAGTAGGCTATTACATCTTTGAAACTGAGTTAGACCACTTCACCTTGGTATTATTTCCTTCAAGCTTAAATGGTCAAATAAGCAAATGATGACCTTGCCCAGTGGTGTAACCATGTTTCAAAATTCGGGGGGGGGTTCCGATCACACATACACACATTATATATATATATACATACAGGGTGCATAGAAAAGAAGTCCCTTTAGCCTGGAATAACTTGCAAACGGAGAGAGGTACAGCTATGCAAGTGAGATAACTGTATAGTAAAGCGACTACGCCTGATCAAATGCAACCGATAGCAGTGCCCCTAGTGGCGAAATACGGAAATTAGCCATTGCAAATCGAAACCGAAAAGAGATAGAGCAAAATTTCCAATTACAAAGTTGTAGAGCATCAATTAATTAGTACAAAACGACATTTGTTTCACACGGATAAGATAAATTGTCGCCTGAGGACCATAAAATGTCCGACATCGATGCGCGACCTTTTGTGTGAACTTTTGAATGGAACAGGCATAGGTATGAGCAAATACACACAATTTATTGCATAAATGTGCACTTATGTCAATACAGTTTGATGACGTCAGACAAAACAAAAAAGGCAAACTGGCTCACAGTGATAAAAAAATGAATGTTGAGTGTGTTCTAAGAGTTCGCCATTGCCCATGATACACATTTGTATTCGTGAAAGTAACTCTGCATGCACATTTCTCAGCATGGGAGGTGTCACACTACTGCAAGCATCTGTAACACGACGACGTAGATCCAGCAGACTTGTAAGTGCTGTTGCATACACCTGATTTTTTACTTAACCCCAGAAATCCAAGCTTGCCTTTCTCACACAGCATACATAGACCTAAACTTCTGATCAGGGTACATCCTGCTACTGGTTTTTATATAGTAGGTACGGTACAACATCACAATCTGCATTTGCATGCGGCTACATTTGCGAAATGTGAATATACAGATTCGAATCGTCGCACATCAATTTCGGACTTTTTAGGGTATTCAGGCGACAATTTATCTTATCCGTGTGAAACAAATGTCATTTTGTACTAATTAATTGATGCTCTACAACTTTGTAATTGGAAATTTTGCTTTATCTCTTTTTGTTTTTGATTTGCGATGGCTAACTTCCGCATTTCACCACAAGGAGCGCTGCTCTCGGTTGCATTCGATTGGGCGCAGTCGCTTTACTATACCGTTATCTCACTTGCATAACTGTATCTCTCTCCGTTCGCAAGTTATTCCAGGCTAAAGGGACTTTCCTATGCACCCTGTATATATGTATATGAGGATCACAACTCTGAAAATCTGGGGGGTCCTTGTTTCTTTTACTACTATTTTGTGTTGGATGTCAAGACATTTTAATTTACTGTGTTTCATTATTACAGAAAAACATAGGCTTTATCTTTTTCTTTGATTGCATGGAATGTAAAATTATTTAGTATTGCTCTGAATCGTCTCTAATTACTGTTATTAATCACAATTGTTATTTGGTATTCTAGTACATTTTCTTTTTCTGAAGCTTTGTTTGTCTCTTCAGATTTTTTGTTTTCATATTTAGCTGCATAATAAATCTCTGAAGTTTAGCTGCGCCGCCCCGGTGGTGCAGTGGTCTAAGCGATGGCCTCTGATCATTCGTCCACAAGTGGTCCGGGTTCGAATCCCGGTGAGGCATGGATGTTGTGTTTGTCTTACGGCACCAGTGACCCTAATTTAGGGACGGGCGACTGCTTATAGCCCATTGAGTTGCTCACGGTGGTCGTTAAACCTCCAATCAAAAAAAAAAAAAGTTAAGCTGCCAGCAAATGAAATTTTAGCCTGAGAATCTGGCAATACTCTGTTCTTTCAAAAAACGCATATAGCGTATTAAACCCGTTTATTTTTGTGGCGTAGTAAGTTCAAAGAAAAGCTTGGCGAATCCCCCCCGCCCCCAATTGGCAACTATTAAATCCGTTTATTTTTTGCGGCGCAGTAAGTTCAAAGATTCGATAAAACTATTGTTTTGAGGTTAACAACTTTTTTTAGTGGAGTTTCTTATGTTTTTTAACAACTTCAGTGATTTTCTACGGTTTCAAACATTTTAAATACAGTTTTAAATCAAGTGAATAACTTCCTCACTTTCCGTAGTTGTCGTAAATGTAATTGTGAAACTTGTCTGTCACTTTTAAAATGCAATTCATTTTGCTTCTTTGTCTTCAGGCTGTTCGCAAACTTTGATTTTTCGTGCGCAAATTTTTCAGATTTTAGTCCAGTGTTTAAAGTTATAAAAGTGTTGACTGTGAACTTATTCATTGATGAGGTCAATTCAGTACTGCAAAAACTCTACAAATTCTATCGGCATTCCCCAAATAAAATACGTCAACTGAAGAAGATATCAGATATTCTTCAGAGTCAAGCATGCTGCTGTTACTATTGAAAAAACGTAAAACAAGCAAGGCTGACCACTTATTTCGTTACCTCCGCTTCCTCTGCAGGTACAAAGAAAGAAGTGCTCCAAACAGAAAACCCAAGTTCGCCATGCTTACCGGGCAGTCATGTAAGCGATGTAAAGGCCAGGAAGTTTCAAGAAGCTTGGCTGAAAGAACTGAGATGGCTGCACTATGATAAAGCAACTGGCATAGGAAAATGTGATGTTTGTGCCATATTTCCAGGAATATCGGACAAGAATTCCAAAGTAGTGACAGGCTTTACTGGTCCATTCAAACTAGAGACCTTCAAGAAACATGGTAAATCGTTTCAACATGAAAAAAAGCATACCATGCACAAATTTGCCCAGAAGCAACACCGCTTGCTGTAAAAAAAAAAAAAAAAAAAAAAAAAAATGTGCGAAAAAAATTGATGAAAAACTGTTTGAACATCTGAAGATTTGTTTTAATGTAGCATATTACATTGCTAAAAACAACAAATTTTTCAGTGCCATGAAAGAACTTTTAATACTGGCTGATAAATTAGGAGTTGAAGTTAGAAACAAATATAGTAATCACAAGACTTGCAAAGAGTTTATTTCACATATTGCAGCTGTGAAAGAAAAAGGACTGGTATGTGAACTTCAAGGCCAGAATTGTGTGAGCTTGTTGCTAGATAGCTAGCTCAACTGATAAAAGAGGTGTGGAAGAACTGATATTGTATGCTAGGTATATTAAAGATGAAAAGGTAAAAGGGAGATTTTTATCTATTCTTTCTCTTGAAAATGTTCCTGCAGATGGATATTTGAAATTCATAGAAGGTGAACTAGAAAAACTAGGACTTGCTCATTGGTTGTCTTCTGACAATCTAGTTGGAATTGGAACAGATGGAGCTGCAAGTATGATTGGTGCAGAAAATGGACTGGTACAAAAACTTTGTCAGAAACTAAAGCATTTAATAGGCATTCACTGCATTGCTCACAAGTTAAATTTAAGTGTGTTAGAGGCAATAAAAAAATGTAAAATTCATTGATGAGGTCAATTCAGTACTGCAAAAACTCTACAAATTCTATCGGCATTCCCCAAATAAAATGCGTCAACTGAAGAAGATATCAGATATTCTTCAGAGTCAACTGCTAAAATTTCAGTACCTTCATAATGTAAGATGGGTTGCAAGTAAAGTTGGTGCTCTTGCTGCACTTGTGAAAGACTGGAAGTGTGTAATTATACATCTTGAAAATGTTACGAATGAAAAAGGGAACAGTTTAGCTTCAGCAGTTGCAAAAGGCCTTCTGAAAAAGTTAAATGATTTCAAGTTTGTCATCATGCTGCACTTTCTTTTAGATTTCCTGTCTGTATTTAAGAATTTGTCCCTTATATTTCAAAAGTAAAAACTTATCATTAGTGCAGTGAAACTTCATGTCAAAAATGCCATTTCAACACTTCAGACAATGAAGGATGCACCTGGCCATCATGAAGATAATGTTTTTAATAACACAACTCTTACAGGAATACATCAAGAAGTGCAGCTGCATGGGATTGACAATAGTGCCAATTCTTCATTTCAAATGGACAAGGAGAAGCTCCTGGAATGTGACATCAAATATCTAGAGGGACAGTTTCTAGGACTTTCTGGAAGTGTTCACAGGTGTACAAAGGTCTTTGACACATTTACGTGGCCAACAGGAAATAACTTAGAAAATTACAACACTGGGTAAACACTTCCATAAACAGCTTGGATATCCTGATAAATCTTTTAAAACCACACTACTCAGTCTTCTAGGTGAGTGGTATGAATTTAAGGTTATAGGGCAAGGAATGAAATTTCACGAGCTGCTAGAGAAAGTTCTGACCCACAAGGAGAGATTTCCGATATTAGCAAAGCTGATGGCCATAGTTGCTGTGCTGCCAGTTTCAACAGTGTGCTGCGAACGAGGGTTCGTTTCGTGAATTTAATAAAAAACAAATTCCGATCAAATATGGAAATTGACAGTTTGCGTGACCTAATGATGATCAGCATGAATGGACCGGCACTGGATAAATTTGATCCATCAGCTTCAGTGGACCACTGGTATTTCAGTGCGAAAAATGACAGACATATACATTGCCATAAAACAAGAAAATGACTTCAAATAGGACTTTTTGGGAGGAATCTCATTAGAAAACATCACACCAGCAAAAGGAAGGTACTTTATCTTATATATAAAACACAAAACGCTTGTTTGTTGGAAGCAGCAAAAACTCTCAAACGCCGAACTGCGGCATCGTGAAATTTGCATAGGTTATTAATACTGGAATTTCTAGGTCAACGTACCTATTTTAAGATCTCTACCTTGTTCCGTTTGCGAGTTATGAATTAATTAATAAGCTAATCAATAAAGTCAGCGTCGTTTGCTACGTCATCATTATCCTGTTCCAAATCTAAAAGCACGTGACAGCATTCCGCTGCAGCACATCCACAGGTGTTTCTATTCTTTGAGAAACTGCGCATAAAAAAAATGCAAAAGCGAACTTTGCGAAATCTTAACGAAACGGGCTGAAATTTTTGAAAACGCCATGAATTGGTAATAAGAGGAGCCCCTAAAAATTTTACCAGGATCCGGTCAAAACTTTTTAAAATAAGCATGGAATTTTTAATTCATCAGTAAACAGAAATATATATGCAGAAACGGTTAATAAAATTTTGACGGCTAATTTAGAAAGTTATTTACTGATTCAGACAAAATTTGGAGGTCATGTTCCTATTAGCGATTTATGATTTTCATTAAAATTTCAGCCAGTTTCATAAAATGTTCGCAAAGATAAGTTTTTAACTTTTTTATCCCAGAGATTCGCCCCTCAGAGACATCTGAAACTGAAAGCACGCGATGCATTTGATCGTCGATAACAAATTGTTAACGAATTTTGTTCAGTCCGTGTTCTAATGCTGTGTCTCCTGGACGTGTGTTAAATAATTCGTAACGCTTTTGGTCTGTTTGATTCTACAAATTCCATACATTCTGTACCGGGCAAAGCCGGGTAGTAAAGCTAGTTATCTTATAATTCTAAGTCATCAGTTTATGAAGCTGTATGACAGGTTATGATAATTAACACAGCAATCGGACATTGCCGAATTGACTGTAATTACTGTTTCACATGTGAATTAAATCACATCAGAAAATTTGAAACAGTAATGAAACAGTAATTAGTCAATTCGCTGATGTCCGATTGCTGTGTTAATTATCATGACGTATTTACCACGTATTATGAGAAGAATATTTCTTCAACTCTGAATACCTAAACAACTGGAGATTTTTTTAACAACGCTAGATGGCAGCAGAATCTCCATGAATCTCAACGCGGTCGGAGAATATTCCGATGCTCTTAACGCACAGAGCCGTCATGGGTGGTGCAACGGATAGCGTGCTGGAACGTAAATCGGTAGATGCAGGTTCGATTCCCGCTCCACGGCGACGAAATTTTCAAGTTTTCTGATGTGATTTAATTCACGTGTGAAACAGTGATTACAGTCAATTCGGCGATGTCCGATTGCTGTG
The DNA here is from genome assembly GCA_039090855.1 of Macrothele yani. Lineage (NCBI taxonomy): Eukaryota > Metazoa > Arthropoda > Arachnida > Araneae > Macrothelidae > Macrothele > Macrothele yani. The sequence goes on along the minus strand of CM076994.1, from coordinate 70,778,189 downwards.
TTAATTATCATGGCGTATTTATCACGTATTATGAGAAGAATATTTATTCAACTCTGAATGTATGACAGGTTGTTTGTTCCATATTTTTTGTTAGTATTTTGGTTCTGTAAACCAAATTGTTTTGTTTTTAGATAAAAGAAAAATTCAACTAAACTTGAGGTTTCATATATTTAAAATTCAAGAAATTTTAAAGGGTCCCTTAAACTGTCGTTTTTATGATTTTCTAATCTGTGTTGTACAATAACGAAAACCTGTAATTATCCTGGAATATCAGTCTTTTTTTTATGTTTAGATTTTTATCAGAACTATAGAACCCTGAGATTTATAGACCAAATTCAAATTTCATTTAGCAATAAGTAGTTTGGGTAATAGGCAGTGCTCAATACACTTATATTTATGACTCTTTGTTCCGACATCATCACCATGCATTACGTTTGTACACGATACTTTGAAATTTGCTTTCGTTTCACCTGGCTCCTAGATGTGGAGCATATTTTTCCAGCCCTGTACATGCGTGTTTGTGTGTGTGTGTTTATTTATTATTTTGATATTGAGAAAAACACTGTTGCTCCTGACTGCACATATTTGGGCAAAAATAAGCATCTAAAGCTTGCGAGAAAAGTAAATAAATTCAAATTTAGAATGTCGGACGCATATGAATATCATCTGTGTGACAAACTCTAAACCTGCCATTCCTTCATCAATTACCTGTACTTTCCACATATAAACTCAACCACCGTTGCACAACATAATTTCAAGCAACGACCCTTCCCCTTCATCCCTCCTTAAAAAAATGGCTGGTTAATCGGTATTTTCTTGCTTTCAAATGAAATTGCAAAAATGTCACAAAATGGTTTAAACTCCTAAATACACCAGCTGTTCCATAAAAACTGAGAGTGAAATACACAAAATGAAGAAATATTGGTATAGCAAAATATATGTTATTCTTTCTCAAAGTATCTTACCTTAGATGATGTGCATCGGTCCCATTGTTCAGTCCACTTTTCAAAGCATGTGGCGAAGGCATTTTTGAAAGCTGCTTTAGCGACCCTGTACTCGGTTTCTCTTATGGACAACCCACTAATGACACCCAACAATCTTTCCTTTCTAAAGTCAGTTCTCTCCTGCCGCGACATTTTCACTCAACCTCACAGTGCGATATGATCGTGGTCAGCTGCAGGCTTGTTTTAATACCGTTTGCAGCTGTACTGTGCATCTTAACACTGCAGCGGATCAATTCATTTGCTTATGAAGGGGTGTTCTGTGTCTTTTGTCAATATAGTGTATATTAAAACTTACCTTTCTTATTTTGCTATACATGTACATCAAACATGTTTAAAAAATAAAATTTGTTTACATGCATAAATTTTTATCTTTGTAATGATTATAAACAAAGATAAGATTTATGAATTGACATTCATGGATCCCATTTTGGTTCTGTGTATATGTTGATGAAATAAATTGTGTCAGAGCTCCAATTTTATATAACCAGTTTTGAAATTTCAATTATGCTTAAGTTCCTATTTGTTAATGAAAATCAGAATTTTTTTTTGAAGAGATGGCTACATGGAGGCAGTAAAAATGACACTTCTATGCTGAAAAAATAGTTCACTGCTTTGCTTTCCATATATCAGTGGAAAATTTCTTCATTAACATCTCTGATGAGATCTGAAGAATTTTTTTTAAGTTTTTGTCCCAGTGTTATGAAGGCAGTCCACTGAGCATGTTGTGTGTGTTTGGGTCAAAGTACTTCAAATCCCAACCCATTTAATGATGATAGCCATAATGCAAATAGACTCAGCACAAAATCTTCAGTTGATGTTGTGTGTAGTTGCTTGGTTATCAAGTTTGACTGCACTAAATAAACCCCTGTGATCACAAAGCTATGTGAGTGATCCCCTCGGTAAATATTTGGATGTTACATATAGTATGGGATTTTGGTTTCTGTGTATCATTTACATGATTTTTCAGTTGTATGTGGCCACTGTGCATTGCTCTGTGGAAAGTATTGAGCAGTATTGTATTTATTTATTGCCCCATGAGGTTTATAAAATATTTCATAGTTGTAGATCCAATGTCTTATGTAAATGAGCTTTTTCTCAATGCAATTAATCATAATAAAAGCTGAAAATTTAGTATTTAAAGAACATATCGTATGTGGTGGTGTTCTTCCTTGACTTTACTTTAAAAATTTCCCAAAATTTTGAAAGAACGAAAAAGGGAAATAACACAAAAAGGGTGTGTTGTGTTCTTTAAACACCAAATTTTCTACTTAATACTGATGCTATAAACATAATCCTACAGTACTTCCAATATGATAGAGAATATTTAAATAATAGAAGTATGTTTGCATACATTATAATGTACTAAGAGTTGACTTATTTCCATTATTTTGACATATTCACCTATACAAGTTTTCTACATGAGAAATAGTCAAAATTTGGCACCTTTGTGCTGATAATGATGTGTATATGCCTACCATGTGAAGAATTATTTCTCCAAGGGGATTTGTTTCTCACTGATATGGTACAAGTTCTTTTGGGTTCAGCAATGGCAGTGTTTCTGCTAAAAAGTCACATGAGCACTGTTAGAGGTAGAAAAATGTGTGTGTGCATATTCACGCATTTGAAAGCATGTGTTATGCTAAGTCTGTTTCTGTCAGCAAGTAAGGAAAACACTTTATGAGTTTAAGCTGGAGACCAATGCAACCAAATTATCCCATAAAATCTGCACAGATTTTACAGAAAATGCAGTATTTACAGTTTAAAATTTATTAAACCAAAACTGGTTTAATAAATTTTAAACTGTAAATGATCGCTCTGATAAGAAGGAAGATTTTTGGAATGAGCTAAAAGCTGTTTTGAGTCAGTTTGGTGCTAAAGAGAAAGTTATTATAGCAGAGGATTTCAATGCTAGAGTAGGTGTTCAGAATGGGATTTCTGATAACGTTCTGGGTAAGTTTAGTGATCCTGGTGTGAATGATAATGGTGAAAGATTAATTGAACTCTGCATTGAAAATAGATTGTGGGTCCTTCATCACGCCAATGGAGGACTAAGATTGTTGCCAGATTCTACATTTGAATTTTTCCTATTTTTGTTGCCAAAACTTAGAATTGATCTCCAGATCAATTCCCCACTGGAACGAAGCAAAACGAATTGCTTCGTTTGACAATCGTTTTGCCCTCCGTTACCGTGAAAGCATAGAAATTATTTTCAACTCAATGACTTGCAACTCCGAATCTCCTCTCTACATTCCGTTGATCTGGAGATCAATTCTAAGTTTTGGCAACAAAAATAGGAAAAATTCAAATGTAGAATCTGGCAACAATCTTAGTCCTCCATTGGCGTGATGAAGACCTAAGATAAGGTCAAAAGCTTCCAACTTACGAACTTTTTGTAAAAGTTTTAGTTAACGTAACTAGCGTGATCAAGTCACCTTTCTTTGTTAATATTGTTACGTGTTTTGCCCATAATCGTCATAGATTGTGGGTATCTAATATGCTTTTCAACCACAAGCATATCCACACTTACACATGGAAAAATCATACTCTGGTATTAAAGAGTGTAATAGATTTTGTTGTTTATGATCAGCGTCTGACACGCTTAGTAGTTGATACCCATGTGATGAAAGGTGTGAATGTTGGTTCTGATCATTACTTGGTAGTTTCACGAGTGAAACTGAATGTTAGTTAGAGGAAAAGGAATAGGAAGAGACCCAGGATGGGAAGAATAAAGGTTGGAAGGCTCCCTGAAGATAATCAGCGTTATTCTGACATACTTCAGAAAATGACCAAAGGAGCTGAAGTCATGTGAGAGGGATGTAGAAAAGAAGTGGGAATGTTTTAATAACTATGTTGTCACTTCTGTTGAATAGGTCTGTGGCACCACAATAGTGGATAACAATGGAGGTGATGCTTGGTGGAATAGTGTGATTGAAGAGGCAGTAAAGAGAAAGAAGGAAGCCTATTTAAGGATGTTGCAAGGTAGAGTTTCTGTGGATGAATATCGTTGTAAGAAGTGTGAAGCCGCTAAGCTGGTTTGCCAGAGTAAGGCAAAAGATAGGAAGGAGAAGGTGGAAAGGCATGAATTGGCTTTTTGGAAAGATAGGAAGTCCTTCTGGAAGTACAGGAGACTCGGGAAAAATAAGGGAAACAAAGTTGTAAGTTGTGTGGAGAATAGGGTTGGGGAAATGATGTGGGAGCTCAATGAGTTAAGTGAAAGATGGGGTGAATACTTCTGTGAGTTATTAGACCAGGAAAGCAAAGATGGTTCTGAGGCAGAAGCAGATGATGTCACAGTGAAGGATAGAAGCACAGGAGGGATCTCAAGAGAAGAGGTGTGTAAATCTCTCAAATATCATCAGAATGGTAAGGCTCTAGAAGTAGAGGGCATATCTACTGAGACGCTTAAATATGGTGGTGATTATGATTGACTGGTTAACTGACATTTGCCAGTTATGTTGGGAGTTAGGAATGGTCTCTCAGGATTGGAGGGATGCTATCATTGTTCCCTTGTACAAGGGAAAAGGTGATCAGACTGAATGCAAGAATTATCGTGGTATCAGTTAGGGCCTTACAACAGAGAAAGTGTGAGATCTACAGAGTGGTTTTATGCCTGGTAAGGGCTGCACTAATCAGTGGCAGATCCAGGGGGGGCAACTGGGGCAATCACCCCCCCCCACCACCAACCGTAACAAAGTTTTTACGTTCAAAGTAGAGAAGATCATATTCAGTTTTTCTAATTTTTCTAAAAAAAAAAAAAATTAACAATTAAACTTACTACGGAATTGGATTTAAAATACGTATTACATTGATTTAGCGCCAGCAAATATATATATACCCAAGAGCAGAGTCAAAGACTAAATTTTACACCAAAATTTAAAACTAAATTTGCTTAAAAAACAACCTGAAGATCATGACGCGCAATGCAGCAGTTATTATGAATATTCAGAACTCACACACTACTAAGTAGAGACAGTAAAAAAATTACTTAACAAGAACTAAAACAATATAGAAAACTTCAAAAGCCCAACAGTCGTGAGTGAACAATAAAATAAAGTAATAGCAAACCTGAATGTAGAAAGTGTCTAGAAAGCCAAGGCTCGGCATTCTCGAAACTTTCTACATTCAGGTTTGCTATTTATTTTATTGTTTATTCATGCCTGTTAGGCTTTGAACGACGACCGCCAATAGCGGTATAACTATACCATCGGGATTAGAGGAAATGCTGTCCCACACTCACCAACCCGCTTGGCCAGCGTGGTGAGTTATGGCCAAACCTCTCCAAAATGACTCCACAACTTAAATCTTGGCCCTCAGTCTCCGGCAGCTGGAATGTACCTGGCCAAGGCAGCGGCCAGTGCGACATGAAGGCAGAGGGTGCTAAGAATCCACGGAGAACCGGACTAGGCTGCCATCTGATGCTGACCTTGGCTACGTATAATGGACGCTCCCTATCTTTTTATTCAAGGCTTCTTGAATTGGAAGAAGAACTACAAAGGATCAAGTGGGACATCGTCGGGCTAAGTGAGGTAAGGAGAAAAGGAGAAGATCTCATTGAACTGAAAAGTGGACATCTCTTCTACTATCGTGGGACAGATACTGGCAGAACTAGTGGTGTTGGATTTATAATAAACAAGAAACTGAAGGATAAAGTTGTAGAAGTTGAAAGTTCCTCTGACAGAGCTGCACGACTTGTTATCCAACTCTCGAAAAGATACAAGGCTCAGATTATTCAAACTTATGCACCCACCACAAGTCATCCTGAAGAAGAAATTGAAGAATTTTATGAGGAAATTCGTCATCTAAATAATAAAGGTAAGCATCACGTGAAGATAATTATGGGAGATTTCAATGCAAAAATAGGGCAACGGCAACAGAATGAAACTTCAGTAGGTAAATTCGGTAACGGCAACAGAAACCAGTGTAGAAACACTCTCATTGAGTTTGCAGAGGCAGAAGGGTTTTTCATCTTGAACTCCTTTTTCAAGAAAAAGCCACACAGGAAATGGACATGGAGACATCCAAATGGGACGACAAGTGTAATTAATTTTATTATGTATAACAAAAAATTCGTCATAAAAGACTGCAGTGTGCTAAACAAGTTCAACACAGGTAGTGACCATAGATTGGTGAGATGTAAGATGCACCTCAACACTAAACTCGAACGTGGCAAGCTCATAAGACAAACAAGATGTATTGACATAACCAACCTTAAAAAACACCATAATACCTTCAAGTTGGAACTGAAGAACAGATTCTCTGCTTTAGAAGGACTAACATCGGAAGGTGTGGATATTTCTGAAGTTAACAGAAAAGTAACCAAAGCTCTTATGGAAAGAGCAACAAAATTAGCTGGGTCTAAGAACAAGTTGCATGTGAACAAATTATCAGGAAAAACGAAAATGTTGATGCAATAAAGAAGAGAGATGGGGACAACTAAAGAAGATGTGACTTCCATAGTGGAATATATAGAGCTATGCAGGACAGTACGAAAAAGTATCACTGAAGACGTAAGGAAATTCAACTGTGAACTAGTGAGGAAAGCAATTGAAAACAACCAAAGCCTAAAGACAGCAAAAGGACATCTCAGTAAGGGAAGAAAACAAATTATGGCACTGAGAAAAGAAGATGGTTCTGTAACAAGAAATAGAGGCGAAATTTTGACAAGAGTGAAAGATTTCTACTCCAAATTATATGAAAGGTATGATACATGTACTCCAGACATCATGAAAGGTACCAGTACGAGAGTTCTTCCACTCCTACCACCAGAAGATGCACATGCAATCAAGAACATTAAACGGGGAAAAGCTCCAGGAGAAGATGGAATTACTGTAGACATCATACAAGAAGCAAGTGGAAAAATCGAAACAGTACTCGCCAAAATTTTCACTCAATGCCTTAATGAAGGGAAGATTCCTGAGCATTGGAACACCGCTACAATGATCCTCCTACATAAAAAAGCTGACATTGAGGATCTCGGGAACTACAGACCTATCAGCCTCCTATCAGTGGTTTATAAAATCTTCACTAAAGTTCTTTCACACCGTTTGAAGGTAACACTGAACATGCCTCAACCGAGAGAACAAGCTGGATTCAGGAGTGGCTACAGCACAATAGATCATATCCACGTACTAAAAGAACTAATTGAAAGAGCTAGGGAATATGAACTTCCATTGTGCATGGCTTTTATCAATTATGAAAAAGTCTCTGATTCGGCGAAACCATCAGCAGTTACAATGGCTCTGAAATCCTGTGGTATTGAAGATGCGTACATTAATATTAATAATAACATCTATGAAAATGCAAGTGCAAAGATTCGGCTGTTTGAAAATACAACACACATAAAAATTGGAAAAGGAGTGAGAAAAGGTGACACCATATCTCCGAAGCTCTTTAATGCCACATTCGAAAATGTCTTTCAATCACTGAACTGGGAAAACAAAGGGATAAAGATTAATGAAGATTATCTAACCCACCTTCGTTATGCTGATGACATAGTCAGTTTTGCAACTACCCCATCAGAGCTGCAGAGTATGATCCAAGAACTTGCTGACAAGAGTAAAGAAGTGGGATTAAAAATGAACTTTCAGAAGACAAAAGTGATGTTCAGTGCTTTTACAAGAAATGAAGATCTATCGATTGACGGAGAGGAGCTGGAGATAAGACACGTACATTTATCTTGGACAGCAGATATCAAGTGAGGGTCACATTGATGAAGAAATTAATCGGCGTACAAAACTTGCCTGGAGAGCTTTTGTAAGAAACAGCTTAATTTTCAAGAGCAATATGCCATTATGTCTTAAAAGAAAAGTGTTTGATCAAATGAATCTTTCCAGTGCTTACGTATGGTGCAGAGATGTGGACCTTAACTAAAAGAGACATACAAAAGCTGCAGACAACTCAAAGCAGCATGGAGAGGTGCATGCTTGATGTAACCAGGAGAGATGAGAAAAGGAACTCGTGGATCCAAAAAATGACAAGAGTGGAAGACATCATGATCAGAGTTAAATCCCTGAAATGGCAATGGGCTGGACATACTGCCAGAAGGACAGACCATCAATGGACAGCTGAAATTTTACATTGGACAGGAAAAGACCCAGAAGAAGACCACATGGAAGATGGGTGGATGAAATTCGAAAGTATGCGGGAGTGACATGGAGGAGACTGGCACAAGACAGACCGTTGTGGAGGAAACTTGGGGAGACCTTCATCCAGCAGTGGATTGATAATGGTTGACAATGATGATATATATATATCATTTTCAACCATTATCATATATATATATCATCATCAACCATTATCGATCCACTGCTGGACGAAGGTCTCCCCAAGTTTCCTCCACACCTTCGTCCAGCAGTGGATTGATAATGGTTGACAATGATGATATATATATATATATATATATATAATCATTTTCAACCATTATCAGATATATATATAATGTAAGGTCGGGTGATGCGTAACATCACAGCCTCTCCTTGACAAATGTCAACCCCGCCTTCTCGTGGTGCATCCTGTTCCCACTAAAGGGGCTCTGACGACCGCAAATAGCGGTATAACTATACCATCGGGATCAGAGGAAATGCTATCCCACACTCACCAACCCGCTTGACCAGCGTGGTGAGTTATGGCCAAACACCTCCAAAATGACTCTACAACTTAAATCTTGGCCCTCAGTCTCCGGCAGCTGGAATGTACCTGGCCAAGGCAGCGGCCAGTGCGACATGAAGGCAGAGGGTGCTAAGAATCCCCGGAGGACCGGACTAGGCTGCCATTTGATGCTGACCTTGGCTACCTACAACGGACGCTCCCTATCTTCTGATTCAAGGCTTCTTGAATTGGAAGAGGAACTACAAAGGATCAAGTGGGACATCGTCGGGCTGAGTGAGGTAAGGAAAAAAGGAGAAGATCTCATTGAACTGAAAAGTGGACATCTCTTCTATTATCGTGGGACAGATACTGGCAGAACTAGTGGTGTTGGATTTATAATAAACAAGAAACTGAAGGATAAAGTGGTAGAAGTTGAAAGTTCCTCTGACAGAGCTGCACGACTCGTTATCCAACTATCAAGAAGATACCAGGCTCAGATTATTCAAACTTATGCACCCACCACAAGTCATCCTGAAGAAGAAATTGAAGAATTTTATGAGGAAATTCGTCATCTAAATAATAAAGGTAAGCAGCACTTGAAGATAATTATGGGAGATTTCAATGCAAAAATAGGGCACCGGCAACAGAATGAAACTTCAGTAGGTAAATTCGGTCACGGCAACAGAAACCAGCGTGGAAATACTCTCGTTGAGTTTGCAGAGGCAGAAGGATTTTTCATCTTGAATTCCTTTTTCAAGAAAAAGCCACACAGGAAATGGACATGGAGACATCCAATTGGGACGACAAGTGAAATTGATTTTATTATGTGTAACAAAAAATTCGTCTTCGAAGACTGCAGTGTGCTAAACAAGTTCAACACAGGTAGTGACCATAGATTGGTGAGATGTAAGATGCACCTCAACACTAAACTGGAACGTGGCAAGCTCATAAGACAAACAAAATGTATTGACATAACCAACCTTAAAAAACACCATAATACTTTCAAGTTGGAACTGAAGAACAGATTCTCTGCTTTAGAAGGCCTAACATCGGAAGAAGTGGATATTTCGGAAGTTAACAGAAAAGTAACCAAAGCTCTTATGGAAACAGCAACAAAATTAGCTGGGTCTAAGAACAAGTTGCATGTAAACAAATTATCAGGAAAAACCAAAATGTTGATGCAAAAAAGAAGAGAGATGAGGACAACTAAAGAAGATGTGACTTCCAAAGTGGAATATATAGAGCTATGCAAGACAGCACGAAAAAGTATCACTGAAGACGTAAGGAAATTCAACTGTGAGCTAGTGAGGAAAGCAATTGAAAACAACCAAAGCCTAAAGATAGCAAAGGGACATCTCAGTAAGGGAAGAAAACAGATTATGGCTCTGAGAAAAGAAGATGGTTCTATAACAAGAAATAGAGGCGAAATTTTGACAAGAGTGAAAGATTTCTACTCCAAATTATATGAAAGGGATGATACATGTACTCCAGACATCATGAAAGGTACCAGAGTTCTTCCAGTCCTCCCAGCAGAAGTTGCTCATGCAATCAAGAACATGAAGCGGGGGAAAGCTCCAGGAGAAGATGGAATTACTATAGACATCATACAAGAAGCAAGTGGAGAAATTGAAACAGTACTCGCCCAAATTTTCACTCGATGCCTTAATGAAGGGAAGATTTCTGAGGATTGGAACAATGCTACAATGATCCTGCTACATAAAAAAGGTGACATTGAGGATCTCAGGAACTACAGACCTATCAGCCTCCTATCAGTGGTTTATAAAATCTTCACTAAAGTTCTTTCACACCGCTTGAAGGTAACACTGGACATGGCTCAACCGAGAGAACAAGCTGGATTCAGGAGTGGCTACAGCACAATAGATCATATCCACGTACTGAGAGAACTAATTGAAAGAGCGAGGGAATATGAACTTCCATTGTGCATGGCTTTTATCGATTATGAAAAAGCCTTTGATTCGGTGAAACCATCAGCAGTTACCACGGCTCTGAAATCCTGCGGTATTGAAGATGCATACATTAATATTATTAATAACATCTATGAAAATGCAAGTGCAAAGATTCGGCTGTTTGAAAATACAACACACATAAAAATTGGAAAAGGAGTGAGACAAGGTGACACCATATCTCCGAAGCTCTTTAATGCCACATTGGAAAATGTTTTTCAATCACTGAACTGGGAAAACAAAGGGATAAAGATTAATGGAGATTATCTAACCCACCTTCGTTTTGCTGATGACGTAGTCATTTTTGCAACTACCCCATCAGAGCTGCAGAGTATGATCCAGGAACTTGCTGACAAGAGTAAAGAAGTGGGATTAAAAATGAACTTTCAGAAGACAAAAGTGATGTTCAATGCTTTTACAAGAAATGAAGATTTATCGATTAATGGAGAAAAACTGGAGATAACAGATACGTATGTTTATCTTGGGCAGCAGATATCAAGTGAGGGTCACATTGATGAAGAAATTAATCGGCGTACAAAACTTGCCTGGAGAGCTTTTGGAAGAAACAGCATAATTTTCAAGAGCAATATGCCATTATGTCTTAAAAGAAAAGTGTTTGATCAATGCATCCTTCCAGTGCTTACGTATGGTGCAGAGACGTGGACCTTAACTAAAAGAGACATACAAAGGCTGCAGACAACTCAAAGAAGCATGGAGAGGTGCATGCTTATTGTAACCAGGAGAGATAAGAAGAGGAACTCGTGGATCTGAAAAATGACAAGAGTGGAAGACATCATGATCAGAGTTAAATCCCTGAAATGGCAATGGGCTGGACATACTGCCAGAAGGACAGACCATAGATGGACAGCCGAAATTTTAGATTGGATTCCAAGAGACAGGAAAAGACCCAGAAAAAGACCGCATGGGAGATGGGTGGATGAAATTCGTAAATATGCGGGAGTGACATGGAGGAGACTGGCACAAGACAGACCGTTGTGGAGGAAACTTGCGGAGACCTTCGTCCAGCAGTGGATTGATAATGGTTGACAATGATGATGATGATGATATCATCATCATCATCATCATTGTGGTCTTCTCCTGGGTCTTTTCCTGTCCCTTGGAATCCAATCTAAAATTTCGGCTGTCCATCGATGGTCTGTCCTTCTGGCAGTATGCCCAACCCATTGCCATTTCAGGGATTTAACTCTGATCATGATGTCTTCCACTCTTGTCATTTTTCGGATCCACGAGTTCCTCTTCTTATCTTTCCTGGTTACACCAAGCATGCACCTCTCCCTGCTGCTTTGAGTTGTCTGCAGCCTTTGTATGTCTCTTTTAGTTAAGGTCCACGTCTCAGCCCCATACGTAAGCACTGGAAGGATGCATTGATTAAACACTTTTCTTTTAAGACATAATGGCATATTGCTCTTGAAAATTATGCCGTTTCTTCCAAAAGCTCTCCAGGCAAGTTTTGTATGCCGATTAATTTCTTCCTCAATGTGACCCTGACTTGATATCTGCTGTCCAAGATAAACGTATGTGTCTGTTATCTCCAGCTTTTCTCCATCAATCGATAAATCTTCATTTCTTGTAAAAGCATTGAACATCACTTTTGTCTTCTGAAAGTTAATTTTTAATCCCACTTCTTTACTCTTGTCAGCAAGTTCCTGGATCATACTCTGCAGCTCTGATGGGGTAGTTGCAAAAATGACTATGTCATCAGCAAAACGAAGGTGGGTTAGATAATCTTCATTAATCTTTATCCCTTTGTTTTCCCAGTTCAGTGATTGAAAGACGTTTTCCAATGTGGCGTTAAAGAGCTTCGGAGATATGGTGTCACCTTGTCTCACTCCCTTTCCAATTTTTATGTGTGTTGTATTTTCAAACAGCCGAATCTTTGCACTTGCATTTTCATAGATGTTATTAATAATATTAATGTATGCATCTTCAATACCGCAGGATTTTAGAGCCATTGTAACTGCTGATGGTTTCACCGAATCAAAGGCTTTTTCATAATCGATAAAAGCCATGCACAATGGAAGTTCATATTCCCTTGCTCTTTCAATTAGTTCTCTCAGTACGTGGATATGATCTATTGTGCTGTAGCCACTCCTGAATCCAGCTTGTTCTCTCGGTTGAGCCATGTCCAGTGTTACCTTCAAACGGTGTGAAAGAACTTTAGTGAACATTTTATAAACCACTGATAGGAGGCTGATAGGTCTGTAGTTCCTGAGGTCTTAAATCTCACCTTTTTTATGTAGCAGGATCATTGTAGCATTGTTCCAATCAGGGTGGGAAATTAGAAAATATCCTAGGAGCAAAATGGCTCCTATAGCTTGAAATTCTAGGAGCCGAGTTAGTGTCCTGATCGTAGCTCCTGTTACGCAATTTTTGGATGGCTTCAGAAATCCGGAATTTTCATAAATCTGGCACTCGTCCGGTCCCGTCGATGCCGGATTTTCGAGGTTTTACTGTATAAATATACTTTCTTTCCATTTAATGAGTTTAAAAAACTTACAAAATTGTGAAATTTTTTGAAAATTTAAAAAAGTTAGTTACGATACCCCGCAACTTTCAAACAGTTGTGATATGTATTTTTCATTTCTGTGGCAATCGTGCTGTAACTCTGAGTAATGTTTAAAATTACATCAACAACTGAAACACTGGTTTTCAGATCGTAAATAATTTGTAATGGTGTCGAAGTTCTCCAGTCTTGGAGCTGAAAGGAAAATAAACAAGTGGGGTTGGAAATTCGGGAAGAGTGTGTGTGTGTGTGTGTGTGTGGGGGTGACATCACGGGTCATAGCGACTTGTCTCAATGTTTTATGGAATGGAAACCGCACTCCACTATTCAAAGTCAACGCGCTTTGTTGAAGGCAATGTTTCCTCCTCTTAACTTTTACGAAGCAGCAATCCCTTCCCAGAGAGGAAATGTCTACACACATATACACAGACATTTTTGCCCAAGCCAACGGGCAAGCGGAGATATGTTGGAGTGACACTGCATATCATCGTCGAACACGTGGCGGCATTCTTAAAGCTTCATTTTGAAGTTTATGTAGGGGGGTCTTTATTATCCGCACCGTCGTATAATCAGCAGTGTCTAGAATTTAAACTTTTAAGAACAGATAATCCGCTGATTATGTGCCGGAAAATACTTTTATGCGCAACAAATTCTTATTAAAAATTTCCATGCCTAGTTTAAAAAGTATTTAACCAATTTAGGAGCAGTTTGGAGGGCCTTTTGTATCAATGATTTATGGTGTTTGTAAAAATTCTACCAGTTACGTGGAAAATTCACATAGATATTTTTTTTTGTTTTTTTGACAGGCTGTTTAGTTAGAATGTCAGGAAATGCCAAACACCCCATCTCCCATGCTGATACTCTCCCTTAACGGCTGCTCTTCTTGTCCTCCCTCTCCTCCCCCCACACTCTACCTCTGAAGCTGATTTCCCCCCATTCCTTTCTTAAGGCTTGCTCCCCTTCCCCATGCCCAGTAGTGCCATCGGAGGTCACAGTAGCACGCACCTGCATTCCTCACGGGACTTTTACGTACACTCCCTTAGTTCAGCACGTGCTAGCAGCGAGGTTACACTTATTTCTCCCTACCCCAATATACTTTTAACCACACACCACTGGGAACTTTTTAAAAAAGAAACATAAATACCGCATTTGAAAATTACTACGTACGCATGTTAAAAAAGAAAAATGAAATTGGCTCCCAGGTTTAAAATACTGGTCGCAAACCGTAAAATTCTGGTCGCATTTTACTCCTGGCGACCGCTAATTTCCCACCCTGGTTCCAATCCTCAGGAATCTTCCCTTCATTAAGGCATTGAGTGAAAATTTGGGCGAGTACTGTTTCGATTTCTCCACTTGCTTCTTGTATGATGTCTACAGTAATTCCATCTTCTCCTGGAGCTTTTCCCCGCTTCATGTTCTTGATTGCATGTGCAACCTCTGCTGGGAGGACTGGAAGAACTCTCGTACTGGTACCTTTCATTATGTCTGGAGTACATGCATTATCCCTTTCATATAATTTGGAGTAGAAATCTTTCACTCTTGTCAAAATTTCGCCTCTATTTCTTGTTACAGAACCATCTTCTTTTCTCAGTGCCATAATCTGTTTTCTTCCCTTACTGAGATGTCCTTTTGCTGTCTTTAGGCTTTGGTTGTTTTCAATTGCTTTCCTCACTAGTTCACAGTTGAATTTCCTTACGTCTTCAGTGATACTTTTTTGTACTGTCTTGCATAGCTCTATATATTCCACTTTGGAAGTCACATCTTCTTTAGTTGTCCTCATCTCTCTTCTTTTTTGCATCAACATTTTGGTTTTTCCTGATAATTTGTTCACATGCAACTTGTTCTTAGACCCAGCCAATTTTCCAATTTTGTTGCTGTTTCCATAAGAGCTTTGGTTACTTTTTTGTTAACTTCCGAAATATCCACTTCTTCCGATGTTAGACCTTCTAAAGCAGAGAATCTGTTCTTCAGTTCCAACTTGAAGGTATTATGGTGTTTTTTAAGGTTGGTTATGTCAATATATTTTGTTTGTCTTATGAGCTTGCCACGTTCGAGTTTAGTGTTGAGATGCATCTTACATCTCACCAATCTATGGTCACTACCTGTGTTGAACTTGTTTAGCACACTGCAGTCTTCTATGACGAATTTTTTGTTATACATAATAAAATTAATTACACTTGTCGTCCCATTTGGATGTATCCATGTCCATTTCCTGTTTGGCTTTTTCTTGAAAAAGGAGTTCATGATGAAAAACCCTTGTGCCTCTGCAAACTCTACGAGCGTATTTCCACGCTGGTTTCTATTGCCGTGACCGAATTTACCTACTGAAGTTTCATTTTGTTGCCGTTGCCCTATTTTTGCATTGAAATCTCCCATAATTATCTTCAAGTGCTGCTTACCTTTATTATTTAGATGACGAATTTCCTCATAAAATTCTTCAATTTCTTCTTCAGGATGACTTGTGGTGGGTGCATACGTTTGAATAATCTGAGCCTTGTATCTACTCGAGAGTTGGATAACGAGTCGTGCAACTCTGTCAGAGGAACTTTCAACTTCTGCAACTTTATCCTTCAGTTTCTTGTTTATTATAAATCCAACACCACTAGTTCTGCCAGTATCTGTCCCACAATAGTAGGAGAGATGTCCACTTTTCAGTTCAACGAGATCTTCTTCTTTTCTCCTTACCTCACTTAGCCCGACGATGTCCCACTTGATCCTTTGTAGTTCTTCTTCCAATTCAAGAAGCCTTGAATAAAAAGATAGGGAGCGTCCATTATACGTAGCCAAGGTCAGCATCAGATGGCAGCCTAGTCCGGTCCTCTGGGGATTCTTAGCACCCTCTGCCTTCATGTCGCTTTGGCGGCTGCCTTAGCCAGGTACATTCCAGCTGCCGGAGACTGAAGGCCAAGATTTAAGTTGTGGAGTCATTTTGGAGTGGTTTGGCTATAACTCACCACGCCGGTCATGCGGGTTGGTGAGTGTGGGATAGCATTTCCTCTAATCCCGATGGTATAGTTATACCGCTATTTGCGGTCGTCAGATCCCCTTTAGTGGGAACCGGATGCACCACGAGAAGGCGGGGTTGACATTTGTCAAGGAGAGGCTGTGATGTTACGCATCACCTGAGCTTGCATCCCATATATATATATATATATATATATATATATACACTGATGGAAAAAAATCCCAACACCAAGAAGGGGTTGTGTTAGATAAACGACAGTTGGTAGGCGGTGAGAGTACATCTGTAAGATGACGTCTATGCAATTTTCGCGCTCGGCGCATACGTGTGGCGCTAGTAGCGCCCCTCGGGACATGCAAAGCAGGTTTGCTGTAAATACGCGCTGTAACGTTCGTGAGCGTTAGTTATCGTCGAGATTCGACGTAGTGTGTTGATGTTAGTCAAGAATGCTTTTAAGAAGACGAAGAAGCCATTATCAACAGCTCAGGGAGGTTGAACGAGGTCGTGTAATAGGGCTACGAGAAGGTAGATTTTCTTTCCGCAATATTGCAGAACGACTTGGCAGGAATGTAGCCACTGTGCATGATTGTTGGCAGTGGTGGTCAAGGGAAGGTACTACCTCAAGAAGACCGGGTTCCAGCCGGCCACGTGGCACTACTGAGAGGGAAGACCGCCGTGTACGGCGTATGGCCGTGGCGCATCATACCGCGTCTGCGGCAGCAATTCGAGTTGCAGTTGCCACCACAGTGACACAACGAACTGTTACGAATCGGTTACTTGAAGGACAGCTCCGAGCCAGATGCCCTGTAGCATGCATTCCACTTACTCCAAACCACTGCCGTTTGCGACGTCAGTGTTGTCAAGCTAGAGCTCATTGGAGGACGGAGTGGAGATCTGTTGTGTTTTCTGATGAAAGCCGGTTCTGCCTGGGTGCCAGTGATGGCCGTGTGTTGGTTAGAAGGAGGCCAGGTGAGCGCCTGCACCCAACCTGTCTGCGGCCGAGACACACTGGATCTACACCTGGAGTTATGGTCTGGGGAGCAATTTCCTATGACAGCAGGAGCAAATGTCGTGGTTATCCCACGCACCCTGACGGCACAGTTGTACGTCGGTCTGGTGATTCAACCTGTTGTGCTGCCATTCCTGAACAGCATTCCAGGGGTATTTTCCAACAGGATAACGCTCGCCCGCATACGGCTGTTGTAACCCAACATGCTCTACATAGTGTCGACATGTTGCCGAGGCCTGCTAGATCACCAGATCTTTCACCAATCGAGCACGTATGGGACATTATTGGACGATAACTCCAGCGTCACCCCCAACCAGCATTAACCGTCCCTGTATTGACCGACCAAGTGCAACAGGCATGGAACTCCATCCCACAAACTGACATCCAGCACCTGTACGACACAATGCATGAACGTTTGCGTGCTTGCATTCAACATTCTGGCGGTTACACCGGTTATTAATGTACCAGCATTTCACATTTAAAATGGCTCTTCTCGCGCTTACATTTAGCTGTGATCTTGAAACCTTAATCGATTAAATATGTTACCTATACAAATGTATTGCCGCCATTTCATTCCTCTACAACTATTTTTTCGTGGTGTTGGGATTTTTTTCCCATCAGTGTATATATATATCTTTCTCAAAAAGCATGCGGGTATTCTTTGCTATTGTCACATTGTGTAGCGTCTGTAACATCTTGTGACAGTCTGTGAAAATTTTTAAACAAACCTGAATCCTGAATCCGTTATTCAAACCTACTCATTTTTCTCATGAAATTTAATATGTCAGTAAATTGTAATTAAGATAGTAATCTATTCCAAACTATCATTAAAACAGAAACTTTGTAACTTTCTATTAGCTTTTGGGAATTTTGGTGCTGCAAATTTTTCGCAGGAAAAGATTAATAAAATCGTAAACATTCCAAGCTGTTTAAATTTGTTAATCATCAAATATTAGGAGGCTCTGTTTACTTGGTTTTACATTACGTACTCATTTAAATGAAGTTTTCAGTTCTTCAAACGGGATTAGGGGAACTTTGTTTTTCAATTTTCAAAAGAAAAACTAAGTTTTCTTCATCTCATTTTTGTACAAGTGTGATTGTAACACACACTTAGTACGCACGTGTCTACCAGAGTTGTATAAAAATAAAAAGTATCTGCATACGCAACCATTGAAACAGAAAACTTGCTGCAAAAGCCGCGAATCACGATAACAACAGAATAAGGTAATTTACAGATAAATTAATATAACAATAAATAATTATTATAACATTACAGATTCCAGAGAGGACAAAAGTACATTACGACTGAATGTGCAAAAATGTGTGTAAAATGGATCTTAAGGCCAAAACTTGAAAGAATTGGACTATGAACCTCATAAAAACAAGACTAATTAAAGAAAGTTTTTATATCTAGAAAAGCAGTTCCGTTAATGAATTTTCAACAACTTAATTCAAAAATAGTAGACTTATAAAATACATAAGGAAAATATTTTAATTTAATAACTGGCAACTGCAAGAGGAACCTGGCAATAGAATTTAAAGTCTTTCTTTGTAAACGAAACTTTTGTTACAGTTCCTATATATTGAGAACAGGCCTTGATAAAATCAAGAGGCCAGAAAGGTCTGTAAAAACAAAAGAACTCTCTATCGGAAGATGTGAAAAATAGTTGAACATTCTCACGTTGAGATAGAAGTAAATATATTAATCTGAGTAAATCCCTGAGTAAGTGTTTTAATTGCTGTAAATAACATTTTTATTTTTTTAATCTACAAGCAAAAATTGTCTGCAAAATCTGCTAATAATTTGAAAACTATGCGCGTACGGCGTACGCCTATATTCTGCGACTCTGGTGTCTACCATCCTTCATTAGAGTTTTCATTCATGTACATAAAGTAACTGATATCAGAACTGCTTTCTTTTTACTTTTTTACATTAATTTCCAATGGAGGTAGATTATCATTATTTCATCACCAATGAAAAGAAGTCAAAAATGATTTTTTTGTCACTGTTGGACGCAGTAAAAACAAAAAAAAGGGGAGGAGGGGGAGAGCAAAATTCCAGTTACCATGTTTTATATTTAACAATTTTTATGACTAAACTGTGTATTCATTATGTTTTGGCTGAAATCAGGTGTGTATTTACTTTAATGTATGGGAATATGTCAGGTAGAGATCACTAAAATTTTTTTTTATTAAATTAGCGAACTCCGAATATAAGGGCTTGAGCTTTATTTAAAAGGATTTCATTCAGATGTAGTCTGTGCCAGTTTAAAAAAAGCATAAAGTTTATTTCTTTGGGAAACATGCAATCAATCGCACTGAAACAATTGTGATTTTTCACCTATTGCTTGCTCTCGTTCAGGTATTTAATGATTTAACATTCCTGGAGCAAGTGAAAGTGTTTTAAAGACGTTGCAAAGGAATGCCAGGTAGGAGCGGCACCGCCAATATGTATAATGTATATCTAAAAAACCCTTCCGTAATGTCTTCTCCCCTCCCCACCTTTATACCTGAAAAACCGCTTCCTAAAGTAAACTTCTGGATTCGCCCCTGCCACTAATCAAATTTCTGCATTATGCACAATGATTGAAAAGTATTTGTCTGTTGGTAAAAAAAGTATTTGCTGCCTTCAAAGATTTAGAGAAAGCTTATGACAAAGTAAATAGGACTTTTCTGTTGAAGGTACTGAATACATATGGTATTACTGGGAATCTACTTAACAGTGTGAAAGACATGTATTCTGGCAGTAGAATGGTGTTTTATCGAAATGGTTTTCTGTTGGTGCAGAAGTCAGACAAGGTTGTGTAATGGTCACCTTGGCTGCTTAATACAATAAAACCCTGAAAACTCTACTCCTGATAACTCGACACTCTGGAAAACTCGAGACACCCCCCCCCCCCCCCAAAAAAAAAAAAAAAAACCCATGAAAATCTTAGGCTGTTATATCTTTTCTTATTTGTACCACATGAGCTATCTGGTTGGAGGATCATTCCATACTTCATTATCTGAGTGACCTTCAAGAACTGGTTCTACTCCCTTACTCAACCTTGGGTAGTGTGAGATTTTCAATGGCCAATCAGATGTTCACATTCCTTTCTACTTTTAGAATGGTATAAGCTATCTGGCCATTTTGGTTCTTTCTGTGAATCGTTGTGTTGTCTGTGTTGTCTGAAGACAGGCTGTTTTACGTAGTGTGTGGCTATCTGTGCATAGTAAAAATGTCTTGCGAAAAAGAAGAAAACAGAATGTTCCGATAGGGATGAAATCAGATGCATTAAAAAAATTAGATAAAGCAGAAAGTATAAATAAAATTGTGATGAATTTAGGAGTCGGTTGGACTGCAATTCTCGGCAGGAAAAGGAAGAGAGCAAAAGTAGTCATGGTGTGTTAAAAGTGTATGCAGGGAAACTATAAAGGAAAGGAAAAATATGAAAGGCACTGAATGTGAAAAAGTGAGTGAGGCACTGTATTTCTGATTTCAACAGCAAATCGGGCCCATTTTGCAGGAAAAAGCCCTTGGATTTTACGAAACGTTTCAAGAAGGAGAGGCTATATTTTCTGCTAGTGCTGGCTGGCTCGACAGGTGGAAAAAGGGTTATGGAGTGAGACAGCTGAGCATTTGTGGAGAGAAACATTCCGCTGACACTGAAAATGTTTGTACATTCAAGGACTATTTTCACAAATTGATTGAAAAAAGTCTCTCTAGAGATCAAATTTACAACTGCGATAAAATCGGTCTCAGTTTTCGGATGTTGCCTTCGAAAACACTTGCATCTAGAGATGAGAAATCTGCTCCAGGATGTAAAAAAGTAAAGAGAGATCTAGTTACTGTTCTGGTATGCAGCAATGCAACAGGAGAACACAAACTGAAATTGACACTCACCTAGGTAAGGCAAAAAATCCCAGCGCATTTAAAAATATAAAAAGGTACACACAAATAAGAATGGCACTTTCATTGACCTACTTGTTTGGTACAGGAGCCAAAAGAGTGCATGGATGGATGGAGAAACATTTAGAGATTGGTTTTATCAACAGTTTGTTCCTTCGGTGGAAAAGTTTCTGATATCCAAAAATCTGCAACGGAAAGCGTTTCTAATTCTAGACAATGCCCCATCACACCCTGATGTTGAACAATGCAAGACGGAGGCATTAAAGCCATTTTTCTCTCTGCAAATGTTACTTTTTTATGCCAGCCAGTGGATCAGGGCATTCTCAAAACTTTGAAGAAAACATACAGGTGTAAACTTCTTCTAGTGTTAGCTATCGATTAAGGCCTTAATATGATCAAAAAGTTAAAGAAAATTGACTTGTTGGACGCAGTGGGGTGGATTGTTGAATCTTGGGATGCGATCCAGCCAATAAGCTTTGTTCGTTCCTGTAGAAAGTAGCTTGACGATTCAGGAAATGAATTCCAAGAGAATCCAGAGGAGACTGAAAATTCCGAGCTAGTGGACTTAATTAAGAGCCATTCCAGGCTGCGAGAAAACTGCTGATGGGGATGTTGAGGAGTGGATGAGGCAGGATAAAAATGATCAGCTTCTGGGGGTTGTAGAAATTGTTGCACTGATAAAAGAAAAAGAGGAAGAATCGGAAGGTAAGGAAATGGAAAATGAAGGAAAAGTTAAGAAGATGACGCACAGTGAAGGATTGAAGGCAATTGAAGATACTGTCCGTTATTTCATGGAGCAAGGTGGTTCTGCAATGGATATTTTATTCCTCTGTCGCTTATGTGATGAAGCAACATAAAGAAGAAATGAGTGAGAGAGACAATCCAGCATCACTAGATTTTTATATAAAAGCGATTAGTTTCTTTGCCTGAAAGTAAAAATATTTGTATGTATGTTTCTTTTGTAGCACAATTACTGTATTTTTTATTAAATTATAAATTTTCTTTTGCTCTGTATGTATTAAATGCATATAATATACTAATTTGTAGCAAAGTATTCTATGAGTTTTGCATAATTCACTCCGGAGTCTGGAAAACTCTACATTTTCTTAACTCGATGTCTGTTCAGTCCGCATTGAGTCGAGTTATTGGGGTTCTACTGTATATTTATGGATGCATGGTGCCAAAATGGATAATACTGGTTTATATATTGGTAATATGCGTGTTTGCAGATTGCTTTATGCTGACACAGTCCTGTTGGCAGAGAGCAAAAGTGAGTTGCAGTGTATGTTGTCCTGGATGTACAAAGTTTGTATGAAATTCAAACTGTGTGTAAATAAGGGAAAAACCAAAGTTATTGTTTTTGAGCAAGGAACTGTTAATACCGAATGCAAGATATTGTTTTTGAGCTAGGAACTATTAATGTTTTATAGGAGTCGTTTGTGTGCTGGCTTAATGGCACAGAAATTGGCCAGGTGAATGAGTTTGTATTTGCATATTTAGGAAGTTTGTTTGACAAAGAGAGCAAATTAGATGGGGCGAAATTAGTAGGCGAGTGAATTCTTCATTGAAAGTCGTAGCTGCCTTAGGAGGATTTCACAGGAATGATGGGTTCTCAGAGATGCCAAGTACTACGGATTGTCTGTAGTTTCTATGGATATCATGTTCAAAGTAAGGACTACGGAGAAGGTGCGAAAAACTACGGATTTTTACAAAAATCTCAGATATTTCCGGAAAACTTTTTTTTTTTTATTATTATTTGAAAAAAAAAAAGTCAAGCATAGTCAAATGTAGTGTTTTTTGCGGCAACGTCACGAAGGCGTTACACAGCAAGCATGTTTGGCTGGCCGACAAGCAAGCGGAAATGTTGCAGTGGAGATCGTTCTGTATGATCACGTGACTTTGTACCTAGCTTGCCGTGGAAAGGCGTTCGTAATGCACGACGTCTGTTAACTTCAGGAAAACCTTAACCGCATCCTGAACTTACGTTAGTAAGTTGTCAGAGGATGGAGGTAGACTAGAGTCGATTCCACGTTTTCTGTTCTTGTTGTTAAATTGATTAGTTGTGGTGTGAAAAAAATAAAAATTTGCAGCAGTACAAGGAATGTTATTCATTGGAATTTCCATGTTTGCAGCAGTCGCGTGTTTCCGTGAATTATGTTTTTTTTTTTTTTTTTTTGCTAAAATGTAATTTAAATAGTTAATTGCTATTGCATATTTGTTTCACCAAAGAAAGGGGCGGGCGGGGTATCAGAAAAAAAAATGCTCTGAGCAAATAGTCATCAGATCGAAGGAAATAATTGTGGATCAAAGAAATCCTGAATGTTTGTTTTTTCTGGCAGAGCGCAGAACTAAGCTACGTGGATGTGTGGCTGCTGTT
The DNA here is from genome assembly GCA_039090855.1 of Macrothele yani. Lineage (NCBI taxonomy): Eukaryota > Metazoa > Arthropoda > Arachnida > Araneae > Macrothelidae > Macrothele > Macrothele yani. The sequence continues at coordinate 70,754,873 of CM076994.1, read as the reverse complement.
ATTGCCTGTTTTTATGTTACCTACCTGGGAGTTTGTTCTTCGCGCGCAGTATGTTCTGCCCAAAGCAAGAGAAAGTCTCTCCATGTGTCTTTGGCAACCAGCCAAAGACAACGTCTAGCAGCAGTTGCGATGAGATGTTTCTTAGCTGCTGGGTGTGTGCGCACAATCGTGACCTATTTTCCCATGCTCCTGGCTGTCGGTAGGGAGCTTAATTGTTTGTTACTTTGACAGATTTGCGAAGTGCAGTTCTTTTTTTTTTTTCTCTTGTAAAAATGTTCTGCTAAACAAAGGGATGTTTTATTTTATCCTTTTTTTTTTCCAGAATTGATTGATTTATGCAATTTAAAATACCTTTTTGATTAGTTTTTTTTTGTATCATAAGCATTTAATGCTAATTTTCTATTTATCCGCATAATAAAGCTATGAAATCTTTCAAAGTTAATTGTTCTTTCTTTGCTCCCATTGTGTTTGTCGTGTACAAATTTACTTGCAAAAGCGTCAGGTAAAGGGCCACCTGTCTCTACTAATATTCTTGGATCTAAAGCGCAAAAAAGTTGTCAAAAATTCAAGGAGAGTTATTTGCAAAAATTTCCGTGTCTAAAATCGTCTCGGGTATCCGAAAACCATGGGTTTTGTTCCCCGTGTGCTGTTGATTTTTCAATCGCACACGGCGGAAAAGACTATTGCGGTCAGCATTTTCACTCTAAAAAACAGGAGGAATAACCATAAGTGTGTGGCATCACACACTTATGACATACCATATTTATTAACATAACATATTTATTAAAAGGTGGAGTTGAAATGGTAGTATTTTTTGTGTATTTACTCAAGTTTTTTTCCCCCAATTTAAGGAGACTTAAATATGTTGCAAAGTTTATCCAAGTATTGTCCCCAATCAAGATTAATATATTGCTAAAAATGTAGCAGTATATTCTGGGAAATATGCATGCTACCCTTCAAATTTTAATGTGGGAACTTGACTTGACTTGACTTCGCTACAGAAGAACTACGGCCGCCGCGCATGTGGACTACTGATGACTTCCTTCAGATGTTGGCATCTCTGGGTTCTCAAGGATGTCTCGAATGGCTGTGTATGAAAGTGTAATTGTTCCTACTCTGATGTATGGTAGTGAAACCTGGGTACAGCAAAAAAGACAGGAGTCATTTGTGTGCTGGCGAGGTACGTTACTCACAGGGAGTTTGTGGTAAGACACATGCTGATCATGTGAGGAATGAAGATGAGTTACAGATGTGTAATGTGAGAAAAAATGTTGTTAGTAAGCTGGAGACTAATATTTTAGGTGGTTTGGCCATGTTGAAAGAATGAGTGATAAGGTGCTGACTAAGAGAATTTTTCAGCCCAACTGGCAAGAAAGAAAGGTAGAGGAAGGCCAAGGAAATCATGGGAGGACCAGATTCTGGAATGTCTGCTTGATAAAAAAATGATGAGTATGAAGTACAAAAGATTTTGTGTGTGGCGTGTGATGGATGTTAATGAAGCTCTCTCTAGCTGTCTGCTGAGGTCGTTGTAAATGGAGACATTTGATACACCAGCAGTAAGTAAATTCTAGTTCTATCAGTTAAATATGTACTTGGCACATGGTCTTTTTTTGATTAGCTAACCTCTGAATCTCAGAGAACAGCTTAATGATGTGTGTGTTTATGTATTTATTTATTCATTTATTTATACATTCATTCATTCAAAGCCAGTGTTGAGATGATTAAAGTCTGATATGTCAAGAGCTTGTGAAACAATTTAACGTTAATGCTGAAGCCGTTTGTTTGCATTGCTTCGGAAATATGTAGAAGTTAAGCAAATACAGTAAAACTTCCATTAACAAACACTTCTTAATAGTGCACATCTCTCTATAATGGACAATTTTTTTATTCCCCTGCAGAAATGCATGGCTTCTTATAGAGCATTCACTTCTTAATAGTGGACATTCTAAATAATGAATATGGACACACTTTTAAAGCACAATATAACGAACAATTTGTTTTCAATTCTAGGAATTCCTAGGGTGTGATATGCCCAAACTTGCAAAATTTTCCTTTTTTTTAAATTTTACCCTTCCTCATTCTCATCTTACCCATTTTGTTTCCAAGGCCTACTAACTTTTAAGGTGCTAAGTGCTATGTACCCTGGGTAAGCTGCCGAAATCACTAGAAAAAGGATTAGCGTTTGTGCTCGCCAGACAGTCCTACTCTCTCTTTGCATACGTACATCTGACCAGGAGAAACTGCCTCGTAGCTCTTCAGGTGCTTCCAATGGGGTAAGACCTCAGAAACGGGGAACAGCGGCCAAGGCCGGCTAATTCGGGAATGGTAATCAGATTGAAACACATGCAAACACAATTCAGGTGTGGGTGGAAGGGACTCACCTTTTATTGTTTGGTAAGGTCAAGGTCAGTGCACAGGGATTGAGTTCAATCACATTTGTTTGCAACAATCGTGTAGGTTTTTCTCATCAAGCGAGTTGTGAAGCAAAGATTTCTCAAACATCGATTTTAAAATGTCGCAGAAACATAAGCGATTGACTCTAAAAGAAAAAGTTTAAATAATGGAGTTGAGTGATAAGGAAGGATTAAGTGTGTACGTTTTAGAAGATACACTGGACATTGGAAAGACGCAAGTGAGGGAAATCTTGAAGTCTGGGCAAGAATGTAATGGCAACCAGAAAATTAAGAGAGCTTTCCCTAAACTAGTGGTTCAGCTGTGGACACTCTTACCTTTGAATGGGTTTTTCCGCACCTTCTCAATAGCGGACACTTTTAAATAACGAACAGTTTTTCTTTCCCCTTCGATGTCTGCTATTCAGAAGTTTTACTGTAGTTACGCATGAACTGACTGTTGACAACAAACTCCAATGCCTTACAATCTGCTCATTGCTACTTTCATGTCACAACAGCAGCCATTTTTGGACACTGGTTGGTGACATACAATTAAAAATAGGTGATGTACAGCAATGTGAGATGAAACTGTCATTTTCCGGAGAACTTTTACCACCACTCACCTGAACCAGGCATCAGTGAACAGAAATGTTTGTTTTGTGTTTGGTGGACTATCGTGGAAATTACTCATTTTGTTCCTGTGGCTAAAAAATCACCGTGAACACTTGCTCTGGACAGCTGCAAAGGATACAAGATGAAAAAACAGCCCACATTGGTCCATGACAAAGGTATGTTTTTCCGAGACAATGGGAGATTTCATATTTCAAGAACAACTGAAGAAAAAAATTGCAGTGTTGGGTGGGAAGTTTTACATTTTTTTTTCTGTTTTAATTTCAATGTTAAAAACTGAAATGAATATTTTTGTTCATCTGATATGTACGAAGTACTTAAGCTACTGGTGGTTTAACAATTTATATGACCTGCCTCCACTTTTTATGTAGTTTTGTTTCTTACTTATTAAAGGACTACACCTCAGGTACTGAAATATGAGTGCATCCTGTTTTTCTAGGTTTTTTGAATGATTGTGTTAATGGTGCTCACTATATCCCATTTAGACTTGAACAGTTATGTGTAAACATATCATTGCCTAGTAGACATAAGATTTTCTGATGTAGATCTTTGTCTTCATTGCTTAAAGAATTTGCTTTCAATCAGTGGTGCTATGTCATAGCTTCTACAGGTTGTTAGTACACTTTTGTTGACAGTTTTTCATTTGCTTTCTGTACCAAAGAAGATACCAGGTTTCTTTCTGTAGCTTGTATTTTTCTTTTTTCTTGTTTGTTCTGATTTACACTTACTATCATTTACTATGAACTCATGGTACTGTGACTCTTTGTGCTAACTCATCCATCTGTGTATCTTCTGAAGTTCTAGACCCCCTCCCCACTACAGGGACATCATTCATGCATACTGTTGATTTACAATTTTATTTTCGCCCATTTGAAATAGTTCTTGTGCATTGGACACGTTTGTGTTCTTTGGTGTCCATTTGTCTGATTTAAATTTGTATTATCAAAATGTGGTTGAAACAAATAATCATGTGGCAGTTTTGTGGTTCTCAAAGCATTCATACTTTTTCAGTTTGTTGTTATTTGCTTTTTTCAACATGAGGTTTTTAGATATCCTCATTCACTCACAGCAGCTGCATTATAAATACTAATGGTTCAGTAACAGGTGTAGATATCATACACGCCAAATGTGTTATCATTGTCAGAATAATGAATGTAAACTTCAGTAACAATATGGAGTTATGTGCTTATGTGTTATTGTTTATTATTTCATTTGAGAACATTTGACCAAGGTCTGTTTGTTTTTCTACCTGTCTTTACCCAATGTCAGATATTTTATTTCATTTGTTTCTTTAGTTTACCCTTTACTCCATAATAGTAATAAAAAAAAATAGAAATTTAGAATGTCTTACCACTTTCTGCATTCAAGTGTGATAAGTTTTTTTTTTTTTTGTGTTTTTTTTTCTTTTTTTTTCTTTTCGGATGTACTTTAAAAAATCTCTTTATAGTTGATTTGAAAGTTCTTTCAGTGTGGATTTGAAATATTGGTACAGATTTGTTTTATCTTTCCACGTATCACCTGTCTTTTGACTGCATGGCTCTTTCTATCAACTGGGCACGACACAGACTTTTTTTTTTTTTTTTTTTTTTTTCTGAATTGCATGGTTTCTTAAATGGTGCTTTTGAATAATTATAAAAGCAATAATGAAAATCATTCCATCACTTACTGTGTTCATCTCTTGGATGTGTTATTCATTGGACTAAGATTTGTTTGACTCATCATTTGTTTTCCAAATTTGGATGAGTGTTGCCCAGTTTCTCATTTAATTCGATTTTTCCATTCCTGTGCATACATTCCTTTTGGCTTGAAGAGGTGATGGCCATACATCATGGACAACTTTGTAAGTGAATTTTGTTATGGTGAAATTCTTTTTTTTTTTTTTTTTTCTAACGTTTTTTAAAATGTAGTTCTTTTTTTTTTTTACTCAGGGCTCCACAAACTGTTGTTGTTGGGTATCTAGGCAAGTATATTTTGCAGTTGGCCAGTTGTTCTTAATGTTGCTTTGGTCTGTTATGAGCTGCTGTGGCTGTACTAAAACTCATAAGTGCTGTCAATTTTTTTCTGCCTGAGGTGTAAAATATTCCTAGTTGCATAATTTCAATTACAGCAAATATAATTATGTTTTGGCACAAATCCAAATATTTCAACTGCCAGTTATAACTGCAGAGAAGTATCATACTTTACCCTGAAACTAGGGTTGTGGACCCCTGTTCATGTGTATAAAAATAATACCATGTGTTAACATTTGTTTTACATTGGGGTTGTATGCAAATTAAGTGCCTTAATTCTTGTGAAATGTGATTATTTCTTAGGCTCTGCTACATAAATATGCAAGAAATAAAACAGAAAGAGAGAGAATCAGACAAAAACGTAAAAAAAAAAAAAAAACTCAATCTAAATGTAGTAGACATCATTTAGCCCAAGTAGTGTATGTCACCTGAAGTGTTCTTGCTAGGTTTAACCTTATTTATTCTATTTTAAGGAAGAGCCAAGCATGATCTGATACATTATTAGCTTTGATAATACAAGACTACCAGATTGGTTTGTGGGAACCTGTACAAGAAACACAGTATAGGTATTTTTCAAACTAGATAGTATGAACTTAAAAACGCCGCCCCGGTGGCGCAGTAGTCTAAGGCGCTGGCCTCTGATCATTCGTCCGTAAGGGGTCCGGGTTCGAATCCCGGTCAGGCATGGATGTTGTGTTTGTCTTACTGCACTGGCTCTCTCCCTTCCCTGGAACCAGTGACCCTAATTTAGGGACGGGCGACTGCCTATAGCCCATTGAGTTGCTCACGAGGGTCGTTAAACCTCCATCCAATCAAAAAAAAAAAAAAAAGAACTTAAAAACTTGTGGTAGTGTGTCAAAGAGCAGAAGGCTTTAGTTCTGAGAAAGTGGATTTTGTATTTGAAGCTTTGCATGCGGTTATTAAATCCAGACAACAGAAAAAGTTGGTTGTTCTCGAGAATTTTAATAGTGAGCATAGAAACGGCAATAGAAGAATTGAGAGATGTGAATGGATGAATGAGGAGAAAACTCCTTAGCAAATGCAAATGGGGGAAGACTCATTCACATGCACTAACACTACAAGGTGAGTCAAAAGTTGCAGGCCGCCCCGGTGGCGCAGTGGTCTAAGGCGTTGGCCTCTGATCATTCGTCCGAAGGGGTCCGGGTTCGAATCCTGCTGAGGCATGGATGTTGTGTTTGTCTTACGGCACTAGCTCTCTCCCTTCCCTGGAACCAGTGACCCTAAATTAGGGACGGGTGACTGCTTATAGCCCATTGAGTTGCTCACAGTGGTCGTTAAACCTCCAATCAAAAAAAAAAAAAAATAAATAAATAAAAGTTGCAGGACACCCTTGTATTTCAGAAACAGGAGGGAATATCTGAATACCCCAGCAAAGAATCGGTGAGGGGGCATATCTTTTAGGCTATTTCTGGAACATGGTTGCCATCTTGATATGTGCTGTTGAATCAAGGTCAAATTTTTCAAATGATAGGAGGTCGTGTTGCATATCAAACAAGACCAGAATTTTCTCAAAAAATTGATTGCCATAATCAGATTTGACATATCTGTTGTGGTTCACAAGTTATCAACACAGAAAGTTGAAATAACCATTGTTTGTTGCAGGTAACTGAAGATGGCATAGACAAAAGAGGAGAGGAGAGGATTGAGGAGATCCTAATGTCTTGGAAACGCAGCTGCTGTACCGTAGCCATAGACTTTAATAGCCGACACCCAGAAGGACCACCAATTTCACACAGCACTGTTGCATATCTGATATCCAAATTCTGAGAAATTGGGACTGCGGACGACAAGACATGTAGTGGCCGACCGAAAATTGGTACCGACAAGGAAACCTGAACCATGGTCATGGCATCTGTTCAAGATCCAGATGCAGCAGCAAACTATCAGAGGATGACCCTGAGATGTGTATAATTCTGCTCCTGGGCTTTAGACCTACATTAGTGGGATCCCTTATTCACACAAGGCATTCTGTTCAGTGACGAGGCCAATTTTTATGTCGGTGGTGAGGTTAACCATCAGAACCACAGGTACTGAAGTGACAGGAACCCTCACCGGACAACCATCCAAAGTCATTGGTAATGTAAAGGTTATGGTGTGGTGTGGAATATGGGGCACCTGTGTAATCGGACCCATTTTCATCGACAATAACCTAAATGCTCAGCGCTACCTGGAAATGCTACTGGAAACAGTTTCCCTTACCTTTGAAAGATTTGACCTTGATCCAATATGGCGGATTTCAAGATGGTGGCCATGTTCTGGAAATAGCCTAAAAGATATGCCCTCTCACCGATTCTTTGCTGGGGTATTCAGATATTTAATTTTCCCTCCCGTTTCTGAAATACAAGGGTGTACTGTGACTTTTGACTGACTCTGTGTTTTTGGGTACAAAAGTATCTGGAGGTTTACTTAGTGGGAGGAAGCATCTAGATAGGGAAATTATAAAAGGTTGCCAAGAAAACATACTGTGATTACTTGATTTTTCTGGTTTTGAAATAAGTTGCTATAATTGAAGGTAGATGTATAGTCACGCTTATTACATTAAAGAAAATGAAAAACACTTAGACTTTAAACACCGTGTTGTGTCTTGATCACCTGCAAACATTTGGGGTAAGATTGGTTGCCAGATTTGGATTTTCAAGTTCTGCTTGATGTTGTTGTCAAGTGATAGGAGGGATTTTCAAATGATGGGGATAAAATAAGAACTATCAGTATTGCAGTTTGAAAATGTAGATATTTTAATGCTTTCACAAAAATGTAGAGCCTTAAATAGTATAACTACTAGATATCTGAAATTTCTTGGTGTAGAATAGAAATCAAAATTCCCAAGCTTTCGCACAACAGCCAAATGGCTCTCTCAAGGAAGGCAGACTGCAAACTGAATAACTGCATACATACAAACTGAATAACTGCATATATAACTACAAACTGCATACCTTCCTTGAGAAAGCCATCTGGTTGATGTGCGAAAGCTTGGAAATTTTTATTTATATTCTACAAGAAATTTCGGACATCTAGTATAGTTATACTATTTAAGTACAGTTGGTGTATAGTTCCTTGTTATTTATTTAATGTAGAGCCTGTTTATTAACAAAAGGAGCAATTTTCTCAGCATTCTTCCAGAGAGGCACTTCATCTGGGATAGTCAATAATGCCAAGGAAGAATTTAGGTCTGCCTTAGCTAACATTCTTTTTATTCTCATCCAGCTGCTTAGTAATGCTGCAAAAAGTGCTTCCGATACAAACTGTGGTGCCAACATGAGTAGAAATGGAAATTTTATACATGGCGGGAACATTAAGGACTTCAGCTTTATCTCTGCCTGTGATGATAAGTTTCATGATGGTAGGATTGGATTTGATACCAATAATAGGCGTAGAATTTAAAAAATTGACACAACTAGTAGGTAGACTCAAGGTTTTCAAGGCAATGGTAGACATAATTTTTATGTCTACCATTGCCTTGAAAAAGCCTCTCAGTGGAGTGCAAAAGCTTGGTGAATCTTTGTACTTATTACGCCACAAAAATAAATGGATTTAATACACTGTATGTGTCTCTTGAATAGTTTTAACATTATTGTATTCAAGGGTGAGAGATAAGCAGGGCTATTGCAGATAATATTGGCACAAGCAATGAAATAATTGAACACAGACAACTTGTAGGCTTTGAAAGTGTGTGAAGGTTATTATATTGGTAGCAGGAGCAATTTTACCAAAGACAATGTTCAATCTTGCTTCCAATATTTGCAAGACAAACATCCAGGAAATAAATAGAATTGTTGACCTCTTCATGGACAGTAAGATTGATTGAAGGAAAGAGTTGATTGACTCTTGAGATGAGCTCAAGTAATTCATGATAAGAATGAGATCAGACAGCAAATATATCTTCTACATATTGAAGCCAGACAGTGGGTTGTAGATGGAACTTAGCAATGGCAGAAGTTTCAATATGTTGAAGGAAGATTTCTGTTAGAAGAGGTGACAGTGAAGGATCCCACTGTCACCCCTTTTCAGTTATTCATTATGTATGTATTGCATATTTGTTATTTAAGTTGTGATAACAAGTTGAAAACACACAGAATAATTAATACAGACATAAATCTTCCATGTAATGTAACCGCAGAAATTTGAAAATTACAGGATCCTGGAAACTAATAATTACAGGATCCTGGAAACTAATAATTACAGGATCCTGCTAACCATTACACTATCCAGGACAACAAAATCCAAACAACTGAGGCTTATCTGAGATGTCAGACTTTTTAAGTGCACTAGTCGAAACAAACGTGTCCCATTGTAGCGTTAAGTAATATCACCAGCAAATCAGTAAATATCAAGTTGAAAACACATGGAATAATTTTGATGGACATAAATCAAGCTGTTCTTCCGTGTAATGTAACCGCAGATATTTGAAAATTTCATCGTCCTAGAACGGGTGGTTAGCACACCTGAGTGCCAATCGGGAGATGCGGGTTCGATTCCTGTTCCAGAACGCTGAAATTTTCAAATTTCCGCTGTTACATTACATGGAAGAACAGCTTGATTTATGTTCGTATTAATTATTCCATGTGTTTTCAACTTGATATTTACTCAACATGGCAATCAGACATAGCTGAAGTGACTGTAATTACTGTTTTTCACGTAATATCAATCATATATTGGCCACGTATTATAAGAATATTTCTTCCACTTTATTTTTTTGAGATTTACTCATTTGCTTGTGATATTACTTAGCGCTATGATGGGACACGTTTGTTTCGACTAGTGCAGTGAAAGTCTACCATCTCGGATAAGCCTTAGTTGTTTGGATTTCGTTGTCCTGGGCGTTGTAATGGTTAGCATACTCGAGCACAAATCAGGAGATGTGAGTTCGATTCCCATTCCAGGACGATGAAATTTTCAAATTTCTGCGGTTACATTACATAAAAGAACAGTTTGATTTATGTCCGTATTAATTATTCCATGTGTTTTCAACTTGATATTTACGCATTTGCTGGTGATATTACTTAGTGCTACAATGGGACACATTTGTTTCGACTAGTGCAGTGAAAGTCTGATGTGGCCGCCCTGGTGTCGCAGTGGTCTAAGCCAGTGGTCCGCAACCGTTTTCTACTCGCGACACACCTTAAATTATCCATGACTCAACATGGCACACCAAAATGTTAATCCCCTCAAAATCGTATGATATGACATTATTGATATAAATACGTAATGTAATCAACCTATTATTATTATCATATTATATTACATCATTATATTATTATTCTATTCTATTATTATTAAACAGAGATTGACTTTTGCATTTATTAGCAATTTATGGACTTTAATTCACTGTAGAAAATACAAGAAAATACACTTTGCTATTACTATTAAAGTAAATAATTCTACTCATACCTTCAATGTGATACTTGCACCTGATTAGCTGCACACAGGCAGCTGATCTGTGGTGAAATAGTTGACGATGCAAGTCTCATTTCTTCATCTACGGATTTGAGTCTCTCCCTCTTTGATGTTTTAATTTCAGTCAACGTCGAAAAGTCCAGTTCGCACAGATATGTAGTTGAAAATGGCAATAACACATTAACTGCCATCTCGGAGATTACCGGGTATTCACTCCTTATTGTCAACCAAAATGTGCCCAAAGGCACTTCGAGAAGTTTTAATTTCAATGTTCTGTCTGCTTTTAAATCTGCGAGTCCCTCTTGTATATTAATTGGAAGTGGTTTTGAATTCGTAACGAATGGATCACAAACCCAGTTGAAATCTTGAACACTCTCTCCAAAATACTTCTTGAACTTCTAAATGTTATTTAATTAAGTCCATCACCACTTTATTACCGCCAGCAAGTGGCCATACAGTCGGGAACATCTCAAACGACCCATTTTCAATTCTCTCCATCCACAAATTCAGCTTATTCACAAATCTTTGAATCTTATCTATACTAGTCAGAATATTTTCATTCCTACCTTGTATTTTTCTGATCAGCTCATTCAAGTGTACAAAAAGATCTTAAAGACATGCCAAGTTACATACTCACTCATCATCTGCAAATAAATCCACATACTCATGCAACTCAACAGTCAAAAATGTATGTGCCTCCTCTTTAAATTCAAATATTCATGTTAACACTTTTCCTCGTGATAACCACCACACTTCTATATATGTAGCAGAAGTGTAGTATGTTCTGACCCCATTTCCTGACACAAAACGGAAAAAAGCTGTGAATTTAGGGGCCGTGATTTGATGAGGTTCATGACTTTTACTAATTCGTCCAGCACAACTTTCAGAAAAGATGGCAAAGACTTAGCAACAATGACTTCGTGGTGAATAAGACAATGATCACATCATATGTTAGGATTTACTTCGCGTACTTTAGCTACAAATCCTTTCACTTGGCCTATCATAGAAGCAGCTCAGTCTGTACAAACACTAATGCAAGCCTTCCATTTTAATTCATTATGGAGCACATATTCATCAGTCACATGAAATATTTTTTCACCGGTGGCTCGCTCGGGAAGTTATTTGCAAAAAAAGAAATTAGTTGAAATTACATCTCCATTGATGTACCGAATGTAGGCAAAGAAGTTGTGCATGACCGCTAATATCGATGGACTTGTCGATCTGAAGTAAGAACTTCTGACTGCTGTTGATTTTCTCCTTCATAATGTCACTGGACATGTCACTAACTCGGTGACTGATTATGCCAGCAGAAAGAGGAATTTTTAAAATTTCATTAGCAGCTTCTGAACCCAGGACTATTTTCATAATCTCTTTACAAGCAGGCATCAACAATGTTTCAGCTATTGTGTGTTGTTTTTTGGCCTTTACGATAAGTTTGGCTACCTTATAGCTAGCTTCCTGTACTTTTTCCGAAACACGTACTGCCGTAGTCATGAACATTGCTTGTTTTTCATTTTGTTCCAACAACCGATGAAAATAATTGATATCTTTGCTTGACAGAGAAGAATGTTTTGTTGACAAATGTCGTTTTAATTTACTGGGAACCATAGCAGCATTACTGAGTTTTTCACCACAAACGATACACTCGGAGATTGGGCATGTATTATCACCACACACACCTTTCACTCGGCCTATCAAAGGTAAATAAAACTGGTGTGCCACGGAAAAGCGTACACAGAACATGCAGCAACTATAACAAAGAAGCTGTATAGCATGGCGGTACAGGCAAGAAATACAAATATATCAATAAGCAAAACTACGATATAACAACAACTATGAGTAAATAATTTACATTTAATTTCTTAAAATACATAAAAATTCGTGGCATGTAATAAAGAATAAACAAGTATCTTCTTATGTAATCAGTGCAGCGGCACAGAATGAAATACAAGCATGTGAAACACAGTAACTGGGATAAAATTAAAAATAAAACTCAACAATTAATTTCATACAATAGGATAAGAGGTAAAAGTTTGCATCACACATTCACCTTGTGGGGGCACACAGGTTGCAGAACACTGGTCTAAGCGATAGCTTATGACCATTCGTCAAGAAGGGTCCAGGTTCGAATCCCGGTAAGGCATGGATGTTGTGTTTGTCTTACGCCACTAGCTCTCTCCCTTCCCTGGAACCAGTGACTCTAAATTAGGGATGGGCGACTGCTTATAGCCCATTGAGTTGCTCAAGGTGGTCACTAAACCTTCAATCCAAAAAAAAAAAAAAAAAAAAAAAAAAAAGGCTGACGTCTCCGATAAGCCTCAGTTGTTTGGATTTCGTTGTTGTGGGTGGTGTAATGGTTAGCATGCTCGAGCGCAAATCAAGAGATGCAGGTTTCGATTCCAGTTCCAGGAAGATGAAATTTTAAAATTTCTGCAGTTACATTACATGGAAGAACAGCTTGATTTATGTCCATATTAAGTTGTGATAATTTTATAGCAATAGCTATTCTTAGAAACAACTGTCAAAAAGTTAAAAAAAAAAAAACCCAGTGAAAATATTAAGGTACATCAAGATTGAATGACTGAATGATGTAAAAGTTATGCAGGATTTTCAGGTACACATTGCTGAAATCTGTAACATTTAAGGTTGAGTTCAACAGGTACAGAAGAGGGGGGGGGGTTGAGGCTTTAAGGGAAGCATGTGGTGTGTGAAGGTAAGAAAGTCAGTAAGTACTAACTTTTTTATGCTTAAAAAGTTGCAAAGGTAAAATAAAAAGCTTATAGGAAGTAAGTTGTTTGTATGTGGCTAATAATGAAGTTCATAAAAAGGTATGCCAAAACAGAAATGTTAAGTTTTTTAGATTTTGTTATGTGGAAAGAATACCAAAACTCCCTGGCAACATGTTTGAGTTTTGCTAAACATAGGAAACAGGGCAAAAAGTCTGCCACCTAGGGTTTGCTTGACATAGATTGTCAGGTCCTTATATTGTCTGAGGGTGTGTTGAATGGATATTTGCTCTTGAATAAAAGTCGCACAACTAGTGGAGAGGTAACAGATGATGATGGACAGGAGGACTACAGGACCATCCATACTCATGAAACAAATAATACTGTGTTGTCCCTGAAATATGAGAAAGCTATGGGTTACAGTGATTTTTATTTGGAATTGTTTACACTTAATGGAATGCTTGCTGTTCTTAGAATCATCAGATGGTGTGGGAACTGGTGTGTTTTCCAAAGACTGACAGTAACTTGTTATTTTGCTGATTTATGAGAAGTAATATGGACTGTAGTAGCTGTTATGTCATCTCCTTAATTAGTGTTACTACCAAGGTTTTCATCTCAAGGGTATTGAGTAAAAAGTTTTGTAAGATGGTGAAAAATTAGCTGAGTGAAGACAGTGGGATTTCAGTGAAGATAGGAGATGTGAAGATAATATATTTTTACTGAAGTATGTTCCTGAGAAGCTTCATGTGATGAATCAGGATTTATATATGGTGTTTATTTACTCTGAAAATGCTTTTAATCAAGTGCTTAGCAACAAGTTTTTATTTTAATTTTTTTAAGTGATGGAGGCTTGCTGGTGACTTGTTCACAGTGTTGTACCCAAGGAGTCTTACAACAGTTAGGATGGACAGAACTACTTGTTAGTAGTCTGAAATTATCTCTGATGACAGCAGTTGACAACAGCTTACATACTAGAGGGAAGTACGTAAGCTGTTGTAATTTTGTTTGTGATATATAATGAATTCATGGAATCAAAGCATATCTAGGGGTTGGACAAAATAATGTGAACACCTAGGAAATAGGCAATGTGTCTTTATTAATAAGGTGTTGGACCACCATTTGCCTTTTAATACAACTTCCAACCTTCTTGGAATAGATTCATGCAGCTTTTAAATAGTCTACAGTGGAATGATATACCATTTGTTGATCAGAACATCCGCTGTATTAAGTTGTGATAATTTTATAGTCCGTATTAAGTTGTGATAATTTTATAGCAATAGCTATTCTTAGATATGTTGGAGGAAGAAATCTGCTTCTCACTCTATTCTCTAAAACTGCCCACAGTAGTTTGACATCATTCAAGTCATCAAATGATTGAGCTGGCCAGGGCAGATGTTGAAGTTCATCTTGGTGCTCCTCAAATCAAGACTGAACTGTTCTTGCTGTGTGTATGGGCACATTGTCATCTTGAAAAATGGTATCATTGTTTGGAAACAACGTTTGGACCATTGGATGCACCTGATCACGTAGAACATCCAAGTACTCGGTGGCGGTAACTTGACGATGTAGGGTAATGATGAAGCCAGCTGAATACCAAGATAATGCAGCCACCTGAATACCAAGATAATGCAGCCACCTGAATGCCAAGATAATGCAGCCACCTGAATACCAAGATAATGCAGCCACCTGAATGCCAAGATAATGCAGCCACCTGAATGCCAAGATAATGCAGCCAGCTGAATACCAAGATAATGCAGCCAGCTGAATACCAAGATAATGCAGCCAGTTGAATACCAAGATAATGCAGCCAGTTGAATACCAAGATAATGCAGCCCAAATCATTACAGATCCACTCCCATGTTTGACAGTTGGAACCAGACATTTGGAATTGCATGCTTTCTTGGGATTCTCCCTACATACAGAGGGTGAGTCAAAAGTAATGAGCCATTGGATAAGAAAAAGTACAAACGAATACAATTCACTCTTTGAAATGCAATCCATTATGTTCTATGGTCTGAAGCCATCTTTCTGCCAAATTGTGAATTCCCGCTCTGTACCACTCCTTGGGTTTTGAGGTGAAAAACTCCTGCCCAGCTTCCACCTCATGACAGTTTCAGAAGGTTCTGCCACAGAAGAAATGTGCCATCGACCAAAGCAAGTGGTAGTCACTTGGGGCAAGGCCTGGGCTATAGGCAGGATGTGGAAGAAGTTCGATTCCGTCGAGCTCCCGGATCTTATCCCTCTTTAAACGGGCGGTATGGAGTAGTTCGTTATCGTACTGAAGGAGAACCTGTTTCCTGTTGACCAGGGCCGGGTACTTACGGACCAGAGCTTCGTACATCCTCTGTAGTTGTTGAGAGTAGAGCTCAGTGGAGACGCCTCGCCCAGCTGGAGCGAATTCAAAGTGTATGGGGCCCTCAAAATTCCACCAAACACACAACATGACTTTGTGTTCGAAGAGTCCCTGCTTAGCGACGGGTTCTGGAAGCTGGCCTGGGTTGATCCACTGGTTTCGCATTTCGGGATTACGGAGAAAGATCCACTTTTCATCAGGCATAACAATTCACCTGATGAAATGCTTGTTCATGGAGTGGTTCAGCAGCTCTCTGCACAATTCCATCCGCCTTTGAGCTTGTGCTGTGGTCAATTCGTGGGGTACAACTCGGTAGCTCCTATTGACCTTCCAAGCTTGTGGAGATGTCGAACCACACTGGATTGTGATACCCCAATCTCGTCCGACAATCTACGTGTGCTTGTGGTTGGTGTTACCTCTACGACTTCACGCAGGGCTTCCAATTCCACCGTTGGGGATCTATCTGCCAGAGCAAGGCCAATCTTGAAGGCTGGTGTCCCGCTTATTAAAGCGAACAAGCCATCTTTTTGCTGTGGTGTAGCTGACTACACTCACACCTTCCATTGCACAAATTTTGGGGACTGCAGCATGCGCAGGTAGTCCTTTTTTCCAATAATGACGCAACAGTACTCGAACTGCCGCTTTTTTGTCCATGTTCTGAAAGCAAAATAAAAAACCACAATTAATTGAAGACTGCAGTGTGCTAAACAAGTTCAACACAGGTAGTGACCATAGATTGGTGAGATGTAAGATGCACCTCAACTCTAAACTCGAACGTGGCAAGCTCATACGACAAACAAAATATATTGACATAACCAACCTTAAAAAACACCATAATACCTTCAAGTTGGAACTGAAGAACAGATTCTCTGCTTTAGGCCTAACATCGGAAGAAGTGGATATTTCTGAAGTTAACAGAAAAGTAACCAAAGCACTTATGGAAACAGCAACAAAATTAGCTGGGTCTAAGAACAAGTTGCATGTGAACAAATTATCAGGAAAAACCAAAATGTTGATGCAAAAAAAAAAAAAAAAAAGGAATGAGGACAACTAAAGAAGATGTGACTTCCAAAGTTTAATATATGGAGCTGTGCAAGACAGTACAAAAAGTATCACTGAAGGTGTAAGGAAATTCAACGAACTAGTGAGGAAAGCAATTGAAAACATCCAAAGCCTAAAGATAGCAAAGGGACATCTCAGTAAGGGAAGAAAACAGATTATGGCACTGAGAAAAGAAGATGGTTCTGTAACAAGAAATAGAGGCGAAATTTTGACAAGAGTGAAAGATTTCTACTCCAAATTATATGAAAGGGATGATACATGTACTCCAGACATCGTGAAAGGTATCAGAGTTCTTCCAGTCCTCCCAGCAGAAGTTGCACATGCAATGAAGAACATGAAGCGGGGAAAAGCTCCAGGAGAAGATGGAATTACTGTAGACATCATACAAGAAGCAAGTGGAGAAATCAAAACAGTACTCTCCCAAATTTTCACTCGATGCCTTAATGAAGGGAAGATTCCTGAGGATTGGAACAACGCTACAATGATCCTGCTACATAAAAAAGGTGACATTGAGGATCTTGGGAACTACAGACCTATCAGCCTCCTATCAGTGGTTTATAAAATCTTCACTAAAGTTCTTTCACACCGCTTGAAGGTAACACTGGACATGGCTCAACCAAGAGAACAAGCTGGATTCAGGAGTGGCTACAGCACAATAGATCATATCCACGTACTGAGAGAACTAATTGAAAGAGCGAGGGAATATGAACTTCCATTGTGCATGGCTTTTATCGATTATGAAAAAGCCTTTGATTAGGTGAAACCATCAGCAGTTACAATGGCTCTGAAATCCTGTGGTATTGAAGATGCATACATTAATATTATTAATAACATCTATGAAAATGCAAGTGCAAAGATTCGGCTGTTTGAAAATACAACACACATAAAAATTGGAAAAGG
Organism: Macrothele yani; assembly: GCA_039090855.1. Taxonomy (NCBI): domain Eukaryota; kingdom Metazoa; phylum Arthropoda; class Arachnida; order Araneae; family Macrothelidae; genus Macrothele; species Macrothele yani. The sequence goes on along the minus strand of CM076994.1, from coordinate 70,737,388 downwards.
AGTGAGACAAGGTGACACCATATCTCCGAAGCTCTTTAATGCCACATTCGAAAATGTCTTTCAATCACTGAACTGGGAAAACAAAGGCATAAAAATTAATGGAGATTATCTAACCCACCTTCGTTTTGCTGATGACGTAGTCATTTCTGCAACTACCCCATCAGAGCTGCAGAGTATGATCCAGGAACTTGCTAACAAGAGTAAAGAAGTGGGATTAAAAATGAACTTTCAGAAGACAAAAGTGATGTTCAATGCTTTTACAAGAAATGAAGATTTATCAATTGATGGAGAAAAGCTGGAGATAATGGACACATGTGTTTATCTTGGACAGCAGATATCAAGTGAGGGTCACATTGATGAAGAAATTAATCGGGGTACAAAACTTGCCTGGAGAGCTTTTGGAAGAAACAGCATAATTTTCAAGAGCAATATGCCATTATGTCTTAAAAGAAAAGTATTTGATCAATGCATCCTTCCAGTGCTTACATATGGTGCAGAGACGTGGACCTTAACTAAAAGAGACATATAAAGGCTGCAAACAACTCAAAGAAGCATGGAGAGGTACATGCTTGGTGTAACCAGGAGAGATAAAAAGAGGAACTCGTGGATCCAAAAAATGACAAGAGTGGAAGACATCATGATCAGAGTTAAATCCCTGAAATGGCAATGGGCTGGACATACTGCCAGAAGGACAGACCATCGATGGACAGCCGAAATTTTAGATTGGATTCCAAGGGACAGGAAAAGACCCAGAAGAAGACCACATGAAAGATGGGTGGATGAAATTCGAAGGTATGCGGGAGTGACATGGAGGAGACTGGCACAAGACTGACCGTTGTGGAGGAAACTTGGGGAGACCTTCGTCCAGCAGTGGATTGATAATTGTTGACAATGATGATGATGAATTCATATTCATGTCCACCACCAAAGCAAGTTCTGATAGTCCATGAAATGCTCTTTCTACCTATAAACAAGTTCCAGTCCAAATGATTGTTTCTTTCCGAAAAACGCCATCTCAAACTACCTCTGACATGGCTCATTATTTATGACTCACCCTCTGTAAACCTGACCTACTGTTAGGATTAATGTAAATGAGCACTCATCGGACCATGTCTTACATTTCCAGTCATCAGCTGTCCAGGTTTTATGCTCACAGTATCATCTTTTTCGCATTGTAGCAATGGTTTCTGTGATTAAAGGTTTAGCAATTGCAACTCTTCCATAGATGTTGGCTTTGTGAAGTTCTCTGCAGACTGTCCCCCCCCTTTGGAAACAGTCTTCCAAGTGGATATTGAGATTTGTTGTGGCTTTTGTGGCAGTAGTTCTGTGTTGTTTGGACACAATCCTTGTTAGTTTTTGATGGTCCCTCTCGCTCAATCTCAGTTTTGTCCCACTGTTTTTTTCTTCGCTTCTGAAGTCTTGCCATGCTTTGTGTATGCAGTCATAACCATGGAGACTGTTGCTCTTAAAACATCAAGCAGTTTGGTTGTATAGTTACAGATGCTTCCGCTGAATGTGCTCCCACGATTTGACATTTTTGGAAACCTGACGGATCATTCATTTCACCGACCATTTGTACGAACTGCTGCTTAACACAACTTGTGTTAAGCAGCAGTTCATGCAAATGGTCAGTGAAATGTACTACACTGGCATACAACCTAGAGAATATGTACAAAAAAAAAAAAAAAAAGACGCTCAAAATATATTCACAACTTTTTTTTTGTGTGTGTGTAATCTATACTAATAACATTAACCCCTATAATCATGGTGTTCACATAATTTTGTCCTTAGACAAGACTAATAAGTATATGTGAAATGTAAGACATAGATCGTGCAATGCAGCAGGCCGAACAGTTAAGCTCAATAATAAGAAAATAAATAAATAAGCAAAACCTCAGGCAACCTTTCAAATCATAAAAAAACTTCAAGAACTGCTGTTAGGAGAGCAGTTCATTATAGGGTGTGGGCATTCTTTGGTCTTGTGGCTTCATGACAATGCTCATGAAGCCACAAGACCAAAGTATGACCAGCATTAGGAGTAACAAAGCATATACTGTAATAATAATTATCCAATATAATAAAATGACCACACCCTGTGGAAGAGCTGTCTTGATGTACAAAGTAATCAGCCTATCCACTTTAGGTAAGGAAGTAGTTGTATGTAGTTAAATACCCAAAATGAGGATTGCAGTGAAGTATAGTGGAACCACTGAAACCTCAATCAAGGAAGAAACTTCTTCATAATACATGGGGAATCGATAGAATATTCAAAGCAAACAGAATATAAATTCTGAATTTGCTTCTAACACTTACTGATCATCAATGTAAAATTGGGAGATGCAATTTCGATTTCCGTTCCAGGTTGATGAAATTTTAAAGTTTTCTAAAAGGTGTTACATGGATGACCAGTAAGTGTTACAAACAAATTCAGAATTTATATTGTGTTTGCTTTGAATATTCTATTGTGAAACCTTATAAGAAATAGAAAATAGAAAAAAGCTAAGTATGAAAAAATTGTGTGAGTAACAGCTTGTGTATGAGCGTAATCTTCAGCTGCAAGGTCTACCCACCAAGTGAAGCTGGGTGCAACCTAACTCAGTTAATGTTGTGGGGTCCATGGGCTAGACCTCATGAGTACAAAGAAATTGAGTGAGTAATTGCAAGTACAGTTGCTTCTAGCTATTACACACCCAATTTCTTCGTATTTATGAGGTCAAGCTTTCTTTTTTCTATTTTCTTGTATCTTATGAGTTTCACATTTTTTGAGAATTTATGGTTCCACTAGATTTCACTACAATCCTTACTTTTGGTGTTTAACTGCAACTATTTCCTTACCTAATCTAGGTGGACTGGTGGTTACTTTGTGTATCAAGACAGGGCATGGTCATTCTGCTATGTTGTATTATATGCCTTTTGAGAGTTCCTGATTTAAATTTATGGCTTTTCTTTGCTAGTATTTGTACTTTTCAGGTTATAATTTATGTATCAGGTTGTAATAAAGTTTCCAGAAAAAGTCGTATGTGGCGTGTGTAATGCAAGATTCCGTGGACTTGTGGCGACATAAACATCCCAGAGTGCTGGTGCTATGTGTGAAAGAATATATTTTAAGGACACAACATACGCTGTTGTGGTGAAGATTAGTTGCACATGGTGACAATATGATGGAGATATTGAAGGAAGGTGTGAATGCAGTGTTGCTGTATGAATATTTGAATGGTGTGAAAGTTACAGAAGCACTTAGAAAATTGCGAAATGCATTTGGTGATGATGATATTGAACAGAATACTTGTTATGACTGGTACAGAAAATTCAACAGTGGTCTACGCAGGATTTGTCTTGTGCACCCCAAAATGACAGACAGAGTAAGGTTGAAGATGATACACTGCAACACGTGCTATCAACTAAGCCTGATGCAACACTATAGGAACTGGGCCCTGGCAAAGGAACTGTAGACCTTCCATACAACCATCAACACCTGACTTCAGAAGTTGGGATATTCGTGTATACTCTGCAAATGGGGTACATCATGCTTTCTATGACCAGAATCAGATGCAGTGCTACTCCATTACTGTTGCTCTGTGAGAAAAACAGGAGGTTTTTGCATCGGTTGGTCACGAGTGATGAAAAATGGGTCACATACTTGAATGTTACGCAACAAAGAGCATGGACCGAGCAGGAACAACCTCCATAGAAGGTTGCTGAGCCACCCCTTCATGGGCGGAAGGTGGTACTGAGTTGCTGGTGGGATTGTCGTGATGTGATTCATTATGAACTCTTACCATGGAACAATACCATTACAGCAGACCATCTCCATACTGCACTGCAAGAAAAGTGCCCAGTGTTGATTAATCGCCATGGTGTTGTTTTTCACCAAGATAACACTTGCCCACATGTCGCTTTATGGATCCAGCAAAAGTTGCATGTGCTGGAATGGAAAATGTTGCCCCCCCCCCCCCCATTCCTCGGAGCTTGCCTTGTTCAACTTTCATCTCTTCTGGTCTTTGTCGAATTTTCTCTCTGAGAAAAACTATGGCAATGATGTGAAATGTTGCATAGATGACTTCTACTCCCACTCGCCTGACTTCTCTCGTAGATCGGCGGAACAAGGTCATCAGTTCCAATGGGAACTACCTGGATGATTAGGTTAAGTGTTTTGTATGAATTTTTAAGCTTGAAATACATGCTTCTCTATTTTCTGGATACTTTCTTTACAACCTAATATTACTCCTACTGCTGGTCTTACTTTGGTCTAGTGGTTTCGGGATCATTGTCAGGTGACCTTGGAGTTTTTCTGGGTAGTTATGGATTGTAGAAAAGCCACTGCCATTCAAGGAGTGATGCTTCCCTGACAACATCAGTTCTTGAATTTCATGATTTTGAAGGTTGCGTGAAGGTTCGCATATTTATTTTCTTATTATGTATGTATGGGTAAAGTGCTTAAAGAGAGCAATTTAGTATCAGATGTTTAAATGTTTGATTATGGCATCAGCAGTTTTTTGTGTGCTGATGATGTAGTTCTAATTACTTTTGTAAGAGTGTAAACAAGTTGCAGTGTAAGTTCAAATCATCCGAGAAGAACTTGTAAAAAATTTAAGATGAAGATAAATATCAAAAAGTCTAAATCAATTATTCTAATTTAATTCTCAAATTATTAATATGTAATAAAGGGAAAGGGATAACAGATGTGTGGATTTTAATTATTTTGATAGTTATTGATGAGACAGCAAAGCGTGCTAACAAATTGGACAATAGATCCAGTGAAACTGGGGAAATGTGTCAGCATCTGCATAAGAGCATTTTTACTAAACAGGCCAGCAAGGAAACTAAACTGTCTGAAGTATTTGAATCTACTTTTTTTTTTTTTGCTAGTAACAGTTAACTTTGAAATAGAAGTTTCTTTGAGATATTAGAAGTTGCTGACATGAGAATAGTAGGGGAGAAATATTTGGATTCAGTGCCAAAAACACAATTAATAACAATATTAAAAGTGAGCTAGATCTTTCTTTAGTAGAAATAAAAGTGATCAAAGTGTTCAGGACATCTGTCTCATGTGTGAGATGAATGGTTACAAAGAGAGATGTTATATTCTTTAGTAACAGGCTGCAGACCAATAGATGGATGTTGAACAAGGCAATTAGAAGTTGTAAAAACAGCCTGTAGCAGCCAAGGAAAGTTTGTTATTTGCAGGAAATGGTGCAGTGGATAGAAAGAAATGAAAGTTTGTTATGAACTAGTAACATTTTTCTTAATAATTAACAAATTAGCAACACTGGGTTGTTTTAAAATCCTCTCTTCTGGAATGTAGAGGCAAGAGGTCAGCAGTGAGCTCTTCACTGTATTCCACCATGTGTGTGAATTTGTGCTACTGAATAGCACAAATTTAGTGAGTAAAATGAGACAAGACAAATATATATGATAAAATTAAATATTCAGTGAAATGAGAATCGCTTAGATCAGCTGAGTGATAATTGAAAAAGAGGGGGCAAAATCAGTGATCTCATGGATTTTGATAATATGATCACATTTTGTAGATATTGTGACATTTGACAAATATCTATTTCTGATTCAAAAATTAAAATTTCTGTTTACGAGAAAAAAGTTTTCCAAAAGAAAGTGGGGGAGGGGGAGGACAATTTTTTTCTAGGTACTGCAATGTATTTTCTTTCTATTTTCTTATCATATGAGGTCATACTCAATAATCAATATAATGTTTCTCTTACATTCTACATTTTATGTTAGCTAGGCAACTCCTAACATGCCAAATGTTGGAACACCATACATGATGATAACATAGTGTGTGATCAAAAAATAGGAGGTGCATGAGACAAACAGATGATATCTACAGTATTACAATAATTGATGTTTTGTGTAGTTATTGTAGATTTTACCATCAGTTAATGACAGCACTGAATAATGCAATTTTGTATTTTTGTAATAGCTGTAACAAGTGACTTTCTTGTAACAGGTTATAGTTATTGGTCAATACAGGACTGGTAATATTTGTATTCCATACATTTTTGAAATAATGACTAGTGTTTCAAATTGGGGGGGGGGGGGTATTTTTACGAATAAGAACAAGGAGTAATTTAAGTCATTACTTAAAGTTAAGCGTCATGGAAAGAATGAAAATGTAGGAGCTCAGCATCACTGAATAAAAATCATGACTTTTTGAATAGTTTTAAATTTTAAGATGCAAATTTTTAATTAAATGTAGTATAATTAAGTAATTAAGTGTGAACAAATATAAAATGTTTTAAAACTCATACCGTTCTTTTCAGGTTTTATGCCTATGCCAAATGTTGGAACACCATACACTACTACACCATATCCTCCTGTCTCTGGTTCAACACCTTATCCACCTGTACCAGGTGCTTACCCATCGTATTCAGGTAAACAAAATGAACCATACATAATTTTCAGAAATGTAAAAATCTAAGCCTTTAAAAAGTTTTTGTTTTTTACTTCTTTAATGCTTTACATTTAAATAGCAACTTTTGTACTGTAAATTTTCTTAGTAATTAAATTGTAACATTGACAAATCTGAAAACTCATACTGCACAAATCTGAAAACTCATACTGCAGTACTCATAAATTTCTAGTAGAAGTTCAGTCTATATATACATATATTTGAACAATAAAATACATGGGAGATAGGCAATGTATGAGCGCAAATATGTGTTGCTCCATATACTTCATTGCTGATTTTTATGTCTCACTGGATATAACCTATATGAGCTTTGAACATTTAAATGTAAATATACTGTACATGTAGAAATATTCTTAAATTCAGATATAAATATTCCATTATCATTGAAGTCAACTTGTCTTTTCTGAGCTCATGTATATACTACAACGTGTGTAACAGTACTATAGAGGACTTTGTCCTAATATACATTGCTCATACATTTCTTATTGCAACTAATAAAAGGGGAAGTGGTTCAAATTAAAATGAGGGTTTAACATCATCTGTCTTGGCTGGCAAACAGAAAGCCATGATATTATGTAGTCTTCTGTCAGCTAAGTCTTTTTTTTTTTTTTTTTTTTTTTTTGTCAGTGGCTGTCTTGAGTACTTTGTAGGAAGGAGGAAAATTAGATTGTCCTTTACAAAGCACAAAAAGATTATCAAAACCTAAAGCCATGTTAAACTTTGTGTGGTAAGTGCAGGGTAAATAAGAATTATTATTTACAAAATGCAGTATGCATACATGAGATTCTTCCGTGGATTCGCGGAATTCCGTTTTTGTGTCATCATTTAGGTTATGCTCGAGATCGATGCAAAACTAAAGAGAAATTTTAGAGGATTAGTTGGGGTGGGTGGGGGGGGGCGTTTTTTGGTATGGAGATGGTATTTCGTTTTTCAAAACTTTCGAAAGTGGAAGTAAAACGGAGTGAAAATTTTTCCTGTAATCATGATTTCTTTTTCTTGCGATGTTTCTTCGGCACAGTATTTTTGTTAAATATAATTTTATTCCTTAAATATTTGCATTTCAGCTTGAAAATGGAAGAAAAATTCCAAAAACGGAAGTTGGTGTGAAAATTTTCCTGTGATTTTCAGGCACGAGATTCTTCAGTGGATTTGAATGAAGAATTCCGCCTTTTCCATCATCATTTCGATGGTTCTCGAGATCGATGCAGAACTGAACAGAAATTTGTGAGGGATTGGCGGTGATAGTGAATGGTGCTGGGGTTGTTTTCCGTCGATGGGCGGAATTCCAACTTTCAAAACTTTCGGAAACGGAAATTAGACGGAGTAAAGGTTTCTCCCGTAATCGTAATCCTTTTCTTCTTGCGATGCTTTTCCTACCCAGTAGTGTTATTAAATATAATTTTATTCCATAAATATTTGTTTTGCAGCTTCAAAATGGAGGAAAACTTTCTGAAAACAGAAATCGGACAGAGCGTAGTAGATTTTGCTGATAATCATAAGTTTTTTCTCCACGATGTTACATTTATCCTGTGTTGCTGTTAAATGTAAATATATATATATATGATAATCATAAGTTTTTTCTCCACGATGTTACATTTATCCTGTGTTGCTGTTAAATGTATATATATATATTTACATTTAACAGCAACACAGGATAAATGTAACATCGTGGAGAAAATACTTATGATTATCATATATATATATGATAATCATTAGTTTTTCTCCACGATGTTACATTTATCCTGTGTTGCTGTTAAATGTAAATATATATATATATGATAATCATAAGTTTTTCTCCACGATGTTACATTTATCCTGTGTTGCTGTTAAATGTAAATATATATATATTTACATTTAACAGCAACACAGGATAAATGTAACATCGTGGAGAAAAACTTATGATTATCAGCAAAATCTACGCTCTGTCCGATTTCTGTTTTCAGAAAGTTTTCCTCCATTTTGAAGCTGCAAAACAAATATTTAAGGAATAAAATTAAACACGAAAAGACCCAGAAGAAGACCACATGAGCGATGGGTGGATGAAACTCGAAAGTATGCGGGAGTGACATGGAGGAGACCGGCACAAGACAGACCGTTGTGGAGGAAACTTGGGGAGACCTTCGTCCAGCAGTGGATCGATAATGGTTGACGATGATGATGATGATGCTATATATATATATATATATATATATATATATATAGATATATATGAGTAATGAAGGGAAGATTCCTGAGGATTGGAACAACGCTACAATGATCTTGCTACATAAAAAAGGTGGCATTGAGGTTCTCAGGAACTACAGACCTATCAGCCTCCTATCAGTGGTTTATAAAATCTTCATTAAAGTTCTTTCACACCGCTTGAAGGTAACACTGGACATGGCTCAACTGAGAGAACAAGCTGGATTCAGGAGTGGCTACAGCACAATAGATCATATTCACGTACTGAGAGAACTAATTGAAAGAGCGAGGGAATATGAACTTCCATTGTGCATGGCTTTTATCGATTATGAAAAAGCCTTTGATTCGGTGAAACCATCAGCAGTTACAATGGCTCTGAAATCCTGCGGTATTGAAGATGCATACATTAATATTATTAATAACATCTATGAAAATGCAAGTGCAAAGATTCGGCTGTTTGAGAATACAGCACACATAAAAGTTGGAAGGGGAGTGAGACAAGGTGACACCATATCTCCGAAGCTCTTTAATGCTACATTGGAGGGTGTCTTTCAGTCGCTGAGCTGGGAAAACAAGGGGATAAAGATTAATGGAGATTATCTAACTCACCTTCGTTTTGCTGATGACGTAGTCATTTTTGCAACTACCCCATCAGAGCTGCAGAGTATGATCCAGGAACTTGCTGACAAGAGTAAAGAAGTGGGATTAAAAATGAACTTTCAGAAGACAAAAGTGATGTTCAATGCTTTTACAAGAAATCAAGATTTATCGATTGATGGAGAAAAGCTGGAGATAACAGACACGTATGTTTATCTTGGACAGCAGATATCAAGTGAGGGTCACATTGATGAAGAAATTAATCGGCGTACAAAACTTGCCTGGAGAGCTTTTGGAAGAAACAGCATAATTTTCAAGAGCAATATGCCATTATGTCTTAAAAGAAAAGTGTTTGATCAATGCATTCTTCCAGTGCTTACGTATGGTGCAGAGACGTGGACCTTAACTAAAAGAAACATACAAAGGCTGCAGACAACTCAAAGAAGCATGGAGAGCTGCATGCTTGGTGTAACCAGAAGAGATAAGAAGAGGAACTCGTGGATCCGAAAAATGACAAGAGTGGAAGACATCATGATCAAAGTTAAATCCCTGAAATGGCAATGAGCTGGACATACTGCCAGAAGGACAGACTATCGATGGACAGCCGAAATTTTAGATTGGATTCCAAGGGACAGGAAAAGACCCAGAAGAAGACCACATGGGAGATGGGTGGATGAAATTCGAAAGTACGCAGGAGTGACATGGAGGAGACTGGCACAAGACTGACCGTTGTGGAGGAAACTTGGAGAGACCTTCGTCCAGCAGTGGATTGATAATGGTTGACAATGATGATGATGATGATATATGAGTACAGTAATGTGGTCCAGCTTAATATTTATGTAATAAATTTCAGTGAACAATTTTGTCTTGCTCACGCTGTTTTGCAGCTTGTTCTTAATTTTCACCCGTGCGTTTAAAAAGTTCAACTTTTTTTCCCTTCGTCAGTCTCATGTATGAGTATGGCAGTAATTAACACAGTTTGCTTATTTTGTAACAAAATGCATTATGGATGGTATGTCATTGTATGAGTAAAAAAGTAAAATGAGATTTTCGAAAAGTTCTAAATTATGTTATTTTGAACAACTATGAATTTTGGGCCATTGCGTGTGTATGAGTTACACATTAAAAAAAATCATTATTTGGGAAACAAATGCATTATGTGAGCTATATTGGTATTATGGTTGTTCCTGGAAGTATCGGGATCTGTTGAACATCAGTATAAAAGTAATAGTGTTGTTGATTTTGGTTAATAATAGTATTTTCTGTTATTTAAAACCCTCTTTATAGTGACTGTTTTCAGGAAATGTCAAACTTGTAAGATCTGTATAATATCTCAATTATGCTTCCTTCTCTGTGGTGCACCTTGAGTATTATTTTTATTTGCATTTTTGATTTCTAAAATTGTTAACTCAGCACATTTTAAACCACAAACTTCAAAATTGTGTACTCAGAGTCTGTAGATCAGTAGGCAGTCTGTAGATCAGTAGGAAACTAGTTCAATAGATACAGACTGCTTTTATGGGGAGATAGACTTATATTGGTAAAAACAAAGCAGAAGAGAAATTAAACGTTGTTGGGGATTTAACTGGTAGAGTTAAAAATTACTCCAGGGAAATGTAAGATATAATTACAGAAATTAAGGAAGAAATATTTTCCCCAAGTACATGGTAAATTCACAAGTACATTCTTTTCAGCAATCAGATTGCAGTACTGAATTGCTTTTTAGTTGACTTCCCACCATGTAACATCTCAGAAAACTTGAAAATTACATCTCCCTGAAGTGGGAATTGAACCCATTCTGTTAATTCCTGTTTGAACATGTTACTATTGCATCACCAAGGACAATGAAGTTCCGAGTAACTGAAGCTAAGTTAATAGTGACTAGGAATATGATCAACTTCAGTTTTTGCACTAGTAGAAGCAATGCTGAGTGCCCTTTCTATTCCAGAAATGGAGATAGGTCACATCTCTTGGTGCATCAGTTATCACAGAAAATACATGGTAAATTCACAAGTACATTATTTTCATTGATCAGATTGTGGCACTGAATTGCTTTTTAGTCTATTGTTAACCACGTAAAATCCCCTCAGAAGTGTAACAGTAGCATGCTCAAATGGGAGTTAAGAGATACTGGTTTGGTCTCATTCCAGGGTGATATATATTTCACGATTTCTGAGATGTTATATGATGAAACAGTACTCGCCCAAATTTTCACTCGATGCCTTAATGAAGGAAAGATTCCTGAGGATTGGAACACCGCTACAATGATCCTGCTACATAAGAAAGGTGACATTGAGGATCTCGGAAACTACAGACCTATCAGCCTCCTATCAGTAGTTTATAAAATCTTCACTAAAGTTCTTTCACACCGCTTGAAGGTAACACTGGACATGGCTCAACCGAGAGAACAAGCTGGATTCAGGAGTGGCTACAGCACAATAGATCATATCCACGTGCTGAGAGAACTAATTGAAAGAGCGAGGGAATATGAACTTCCATTGTGCATGGCTTTTATCGATTATGAAAAAGCCTTTGATTCGGTGAAACCATCAGCAGTTACAATGGCTCTGAAAACCTGCGGTATTGAAGATGCATACATTAATATTATTAATAACATCTATGAAAATGCAAGTGCAAAGATTAGGCTGTTTGAAAATACAACACACGTAAAAATTGGGAAGGGAGTGAGACAAGGTGACACCATATCTCCGAAGCTCTTTAATGCCACATTGGAGGGTGTTTTTCAGTCACTGAGCTGGGAAAACAAGGGGATAAAGATTAATGGAGATTATCTAACCCACCTTCGTTTTGCTGATGACGTAGTCATTTTTGCAACTACCCCATCAGAGCTGCAGAGTATGATCCAGGAACTTGCTGACAAGAGTAAAGAAGTGGGATTAAAAATGAACTTTCAGAAGACAAAAGTGATGTTCAATGCTTTTACAAGAAATCAAGATTTATCGATTGATGGAGAAAAGCTGGAGATAACAGACACGTACGTTTATCTTGGACAGCAGATATCAAGTGAGGGTCACATTGATGAAGAAATTAATCGGCGTACAAAACTTGCCTGGAGAGCTTTTGGAAGAAACAGCATAATTTTCAAGAGCAATATGCCATTATGTCTTAAAAGAAAAGTGTTTGATCAATGCATCCTTCCAGTGCTTACGTATGGTGCGGAGACGTGGACCTTAACTAAAAGAGACATACAAAGGCTGCAGACAACTCAAAGAAGCATGGAGAGGTGCATGCTTGGTGTAACCAGGAGAGATAAGAAGAGGAACTCGTGGATCCGAAAAATGACAAGAGTGGAAGTCATCATGATCAGAGTTAAATCCCTGAAATGGCAATGGGCTGGACATACTGCCAGAAGGACAGATCATCGATTGACAGCCGAAATTTTAGATTGGATTCCAAGGGACAGGAAAAGACCCAGAAGAAGACCACATGGGAGATGGGTGGATGAAATTTGAAAGTATGCAGGGGTGACATGGAGGAGACTATCACAAGACAGACCGTTGTGGAGGAAACTTGGGGAGACCTTCGTCCAGCAGTGGATTGATAATGGTTGACAATGATGTTGATGATGATGATATGATGAAAAGTGAACTGAAACTCAATTCAGTACTTCAATCTTATTGCTGAAAATAATGTATTTAAGATGTAGTTGTTAAGAGAAAAGTGTTTGGCAAATTGGGAAAAATTTCTTGCCTTAGGTATATAAAATGAACTGTTAGTTACTAACACTGTTTCCAGGGTTCACACAGCCTGTGGAATCATGGAAAAGTCCTAGAATTGGATTTTCCTTCCCATTCCTTGAAAGTCCTTGATTTTTCATATTTTTGTGAAAGGTTCTGGAATAGGCATAAATTTTTTTCATACAATGAAAAAGAAATTGGTCACAATGTTTGGATTGATTGTGTAACTTTGTTCTAGCCCCCTGTGATGTGTGCTCATGATGACATCACTTCCTTCCATGGAGTGTGGAGATGTGATGTCATTCCTTTTTTCTCATGTGACACTGCAGTGCAAGATTTCTGAGTGCCATATTTCCAGTGACCTTGGTTTGTGGTATAGCAGTTATGTGCAGATGGAGTCACAACAGCACGTGGAAACCTTCCCATGAGTCCAAGATGGCCCTTCCTTCTAGCAGGCCCTTTCCTTATTGAAAGGAGATTGATATCTGGCCTCTCTGCCACCAGTGTGCACAGGAATAGACGATTGTGAATTATGGAATCTTCTGTGCCATGGCAAAATTGTTTTGTATTATTATTATTATTGTGCTAAGTTCTGGATTGCTTCATATAATTTTTATATGGGGAAATTTTGCCACTTCTCTGAAAATGTAACACACACTGAAGAACACTGTGTAACAGCGGAACCCATAGGACTTCATAAGAATTCTGAATGCATTGTAATTTCATTCCTATTTGCAAAACAAAACAAAGCACTATGATTCTAGCAAAAATTTAAGCTCCTGGAATTTTTTGATGAACTCCTGGAAAAGTCCTGGAATTTATTTTTTGTAAATGTGTATGAACCCACTCTAGCTTATTAAGGTTATTTTGAACTAGCAAAATGTCCCATTAATTATTTTATGTTACATAACTTGGGAACATAGAGTTCATTTCCAATGTCATATTTGAATTATAGTTCTCTATGAGTCACTTTAGTGTCATCTCGTTATGTGGACCATTCCTTGTTATTCTACTTTAATAGGTAGGGTGTGTTGACTTTTTTTTTTTTTAACCCTATCTTGCTCCATTATTTGTTCAGTGTGTCAGTACTGTTATGTTTTAATATTGGTGCTTTATCTTAATTATTTGGAAGTTTTAGTTTTCTGTAACAGCAGAGGCCACAAAAAAAAAAAAAAAAAAAAAAAGTATTTGTTGCTCACCCCAAAAATCTGTGTACATTCCAGTGTCTTTATTTGTATTTCTTAATGAGTATGGTTCATTCCATTGTTTTATACTTGCACTTAGACAACTTTCTAAAAAACTCCATAAAGCAAATGACTATTTAAATACTGTTTTTCTACTGACTGCAAAAAGGCTTTTGATTGGGTCCTTAGCAACAAGGTTCACAGTTTATTAAAAAGTTAGAGTTAAATGTTTGCTACTGGAGTCCGTAATATGCTTATATACCAAGATAAACAGTAGTAGCAGACCCCCCCCCCCTCCTCCTCCTGTTTTTGTTGTTCTCAGCTAGGTATTGCACACTTGCAAAGGTTAGTGCCATCTGTGATACATGCAGTATCAGTGTGATGATCATCTGTTACAAACCAAAGGGCTGCAGTATCAGTGTGATGTTCATCTGTTACAGACCAAAGGGCTGCAGTATCCAGGAAACTGTGAACCTTGTTCATGGGCTGTTGTAGTTAAAGTGTACTGAAAGTGAATGGAAAGAGGCTTAACATATAACCTAAAGGTGGGCATTGGATGACCACAGCTGCTTAATGCTCAGGAAGAGAGGCTGTTTGGCCCACTGTCCAGAGCAGCAGGTGTTTTTTTTTCTTTTGCACAGTTGACCATAATCTGCAACCAGGGAGTACAGAGGAGTGTATCCACAGTTACCATGCAGCAATCCCTCCATCACACAGGCTACAGTGTAACTTGTGACAACAATAACTAGAGTTTTTGGGAATTGAGCATCTGTGGGACCCCCTACACACCCTCCAACAGCTGTCAGATGCACTACAGTCAGCATAGCATGGCTGCACATACCCGTGAACACCTTCCAGCACCTTATTGAATCACTCGCAGCCCGTCTAGCTGCTGTCTTTGCTGCACACGGCGGTTACTCTGCATATTAGCTGGTGGTCACAATAATGTGACTCAACTGTGTAGTTGGGTGTTAGTAAGAAAGTTTTTTTTTTTTTTATACTGTATTTGTAGATTTGCAGAAAGTGTGTGACAGAGTAAACAGAATGCTTTTGTGGAAGATCTTGAAAAATATGGTAATATGGAATTTACTTGAATGGCAGCAGGAAACATGTACATGCCAATGATGTTTCGTCAAATTGCTTTTCATTGGCACAAGAGTAGACAAGGTTGTGTAATATTGCCGGGCGGTCGTAGTGAGCGATGGGTTTGCCTCCTCGAGGCGCTCTGTGGTGACATGGCATACACAACAGCAACTAGGGCCTCTGTGAGTGAATCTTGGAGAGGTGCCAGCTAGTTCTGTGTGACATTGGTGAAAAGACCCCAACTCACTGGGTTTTGTTCCAGAATCCTTAGGTTGAATGACCAACTGGAACCGTCAGCTGTGGGCTAACCTCCCCCCCCACACACTGATGTATTTACCTGATTAAAAAGACAAAAAGAAATATTATAAATGACTCAAATGTGGGATATGGTGGACCTACTACACTTGAGAAGGATGGTCCACCACGTAATCGACCTGGACTTTCAAAACAGCGTATAAGAAAGATCTCGGCTGAGTGAATGTAAGATTGGTGTATGGAATACTAGAGGTATAAATGGCAAGATGAATGAGGTGATTGAGGAGATGAATAAGTATAGATAGGATATGCTGTGTGTAAGTGAAACCAAAAAGAAGGAAATTGGGGTAGAAGAAGTGAATGGCACAGTGAGTGTGTGGTCTGGGGTATTGTATAATGTGAGAGGACAGGCTGGTGTAGGTGTGATTTTAAGTGAAAAGATGAAGAGCAACTTGATTCACTATATTTGCATAAGTGAGAGAATTCTCTGGATTCATTTGAAAGTGAAACTTCAGAAAATTGTAATTGTTGTAGTGTATGCTCCTTGTGACCTTCTGATAAAAAGGAAGATTTCTGGAATGAGCTAAAAACTGTTTTGAGCCAGTTTGGTGCTAAAGGCCGCGGGTGGCAGAGTGAGCAACGTTCGTGACTGCCACGGGAAGGGCCTCAGGTTCGATCCCAGGCAGGTACGAACGCTCGATCCTCTAAATACCCGCCGTGCGTCGGATGGGCACGTTAAGCAGTCGGACCTCGGGTACTGGCCTTCCGGTAATAAATAAGGGCGTCTTCCTCCCCCTTTTTACTTCGCTTCCGTGTCACTTTCCTATCGGGCGCTCTAGCCCAAATCTCCTAGTTTCCTATTTCTAAGGGTTATTTAAGACCTGGGGTCAGACACTCCCTTCCTAAAATCCTCTACATATGATCATGATTTGGTGCTAAAGAAAAAATTTATAATAGCAGGGGATTTCAATGCTAGAGTAGGTGTGCAGAATGTAATTTCTGACAATGTTCTGGGTAAGTTTAATGATCTTTGTGTGAATGATAATGATGAAAGATTAATTGAACTCTGCATTGAGAATGGTTTGTGTATATCTAATACATTTTTCAACCACAAGTATATCCACACATATACTTGGGAAAATCGTACTCTTGGTCAAAAGAGTGTGATAGATTTTGTTGTCTACGATCAGCGTCTGAAACAGTTGTTGACACCCGTGTGATGAGAGGTGCGGATGTTGGTTCTGATTATTACTTGGTAGTGACACGAGTGAAACTTAATGTTGGTTGGAGGAAAAGGAATAGGAAGTGGCCCAGGATAGAAAAAATAAAGGTTGACAGGCTCCTTGAAGATCATCAGCGTTATTCTGACAAACGATTGAAGGAGCTGAAGTCTGGTGAGAGGGATGTAGAAAAGAAGTGGGAATGTTTTAAGAACTGTGTTGTCACTGTTTCTAAAGAGGTCTGTGGCATCACAATAGTGGGTAACAATAGAGGTGATGCTTGGTGGAATAGTGAGATTGAAGAGGCAGTAAAGAGAAAGAAGGAAGCCTATTTGGGGATGTTGCAGGGTAGAGTCTCTGTGGATGAATATCACTCAAAGAAGTGTCAAGCTGCTAAGCTGGTTTGCCAGAGTAACGCAAAAGTCAGGAAGAAGAAAGTAGAAAGGCATGAACTAGCTTTTTGGAAAGATAGGAAGTTTTTCAGGAAGTACACGAGACTCGGGGAAAAATAGGGAAACAAAGTTGTAAGTTGTGTGAAATAAGATGGGGGAAATGATATGGGAGCCCAATGAGTTAAGTGAAAGATGGGGTGAATACTTCTGTGAGTTATTAGATCAGGAAAGCAAAGATGATTCTGAGACAGACACAGATGGTGTTACAGTGAGGGATGGAAGCACAGGAGGGATCTCAAGAGAAGTGTGTAAAGCTCTGAAATCTCTTCAGAGTGGCAAGGCTCCGGGAGTTGATGGCATAACTATCGATATGTTGAAATATGGTGGTGACTCTGTGATTGACTGTTTAACTGAAATTTGCCAGTTGTGATGGGAGTTAGGAATGGTCTCTCGGGATTGGAAGGATGCTATTATTGTTCCCTTGTATAGGGGAAAAGGTGATCAGACTGAATGCAAGAACCATCGTGGTATTAGCCTACTAAGTTTGCCAGGGAAAGTGTTTGGTAAGGTTGTTATTGCAAAAGTATGGGGTCTTACATCATTGAAAGTGTGGGATGTTCAGAGTGGTTTTATGCCTGGTAAAGGCTGCACTAACCAGATTCTTGCATTACGCATGATGATTGATAAGTATCTGCCTTCATAGATTTAGAGAAAGCTTATGACCGAGTAAATAAGACTCTTTTGTGGAAGGTATTGAATGAATATGGTGTTACTGGGAATTTACTTAATAGTGTAAAAGCCATGTATGCTGGTAGTAGAGCTTGTGTACGAGTGAATGGTGTTTTATCAAAATAGTTTCCGTATTGGTACAGGAGTTAGACAAGTTTGTGTAATATCCCCATGGCTGTTTAATATATTTATGGACGCGTACATGCGTGATGCCAAAATAGATGATAGTGGTTTATGTCTTGGTGATATCAGTGTGTACATATTGCTGTATGCTGATGACACTGTCCTGTTGGCAGAGAGCAAAAGTGATTTGAAGAGTATGTTGTCCCGGATGTACGAAGTTTTCATGAAATTCAAACTGAGTATAAAATAAGGGAAAAACAAAAGTTATTGTCTTTGAGAGAAGAACTGATAGTACTGAATATAATGTATGTATAAATGGCCCTGTGATTGACCAGGGGGGTGAGTTTGTTTATTTAGGAAGCATGTTTGTCAGAGAACAAATTGGATGGTGAAATTAGTAAGCGAGTGAATTCTTCATTGAAAGTCATAGCTGTTCTGGGAGGTTTTCACAGGAATGATGGGTTCTCAAAAGAGTCCCGCATGGCTGTGTATGAAACTGTAATTGTTCCTACTCAGATGTATGGTAGTGAAACCAGGATAGTACAGAAGAAACATAGAAGTTGTTTGTATGCTGGAGAAATGTGTTACTTATGGGGGATTTGTAGCAAGACACGGTCTGATTGTGTGATGAATGAAGATGTGTTGCAGTTGTGTGATGTGAAGCAAAATGTTGTTAGCAAGGTGGAGACTAATATGCTTCGGTGGTTTGGCCATGTTGAAAGAATGAGTGATGAGATGCTTACTAAGAAAATCTTTTTAGCCCAAGTGGCAGGAAGGAAGGGCAGAGGAAGGCCAAGGAAGACATGGGTGGATCAGATTCAGGAGTGTCTGCATGAGAAAAAGGTTATGAGTATGAAGTATAAAAGATCTTGTGTACAGCGTGTAATGGATATCAGTGAAGCCCGAGCTGTATGTCAAGATCGCTGTAAATGGAGGTTTGATACAACAAGAGTAAGTAAAAATATCTGGTAGTTTGTATTTCTTTTTGTACCTAACCTCTGAATCTCAGAGAACAGCTTAGTGATATGTAGATGTATTCAATATATTTATGTAGACATTATGTCAAAATAAACAGTACTGGTTTATGTCTAGGGAATTTCTATGTGTGTATGCAGTTGGATGATGGCATAACCTTGTCTTAGAACAAAAGGAGTTGCAGGGTGTGTGTGTTGCCATTGATGAATGAATTATGTATGAAATTTGAACTGAGGATAAATAAAGGGGAAATCAAAGCCCTGGTTTTCAAACAGGGTACTAGTACTAAATGCAAGATCAGTTTAAAATGGTACAGAGGTATAACAGGTGACTGAATTTGTATTTTTAGGAAGCATGTTTAATAGAGAAAACAGATGGGGAAATTAATTGGTGACAGAATTCAGGTGTGAAAGTCATAGTTACTTGAGAAGGACTTCACAAGATTATCGAAAAGGAGTGAAATGGGTGTGATGAAAGTGCAGTTGTTCCTACTCTAATGTATGGTAGTGAATCCTGGGTATTAAAATTAATAGGTGAGGGAATTCAGGTGCGAAAATCGTTACTTGAGAAGGATTTCACGGGATTATCCAAAAGGTGTGAAATGGGTGTGATGAAAGTGCAATTTTTCCTACTCTAATGTATGGTAGTGAATCCTGGGTATTAAAATTAATAGGCGAGGGAATTCAGGTGTGAAAGTCATAGTTACTTGAGAAGGATTTGATGGGATTGACGAAAAGGTGTGAAATGGGTGTGATGAAAGTGCAATTGTTCCTACTCTAATGCATGGTAGTGAATCCTGGGTATTGCAGAAGAGACATAAGAGTCAGTTGTATGCTGGAAAGATGCATTACTTACAGGGAGTGCCAAGACTAATCCTGATCATATTTCAATTCAAGATTTGTTGCAGATGTTCAGTATGAAGCAAAGTGTTATTTAGGCCACCCTGGTGGCACAGTGGTCTAAGCAATGGCCTCTGATCATTTGTCCGAAAGGGGTCAGATTTCAAATCCCGGTGAAGCATGGATGTTGTGTTTGTCTTATGGCACTGGCTTTCTCCCTTCCCTGGAACCAGTGACTAAATTAGGGACGGGCTACTTCTTATATCCCATTGAGTTGCTCACGGCGGTGGTCGTTAAACCTCCAATAAAAAAAAAAAAAAAGTGTTCCAAGCAAACAGATTATACATTCTGAGTTTGCTTGCAATACTAGTCATCCATGTAGCATCTCTCACCCGATTTCCGTTCAAGTATGCTAACCGTTACACCACCCAGGACAGTGAAGTTTCAGGCAACTGAAACTAAGCAGCATTAGGTTACATTATGAAGAATATTTCTTCCTTCATTGATTTAAAGTGTTATTTGTAGGGTGTAGACAAATATTTAGGGGTGGTTTGGCCATGTTGAAAGAACGAGTGAAAAGGTGCCAACTTATTTGCTCCAAGTGGCAGGAGAGAACTGGCAGGTAAGGAAAGCCCAAGGAAATTGTGGAAGGACAAGATTCACTAACGCCTGCAAGAGAAAAAGATAATGAGGGCATGGTATACAAAAGGTTTCGTGTGGTGGTCGTTTGTGAAGTTTGAGTTGAGTTATGTGCCATGATAATTGTAATTTGAAATGTTTGATGTGCCAGCAATAAGTAAATAAACATCATAAGTAACTTTAATTTGCAGTTAATCTTTCTTTGGGGAGCTAACCTCAAATTGGGTAGCTAATTTGGCAGTTAATCTTGCTTTGGGGAGAATCTCAAAGAACAGCTTTGTGTTGTGTATGCATATACTAGTACCTTCAGGAGCTGAACAGCCCAATTCTCAGATTGCAGTGTCGTGAAAAACATTGTGAGAGGGATAGTGAGAAGAATTGGCAGGAATACACGTAACACACAAAACATTAAGAGAATTCTTGAAATCGTCATCACACGCATAAGTTACGTTGAAAATTATAAGCGTTACGTTTCGGTAGCGACTTCTACATTCATCAGCCATGGAATGAGACACGTGGTAAAAGCGTCAGTTGTTGCCAGATTTCAAAATCTCTTTCCAAATAATCGGGATGTTAAAAGGTGCGTCAGTATTGCAGGTGTTAGGGGTAAGATAGATTTCAATGCTTTATCGGTACCTGAGCACATGCCGATAGCTGAACGGGGCGATCCGCTTAACATTGTGCTAATCGGGAACCGCGGACGTATCGCTGATGGTTAAAATTAAAATTGAGGTGAAAGGGCTGCCTTTCTTAACATCAGCGATATGCTCCATCAATCGCCGGTTTATGCTGCGGTATGTACTACCAATATAGTGGGTAATGCCTGTGGAAGTGTTGATAGGGATAGAGTAGACATCTTGTAACTAGGGTTTATTGAGATCTCTGTCATTAAGGATGAGGTTGAGAAGATGTGGAGGTGATTTGACTGCAATCCTGTAGCCAAAAGATTTGAAAATAGAGCAAACTTTATGAGTGAAGGACAGGCTAAAGGGCAAAGTGCCAATAAACTGATGGGTGGTGGATGGTTCAGGCAGTAAACTAGATATATTCTGTGATTCAAACCTCTTGATTAGTCTATGTACTAAAAGGGGTAGGAAGCCATGCAATTTGCCAATGTTGATGATGTTCTGATATTCTTGTTGAAGAGCAGAATGGCTGTTGCAAATAAGGTTGGCACGGTCAATGTATGACTTTAGAGCAGACAGCTTGTATTTTCTAAAGGTGCGAGAATGGTAGGTAAGGGATGATATTATGGGTGGCAGAGGGTTTCCTGTAAACAGAGAGGCCAAGTGAAAAGTTTGAGTTGATGTTGACATCCAGAAAACTAATATTGTCAATCTGTTCGTGAGAAGAAAATTTTATATGCGGGAATTTTGAAGTTATGGAGGACATGAGTTCAAACAGAGAATGTTTCTGGTGTGGCCAAATAATGAAGATGTCGTCCACATACCTTAACCAAATGGTGGGTTTTAAGAGAGATGGGGCAACAATTAATGTTTCAATATTCTGCAAATATATTTCAGCAAGTAAGGGGGAAAGAGGAGAGCCCATAGGTACGTCTTGTTTTTGTTGGTAATAGATACCATTGTGTACAAAACAAGAACACTTTTTCAATGCATCAAAACAGTCATAAAGATCTTTGATCAGTTCTCCAGGAAGTTCTTGGTGTTCCATTAGTTTTTTGACCATGAGCATGCAGGCATCAAAGAAAGGAACAGAAGGAAACAATGAATCCACGTCAAAGGTGTACTGGAAATCTTGAGGACTGATAGAAGAAGGGAGTTTCTAGATAAAGTCCTTGGTCGATACAACAGAGTACGGATGATTTCTTGTCAGAACTTTGCCACATTTGACCAATTGCCTTTCAAGATTGACTGCAGGAGAAAAGGTGTTTTCAATTAATGGCCTAATGGGATGTCCAACTTTATGTAGCTTGATCTGTAAGAACAACCTGGGAGTAGTTACGTGTATTCCTGCCAATTTTTCTCGCTATGATTCCTATAGTTAACGCAACTTCTAGGCAGATTTTCAACTGGAATGAAGATTGGATCGTTTTCCGTAAAGACCGAATCAAAGTCGTTTCTTTGTTATGCCAACTTCACTTCCTCGTTAAGTGCGAGGTGTCCAAGGTATTCCCAATGCTTTTCAGGTGCATAAACCCTTTTTTCATGGAAGATGCAAGAAAGTTCTGGACCGTACCACCACCAGCTTCCTCTCCGCAGCTATCCGAGGTCTCCATGCCTCCATCGCGACTTTGGAATTCAAGTGCTACACCAGGTACCAATTTCTATTTTTCGCCACCCATTCAGCATTACTGGACAATTTTTTTATCCAAATTCATGAAACTATATCCAGGACTCACAGTTGTGAAACTAAAGGACTTGAAAACTAGTTTCAACACCTCGCCTCCACTCAAAAGAACACTCAAAGTTCGGTTCCCACGAAGGTTGCCGATACCAACTTTCCAAGGTATGTGAACTTGTCTTCTGTGCCTATTCCTGCTGAAATTGATAAACTACTTGCCAACGGACCCAAATTTTCTCCTATTGCTAATCCTAGCCTACCACATACTATTTCATTACTGGAAGCAGTGATCCAAAACACGCATCCCACACATCAACCGATCATTCGTGCAAAATCGGCTATTGCAATTTCAGAGGTTCAAACCCCAAGGTTCAAATACTCCTCCTCCTTTTTGAAGAAATTTAGAAATTTCATCCAGTGTAATAATCTTGCAGTTTGTAAAGCAGACAAAGCAGGATGTCCTGTCTTCATCCATAAGAATTCTTTGGACAACAAAGTGGCTGATTTCTTGGAAAAAACCAATTGCATAAGGCACCAATTTGAAAAACTATGTAAAGCTATTATACATAAATGTCAACTATTCAGTTGCATTATTTACTGTTTCTCACGTTGTTGTTGAAATGCTTTCGGGAAACGTCTTTGTTTGACGAAGGGTTATAATTATTTAATATGCCTTAAAGTTTATAATATAGAAATAAATAGATAATAAGAGTTTAAGAATGTTACTCACATTTGGTCATGGGGCATTCCGGGATATTGCAGGGTCTTTTGTAGTACTATTGTGACGAAATCCTGTTCATTATGTTTCAAATGGTAGACATCTCTTTTTTCACATGAACATTGATTCAGTCAAATCTTTGTATTGAAGGGTTAAGTTCAGGCTTGTTATTCAGTTAAATCTTCATATTGAAGGGTTGAGTTCAGGCTTGATGTTTAACCTTGTTATTATTCTATATTTTGTTTTCTAATGGTAAGGTGAAAGTAGTAAATGAGTATCGCTCTTTTTGAGTTGTCATTTAAAAGATGATATTTAAGAACATTAAAACAACTAAATATTCCGAACCTTATGTTGAAGGGGAGTTGATCTGATAAGAAATATCCTGTATTGACGAGAGTTCGATCCACGTTTTCCGTAGCATCGAATTCCCATACTAGTTTCAACTACCATTTCGTGGTCTTCTGTAGTGGGCAAAAATGGTGTATTTCTCATCATTCATGTTGTTGCTTGGCCATCTATCTCAAATCCACTGGCATAGTCAAAAGTTCCATGTCGGCAGAACCTCAGCGCATTCGTATTTTGGTTTGACAGCGCATCTCACGTTGTGCGTGTTTCTAATTGGAGCGTCCGAATTTGTTCCCGATTCTAATTCCTCCCATGTCGCCATCTTCTGTATGTCGATAGAAACACGCACGACGTGAGATGCGCAGTCAAACCAAAATACGAATGCATGGAGGTTCTGCCGAAGTGGAACTTTTACTCTGCCAGTGGATTTGAGATAGATGGCCAAGGAACAACATGAATGATGAGAAATACATAATTTTTGCTCACTGAAGAAGACTACGAAATGGTAGTTGAAACTAGTATGGGAATTTGGTGCTATGGGAAACAAGGATCAAACTTTCGTCAATATAGGATATTTCTTATCAGATCGACTCCCCTTCAACATAAGGTTCGAAATATTTAGTTGTTTTAGTGTTCCTAAATATCATCTTTTAAATGACGACTCAAAAAGAGCGATACTCATTTACTGCTTTTACCTTACCATTTGAAAACAAAATATAGAATAATAACAAGGTTAAACATCAAGCCTGAACTCAACCCTTCAATACGAAGATTTGACTGAATCAATGTTCATGTGAAGAAAAGAGATGTCTACCATTTGAAACATAATGAACAGGATTTTGTCACAATAGTGCTACAAAGGACCCTGCAATATCCTGGAATGCTCCATGACCAAATGTGAGTAACATTCTTAAACTCTTATTATCTATTTATTTCTATATTATAAACTTTAAGGCATATTATATAATTATAACCCTTCGTCAAACAAAGACGTTTCCGGAAAGCATTTCAACAACAACGTGAGAAACAGTAAATAATGCAACAACTGAATAGTTGACATTTAAGTATAATATGAATTATAACTACGTAAAAATTCAACACATTGAGATGTTTGAAGAATTGATAGAACTATGTAAAGCTGTTAGTAAGCTTTCTAAAAAATCTTCTCTGAAATATTTCTTAGGAGACCCCCCCCCCCCCACATCTTATTTTCGTACTCCCATGTTGTTCTTACAGATCAAGCTACATAAAGTTGGACATCCCATTAGGCCATTAATTGAAAACACCTTTTCTCATGCAGTCAATCTTGAAAGGCAATTGGTCAAATGTGGCAAAGTTCTGACAAGAAATCATCCGTATTCTGTTGTATCGACCAAGGACTTTATCCAGAAACTCCCTTTTTCCATCAGTCCTCAAGATTTCCTGTACACCTGTGACGTGGATTCATTGTTTCCTTCTGTTCCTTTCTTTGATGCCTGCATGCTCATGGTCAAAAAACTAATGGAGCACCAAGAACTTCCTGGAGAACTGATCAAAGATCTTTATGACTGTTTTGACGCATTGAAAAAGTATTCTTGTTTTGTACACAATGGTATCTATTACCAACAAAAACAAGACGTACGTATGGGCTCTCCTCTTTCTCCCTTACTTGCTGAAATATATTTGCAGAATATTGAAACATTAATTGTTGCCCCATCTCTCTTAAAACCCACCATTTGGTTAAGGTATGTGGACGACATCTTCATTATTTGGCCACACCAGAAACACACTCTGTTTGAACTCATGTCCTCCATAACTTCAAAATTCCCGCATATAAAATTTTCTTCTCAAGAACAGATCGACAACAATATTACTAATTAGTGTTCTGGATGTTAACATCAACATCAACTCAAACTTCTCACTTGGCCTCTCTGTTTACAGGAAACCCTCTGCCACCCATAATATCATCCCTTACCTACCATTCTCGCACCTTTAGAAAATACAAGCTGTCTGCTCTAAAGTCATACATTGACCGTGCCAACCTTATTTGCAACAGCCATTCTGCTCTTCAACAAAAATATCAGAACATCATCGACATTGGCAAATTGCATGTCTTCCTACCGCTCTTAGTACATTGACTAATCAAGAGGTTTAAATCACAGAATATATCTAGTTTACTGCCTGAACCTTCCACCACCCATCAGTTTGTTGGCACTTTGTCCTTCACTCATAAAGTTTGTTCTATTTTCAAGTCTTTTGGCTACAGGATTGCAGTCAAACCACCTCCACATCTTCTCAACCTTATCCTTAATGACAGAGATCTCAATAAACCCCTAGAGTTACAAGGTGTCTACTCTATCCCTGTCAACACTTCCACAGGCGTTACCCACTATATTGGGAGTATGTAGCACAGCATAAACCGGCAACTGATGGAGCGTATGGCTGATGTTAAGAAAGGCAGCCCTTCCATCTCCCTTTCAATTTTAACCATCAGCGATACGTCCACGGTTCCTGATTGGCGCAATGTTAAGCGCGTCGCCCCGTTCAGCAATCGGCATGCGCTCAGGTACCCCGAAAGAATTGAAATCTATCTTATCCCTAACACCTGCAAATACTGACGCAACTTTTTACATCCCTATTATTTGGAAAGCGATTTTGAAATCTGTCAACAACTGACGCTTTTACCACATGTCTCATTCCATGGCTGATGAAGGTAGAAGTCGCTACCGAGACGTCCCACTTATAATTTTAAACGTAACTTATGCGTGTGATGACGATTTCAAGAATTCCTTTAATGGATTGTGAGAGTGTTTGGTGAAGGGGTATTATATCACATACAGAACACAAAATTAAAAACTAGAAATGTAACTCAGGGATATAAAAGTTAACCCATGTTTTCTGATGTCTTTTAAAGTATACCATTACCTCTTACAAATAAGTTGTGATCAAGTTACATTTTTAAATTTGAGTCTTTATTATTAAAAAGAAAAGCCAATATAACTGCTGTTCATTGTGACTTTTTTTTCTTATTTTGTAGGACCTTATATGCCTCCTCCCACAAGATTTACGTATAATAGCTATAATTCTGCAACTGGCATGTCTACACCTAGTAGCTATCCTCCAGCCAGCACAGCTGCTTATCCTCCAGCACCCACTACGGCAGTCACAGCTACTCAATCCACACCAAGCCCAATGGGAACTATATCTGAAGAACACATTCATGCCTCTCTATTATCTGCCGTGGAAGATAAACTCAAAAAACGACTAAGAGAAGTGCTTGCTCAATCACAGGTATGCCTTTGCTTGGGTTGTTATTCTATAAAATTTGTGCCTTCAGTTTGTTTACTGATGATCTTGAGACATTCGGCCTTGATGTACTGACAGTTTACATTATAAGATGTTACAATATTATTCACTCAGTGCATGTATTATTGTGCTAAAGAAAATGTTTTCCTGAGTTACTCAAAAAAGCTTGGTAATGTTATTGAATATAAAGTTTTATCAGCATGTCGCAGTAATCTACCCATGATCCGTAGTGCCATTGAATTTCATCAGTATCTGCTGTAGTAGTATTCTCACACATTCATACATACAAATATGGGTTTTGGGTAAATAAAGAGCTCTAATTAAACATTTAATTGTTATGGTTCTGCAGTGAAGAAAGAACTAGTCATCTGAAATATCAGCATTTTTCAAATTACTATTTGAGAAATTATCACTAAAGAGCAGTGTATGCTGGTGATTTATAGTTGCACAAAGAGGATCAAAACAACCATCAAATGATTAGGTTCTTTGTGTTATTTTTAAAAACTGATTACAAATGGTTAGTTGTATGATGATCGATAATTATGTGAGAAAACTGATCATCTGAAATGAGCATTTTTTTTTAATTACTGAGAATTTGTCACTGAAGATATAATTCATAAAATGATAAGTTATGTCTCTTGGGAGTCTGAGAAAATCATCTGCTGCTTTCTTTTAATTCAGGGGTTCTTAATATTTCTTGCCCACAACCCGAAATCAACAAGACGATCAACTTTGCGACCCATGGGTCTATTTTGACATTAAAAATGCTAATTTAATACACTCATTGTCATAAAAATCTACACACCAAGGAGGAGGCATTGGATTGAAATGAGATTTTAGTAGTGAGATGGTACATACCAAGGACAGCAGTGATTACAATATCACAGCAGCAGAATGATTTCCCGCGGACATGCAGTACATATTCCGGTCAGCATTAGTACTGCGTCGGACCGCTTTGTGCTCGGATACATACGGTGATACGATCCAGCATGGAGTCGAAGACATGCCCTATGTTATCCTGGGACAGATTTGCCCGCACTTCTTGCAACTGATGCTCTAAATCATGAACACTGGGACATTGAGAAAGCTGGCGTCCCATCTGGTCACACACGTGCTCGATGGTCGAGCAGGCAATCTGACAGGCAATGGAAGCGTCGAAGCATGATATAGACAGTCCTGGGAAACCCGAACCATGTGCTGACGGGTGTCATCTTGTTGGAAAATAGCTCCAGGCCGCCCCACCAGGAAAGGCAGCACATGGGGTCATAGGATTTCCTATACAATGTCCCTTAGATCACTGCAAGGGAAGTCCAGACGTCAAGCGCGATGGCTCGCCAGACCATCACGTCTGCAGTATGGGACATGTGCCACTGTACAGTGAGGTTGGGATTGTATCGTTCACCTGCAGTCTTCCACACTCTGACACACGATGGTTGTCCATTCCCATACAGAAGCGGGATTTGTCACTGAACACTATACATTGCCAGTCCATAGCATTCCGTGTTGCTCACTGCTGACACCAGTGCAGTCGACGCCGACGATGGTCAGCTGTTAATGACAGAAAACGTAAGGGCCATCGAGAGTGCAGATTTGCCTCTACCTGGCATCTGCAAATGGTTCTGGTGGATACAGGAGTCCCTTGTGCAGCTGCCACATGTCTCTGGATAATGGACAAGGATGTGGTTGCATCTGTGTGTGCCGCTCTCACGATCCCACAGTCCTCTGCTGGTGGTGTGTCTGGGTTGTCTGGAGCCAGTCCGACCAGCCTAAATGGCAGCCAATTTGGTGAGCCAACCACCCCGCCTCTCATTCCGACGATACAGCCTCATTCAAACTCCGTCAGTTGCCCGTACGCACATCTACCGTGGCTCCTTGACATGTCT
Organism: Macrothele yani; assembly: GCA_039090855.1. Lineage (NCBI taxonomy): Eukaryota > Metazoa > Arthropoda > Arachnida > Araneae > Macrothelidae > Macrothele > Macrothele yani. The sequence goes on along the minus strand of CM076994.1, from coordinate 70,708,511 downwards.
ATCACTCAGGGATCTCACCTGACTCTTACTGTGCACTTCGGCACACATGTAGAGTCCCTTGCGCTGGCGCCTTTTTGAAATTACAGTCAAACCAGTGGCACAACCAAGTGTGTGTGTGTGTGGGGGGGGGGGGGTCTATATATGTATTGTGGGAAGGTATGACAAATAATATGAATAATTGGAAATTAAAACCTTCTATAAAACAGATTTCAAAAATAATTACAATAATTCAGTGCGATCGTTAGCCTTGCAATTTAGGTTTAGGGGGAAATTTTGCAATGCTGTGAAGTCCTAAAAATTCCCATGATCACAGTGACCGGAACACACAACACTGGTGGTCCCTGTGATGCTATCTCCAAAAATTCCGGGACCTTTACACGTGTGAAACACGAAAAAGGTTTAAAAAAATAAATAAAAAAATAACACTTTAATTAATTCATATTAGTAGTTCTAATTCAGACTATTAAATAGCTCTGATCATGCTACTATTCTCTTTTACATGCAAATTTCAAAATAACTTGTACAATATTCTAGAAAATAATGCTTACCTTGGCATTCCTTACTAGCGATGAAACACATTTCTTGACATGTTTTTCGGTCTTTGTTGATGTTATTGTCCTAATGTCCATTGTATGAGATGTATAACTTTACTTTAACACACTTTTCGCTGGGTATACTCAGTAGATCTTCACTTTAGGATTCTAAAATATCAACTTTTACCGTTCTTTATACTCGAAATTTTCGCCCAGTCTCTGGGCATCCTCAGGAGCGTGGCGACTTTTCCACCGATGTTTGTGGTTAACTTCGCACTAATGGAGTCCGATACTCCTCGTTGCCATTCGTTGGATATACTTTCTTGGATACATTTCTTTATCAAGCCCTGCTAGCGCCATCTATGTTTCATCAAAGTAACTTTTTTTTTTATTTCTTTCTTTTCCTATTCCGATTTTCTTGTCTTTTTTGTCGGTTTTTCTTTTGTTGTTCTTTTTCTTGTCTTATTAGTTCTTTCCACAGGCTAGATAATGTGCTAGGGTCATTCTAGTTACATATCCTTGTTTTATTTTTATAGATTAAGATTGCTTCTTCCCTCCTAATTTGACTTTCAAATTTTTTATTCCTTTTTAGCATTTTAATTTCATCGAATTTTTGGGAAAGTCTGGTTTTCAATGCAGAATTGCACTAATGCAGTTTTTGCTTCTTTTTTTTTTTTGCCAGTTAGATATGTGTTGTTTAAGCCTTTTTTTTAACCTTTTTTTGATACTACCAATGTACGATATTGGGGGTATGTGTGCAATTGGAATTTTGTAGGATCCTGATTCTTCTAGTATTTTTTCCTCTGTTTTTTTGTTAACAGTCAGATTTTTCAAGGTGTTCACTGAACTTCCTAGTTGTAAGTCATATTTAGTACATTGCCTATTAATTTCTTTACTAACTCCTTCCAAGTATGGGAATGCCCCAATGTATTTCAATTTTTTATTCCTCACCTTCTTTTGATTGTGCACTTCTTGGCCTTCATTTCTCTTAGTCACATGCTTTTTACTCTCATGTATCCATTTTTTAATTAGCTTACTCGGGTAACCATACTCTTGTGATATTTTTGAGATAAACTCAAGCTCTTGATTTTTTAGCCTGTTGTTAGACGTGTGTGTGTACCCTCTCCGTATCAGGTTTACTATGCTGGGTTTTTTTATGTATCACTGGGTGGTGTGACGAGTATGGTATCAGTACTGGTATGTAAGTTGCTTTCCTGAACACAGAGTATTCAAAGTTATTTTTGTTTTTCTGTAGTTGAATGTCCAGGAAGGATAGGCAATTATCCTCTTCAAATTCTATAGTTAGCTCTATTGTGTTACAAATTTTGCTAAAACGATGGGCTAGATCTTGTAGCTCGGCTTTGTTAAGTTTTGACATAATAATAATGGCGTCTACATATCGAGCGTATAGTATTGGTTTTTCTGGTAGAGTTTGAATAATTTCTTTTTTGAGATATGCCATTATCACTCCTGCGTATAATACCGATAATGGGGATCCCATAGGGCCACCTTGTGTTTGTTTATAGATATTTCCTTCAAATTGGAAGATATTGTTTTCCTTGATGAAATATAAAGTATTCTTTAATTCTTTCAGTTGTGACATGTTTAGTTCTTTGTTGATGTTTAGTTGTTGCATAATTAATTCGATGGCTAGCTCGACAGGAGTATTTGGGTATAACGCCTTAACGTCCATGGAGGCCATTGTTATTTGCACTAGGTCTTGATTAATTAACTTGATTTTTTCGATAAACTCGTAGCTATTCTTTGGATCAATATACTTTAAAGAATAGCTATGAGTTTATCGAAAAAATCATATATATTCTTCTTTTATGTTGTTTTACTTTGCAGAATGGTTTTAGTGAAATATATCCATGGCATAAAATAAGGATCCCCTTGTATATCATCTCAGGGAAAATGTGGAGATTTATTTGTTTGCCATGCCTAAATACATACTTCACAAAAATTGAATATTTTATATTGTACGCACAGAAAATAAGTAAAAGCTATTGAGAATATGACAAACTCTTTAAAAAAAAAAACTCTATGCATAAGTTCTTTGTGAAATGTAAATCTGCATTTCATAGACTACTTTTGAGAAACATAGGATATCACATTATCATCACTGCCATGTATCTCAGTGCTGCACTGGTGCTCATTTGGCTGTTGTAATCTTCCTGATTAGGCTTTTGATCAAAAGAAAGCCAGTATTGATATCCACTCCTTCTGCAGAAGGTGACCAGTTCAGTTGCTGATGTGGGACATGTTGGTCTTGCTGTCACCCAACATTCCAGTTCATTCTATATAAGTACTGTATAGAGTTTGAGCTGACACTGTGAAACAGCCAGTCCAACTTCCCTGCATTCATGACCATGAACCGGTCTGTAAACAGCACCTACAAATGTGGATGGAAACAGTGTCTACTTTATAAAAATGTGAGTTTGTCATACTGGAGGAGGGGAAATGCTAAATTGTCCAGAATGTTAAAGTCTCGGATGCTCATGATTTCCTCCACAATTACCAAAGGTTCAGGGCTATACCATAAAAAACAGATCCACACAATTACACTGCTTCCATTAAATTTTCACTGTTCGCATAATACATCATGGGAGCAACAAATGTTTGCTTAGCATCTGCCACATCAGCATTGTGATGAGAACAGAGTATAGTGTGATTCATCACTCTCCGTAATAGTCAATTTCCACCACTGAAGAAACCTGTTATGTTGTACCATGCAAAAAGAGATTGTTGATTGGAGCTAGTAATGCTAGTTTTGTGCACTTTTGTGCTCTTATGTTAACTGCTCAGTACAGGGGTGTATATATATCATCATCATCATCATTGTCAACCATTATCAATCCACTGCTGGACGAAGGTCTCCCAAGTTTCCTCCACAACGGTCTGTCTTGTGCCAGTCTCCTCCATGTCACCCCTGCATACTTTCGAATTTCATCCACCCATCTCCCATGTGGTCTTCTTCTGGGTCTTTTCCTGTCCCTTGGAATCCAATCTAAAATTTCGGCTGTCCATCGATGATCTGTCCTTCTGGCAGTATGTCCAGCCCATTGCCATTTCAGGGATTTAACTCTGATCATGATGTCTTCCACTCTTGTCATTTTTCGGATCCACGAGTTCCTCTTCTTATCTCTCCTGGTTACACCAAGCATGCACCTCTCCATGCTGCTTTGAGTTGTCTGCAGTCTTTGTATGTCTCTTTTAGTTAAGGTCCACATCTCTGCACCATACATAAGCACTGGAAGGATGCATTGATCAAACACTTTTTTTAAAGACATATTGCTCTTGAAAATTATACTGTTTCTTCCAAAAGCTCGCCAGGCAAGTTTTATACACCGATTAATTTCTTCATCAATGTGACCCTCACTTGATATCTGCTGTCCAAGATAAACGTACGTATCTGTTATCTCCAGCTTTTCTCCATCAATCGATAAATCTTCATTTCTTGTAAAAGCATTGAACATCACTTTTGTCTTCTGAAAGTTCATTTTTAATCCCACTTCTTTACTCTTGTCAGCAAGTTCCTGGATCATACTCTGCAGCTCTGATGGGCTAGTTGCAAAAATGACTACGTCATCAGCAAAACGAAGGTGGGTTAGATAATCTCCATTAATCTTTATCCCCTTGTTTTCCCAGCTCAGTGACAGAAAAACACCCTCCAATGTGGCATTAAAAAGCTTCGGAGATATGGTGTCACCTTGTCTCACTCCCTTTCCAATTTTTATGTGTGTTGTATTTTCAAACAGCCTAATCTTTGCACTTGCATTTTCATAGATGTTATTAATAATATTAATGTGTGCATCTTCAATACCGCAGGTTTTCAGAGCCATTGTAACTGCTGATGGTTTCACCGAATCAAAGGCTTTTTCATAATCGATAAAAGCCATGCACAATGGAAGTTCATATTCCCTCGCTCTTTCAATTAGTTCTCTCAGCACATGGATATGATCTATTGTGCTGTAGCCACTCCTGAACCCAGCTTGTTCTCTCGGTTGAGCCATGTCCAGTGTTACCTTCAAGCGGTGTGAAAGAACTTTAGTGAAGATTTTATAAACTACTGATAGGAGGCTGATAGGTCTGTAGTTTCCGAGATCCTCAATGTCGCCTTTCTTATGTAGCAGGATCATTGTAGCAGTGTTCCAATCCTCAGGAATCTTTCCTTCATTAAGGCATCGAGTGAAAATTTGGGTGAGTACTGTTTCGATTTCTCCACTTGCTTCTTGTATGATGTCTACAGTAATTCCATCTTCTCCTGGAGCTTTTCCCCGCTTCATGTTCTTGATTGCATGTGCAACTTCTGCTGAAAGGACTGGAGGAACTCTGGTACTGGTATCTTTCCTGATGTCTGGAGTGCATGTATCATCCCTTTCATATAATTTGGAGTAGAAATCTTTCACTCTTGTCAAAATTTCGCCCCTATTTCTTGTTACAGAACCATCTTCTTTTCTCAGTGCCATAATCTGTTTTCTTCCCTTACTGAGATGTCCCTTTGCTATCTTTAGGCTTTGGTTGTTTTCAATTGCTTTCCTCACTAGTTCACAGTTGAATTTTCTTACGTCTTCAGTGATACTTTTTCGTACTGTCTTGCATAGCTCTATATATTCCAATTTGGAAGTCACATCTTCTTTAGTTGTCCTCATCTCTCTTCTTTTTTTGCATCAACATTTTCGTTTTTCCTGATAATTTATTTACATGCAACTTGTTCTTAGACCCAGCTAATTTTGTTGCTGTTTCCATAAGAGCTTTGGTTACTTTTCTGTTAACTTCAGAGATGTCCACTTCTTCCGATGTTATTCCTTCTAAAGCAGAGAACCTGTTCTTCAGTTCCAACTTGAAGGTATTATGGTGTTTTTTAAGGTTGGTTATGTCAATAGATTTTGTTTGTCTTATGAGCTTGCCACGTTCAAGTTTAGTGTTGAGGTGCATCTTACATCTCACCAATCTATGGTCACTACCTGTGTTGAACTTGTTTAGCACACTGCAGTCTTCTATGACGAATTTTTTGTTACACATAATAAAATCAATTTCACTTGTCGTCCCATTTGGATGTCTCCATGTCCATTTCCTGTGTGGCTTTTTCTTGAAGAAGGAGTTCAAGATGAAAAACCCTTGTGCCTCTGCAAACTCAACGAGAGTATTTCCACGCTGGTTTCTGTTGCCGTGACCGAATTTACCTACTGAAGTTTCATTCTGTTGCTGTTGCCCTATTTTTGCATTGAAATCTCCCATAATTATTTTCAAGTGCTGCTTACCTTTATTATTTAGATAACAAATTTCCTCATAAAATTCTTCAATTTCTTCTTCAGGATGACTTGTGGTGGTGGGTGCATAAGTTTGAATAATCTGAGCCTGGTATCTTCTCGATAGTTGGATAACGAGTCGTGCAGCTCTGTCAGAGGAACTTTCAACTTCTACCACTTTATCCTTCAGTTTCTTGTTTATTATAAATCCAACACCACTAGTTCTGCCAGTATCTGTCCCACGATAGTAGAAGAGATGTCCACTTTTCAGTTCGATGAGATCTTCTCCTTTTCTCCTTACCTTACTTAGCCCCACGATGTCCCACTTGATCCTTTGTAGTTCCTCTTCCAATTCAAGAAGCCTTGAATCAGAAGATAGGGAGCGTCCATTGTACGTTGCCAAGGTCAGCATCAGATGGCAGCCTAGTCCGGTCCTCCGGGGATTCTTAGCACCCTCTGCCTTCATGTCGCACTGGCCGCTGCCTTGGCCAGGTACATTCCAGCTGCCGGAGACTGAGGGCCAAGATTTAAGTTGTGGAGTCATTTTGGAGGGGTTTGGCCATAACTCACCACGCTGGCCAAGCGGGTTGGTGAGTGTGGGATAGAATTTCCTCTGATCCCGATGGTATAGTTATACCGCTATTGGCGGTCGTCAGAGCCCCTTTAGTGGGAACAGGATGCACCACGAGAAGGCGGGGTTGACATTTGTCAAGGAGAGGCTGTGATGTTACGCATCACCTGACCTTACATATATATATATATATATGGGATGTAAGGTCAGGTGATGCGTAACATCACAGCGTAACATCCATATATATATATATATATGGGATGTAAGGTCAGGTGATGCGTAACATCACAGCCTCTCCTTGACAAATGTCAACCCCGCCTTCTCGTGGTGCATCCTGTTCCCACTAAAGGGGCTCTGACGACCGCCCATAGCGGTATAACTATACCATCGGGATCAGAGGAAATTCTATCCCACACTCACCCACCCGTTTGGCCAGCGTATGGAGTTATGGCCAAACCCCTCCAAAATGATTCCACAACTTAAATCTTGGCCCTCAGTCTCCGGCAGCTGGAATGTACCTTGCCAAGGCAGCGGCCAGTGCGACATGAAGGCAGAGGGTGCTAAGAATCCCGGAGGACCGGACTAGGCTGCCATCTGATGCTGACCTTGGCTACTTACAATGGACGCTCCCTATCTTCTGATTCAAGGCTTCTTGAATTGGAAGAGGAACTACAAAAGATCAAGTGGGACATCGTGGGGCTAAGTGAGGTAAGGAGAAAAGGAGAAGATCTCATCGAACTGAAAAGTGGACATCTCTTCTACTATCGTGGGACAGATACTGGCAGAACTAGTGGTGTTGGATTTATAATAAACAAGAAACTGAAGGATAAAGTTGTAGAAGTTGAAAGTTCCTCTGACAGAGCTGCACGACTTGTTATCCAACTCTCGAAAAGATACCAGGCTCAGATTATTCAAACTTATGCACCCACCACAAGTCATCCTGAAGAAGAAATTGAAGAATTTTATGAGGAAATTTGTCATCTAAATAATAAAGGTAAGCAGCACTTGAAAATAATTATGGGAGATTTCAATGCAAAAATAGGGCAACGGCAACAGAATGAAACTTCAGTAGGTAAATTCGGTCACGGCAACAGAAACCAGCGTGGAAATACTCTCGTTGAGTTTGCAGAGGCAGAAGGGTTTTTCATCTTGAACTCCTTCTTCAAGAAAAAGCCACACAGGAAATGGACATGGAGACATCCAAATGGGACGACAAGTGAAATTGATTTTATTATGTGTAACAAAAAATTCGTCATAGAAGACTGCAGTGTGCTAAACAAGTTCAACACAGGTAGTGACCATAGATTGGTGAGATGTAAGATGCACCTCAACACTAAACTTGAACGTGGCAAGCTCATAAGACAAACAAAATCTATTGACATAACCAACCTTAAAAAACACCATAATACCTTCAAGTTAGAACTGAAGAACAGGTTCTCTGCTTTAGAAGGCCTAACATCGGAAGAAGTGGACATCTCTGAAGTTAACAGAAAAGTAACCAAAGCTCTTATGGAAACAGCAACAAAATTAGCTGGGTCTAAGAACAAGTTGCATGTGAACAAATTATCAGGAAAAACCAAAATGTTGATGCAAAAAAGAAGAGAGATGAGGACAACTAAAGAAGATGTGACTTCCAAAGTGGAATATATAGAGCTATGCAAGACAGTAAGAAAAAGTATCACTGAAGACGTAAGGAAATTCAACTGTGAACTAGTGAGGAAAGCAATTGAAAACAGATTATGGCACTGAGAAAAGAAGATGGTTCTGTAACAAGAAATAGAGGCGAAATTTTGACAAGAGTGAAAGATTTCTACTCCAAATTATATGAAAGGGATGATATATGCACTCCAGACATCATGAAAGATACCTGTACCAGAGTTCCTCCAGTCCATCCAGCAGAAGTTGCACATGCAATCAAGAACATGAAGCGAGGAAAAGCTCCAGGAGAAGATGGAATTACTGTAGACATCATACAAGAAGCAAGTGGAGAAATCGAAACAGTACTCGCCCAAATTTTCACTCGATGCCTTAATGAAGGAAAGATTCCTGAGGATTGGAACACCGCTACAATGATCCTGCTACATAAGAAAGGTGACATTGAGGATCTCGGAAACTACAGACCTATCAGCCTCCTATCAGTAGTTTATAAAATCTTCACTAAAGTTCTTTCACACCGCTTGAAGGTAGCACTAGACATGGCTCAACCGAGAGAACAAGCTGGATTCAGGAGTGGCTACAGCACAATAGATCATATCCACGTGCTGAGAGAACTAATTGAAAGAGCGAGGGAATATGAACTTCCATTGTGCATGGCTTTTATCGATTATGAAAAAGCCTTTGATTCGGTGAAACCATCAGCAGTTACAATGGCTCTGAAAACCTGCGGTATTGAAGATGCATACATTAATATTATTAATAACATCTATGAAAATGCAAGTGCAAAGATTAGGCTGTTTGAAAATACAACACACGTAAAAATTGGAAAGGGAGTGAGACAAGGTGACACCATATCTCCGAAGCTCTTTAATGCCACATTGGAGGGTGTTTTTCAGTCGCTGAGCTGGGAAAACAAGGGGATAAAGATAAATGGAGATTATCTAACCCACCTTCGTTTTGCTGATGACGTAGTCATTTTTGCAACTACCCCATCAGAGCTGCAGAGTATGATCCAGGAACTTGCTGACAAGAGTAAAGAAGTGGGATTAAAAATGAACTTTCAGAAGACAAAAGTGATGTTCAATGCTTTTACAAGAAATGAAGATTTATCGATTGATGGAGAAAAGCTGGAGATAACAGACACGTACGTTTATCTTGGACAGCAGATATCAAGTGAGGGTCACATTGATGAAGAAATTAATCGGCGTACAAAACTTGCCTGGAGAGCTTTTGGAAGAAACAGCATAATTTTCAAGAGCAATATGCCATTATGTCTTAAAAGAAAAGTGTTTGATCAGTGCATCCTTCCAGTGCTTACGTATGGTGCAGAGACGTGGACCTTAACTAAAAGAGACATACAAAGGCTGCAGACAACTCAAAGAAGCATGGAGAGGTGCATGCTTGGTGTAACTAGGAGAGATAAGAAGAGGATCTCGTGGATCCGAAAAATGACAAGAGTGGAAGACATCATGATCAGAGTTAAATCCCTGAAATGGCAATGGGCTGGACATACTGCCAGAAGGACAGATCATCGATGGACAGCCGAAATTTTAGATTGGATTCCAAAGGACAGGAAAAGACCCAGAAGAAGACCACATAGGAGATGGGTGGATGAAATTCGAAAGTATGCAGGGGTGACATGGAGGAGACTGGCACAAGACAGACCGTTGTGGAGGAAACTTGGGGAGACCTTCGTCCAGCAGTGGATTGATAATGGTTGACAATGAAGATGATGATGATATATATATATATATATATTGGAGGGGGGGCAATGAAAAATGGAAGTTTTCAAAATCCTCCAGAACAAAATAAAAGTTAATGAAAAATAGAAGTAAAAATTAAAGCATTTAAAAAATAAATTAAGTCACATTTTAGCTAGAAACATAAAAAAACATGATACACACTTTGGAAGGGGGTGCAGACCTGCCAGGTTTTACGGTTTACCTGTAAAATTTACGGAAATGTGACTTGTTTTACGGGCAAAATGTTAATTTTACGGATTTGGCGATTCTCCAAGATGTTTTTTCTTTTTCTGATGATTTTGCACCCACTATTAAAACCTTTTTTTTTTTAAACTTAATCCATTCAAAGTAAAGTGCCGATGTAAGTTACGAATAAGTTTTTAGTTGCATGTATTTATTTGGAAACATTTTGCTGCAGTTTTCCCTCGTTTTAGGTTATTGTTTTGCCTTTTTTTAAACACTAGAACACCAACCAGCTGGACTTATTTAACCTTTGGTTTGGTTCTCTCCCTCTCTTGTGCACGCTGTTTCGCCCCGCCTTTCTTTTCAGATAATGCATTGTTCATCTCCTGAGTCGCAACTTCTCAGAAGGCCAGCGTGGGGTGTGTCCGCGTTGGAGCAGGTGTCTTTTATCTTTATTCTTCCCAGTTCGAAATGCTATCTCAGAACGTGGTTATCATAGAAAAAAAAATTCAAACGGATTTTAAATCTGTGGAATTTTTAAGCTCAGATCGATACCCAACATGACGAAATTAAGCAAAAACTGCCAGTTTTGTGAAATTAAAAATGCATTGGGGCATACATGGTTTTGTAACTTCTTCTCTGGCAATAAATTTGATCTGACAAAAGAATGCTACTATAAGATGAATTAAAAAAAAAAAAAAAAGTCCAATGTTCATTCGAGCCAGTGCTGCTCCAGGAATGATTTATTTTGTTGGTCCATTAGTCAGTAAGTTTTCTATGCTTTCGCTTTCCAACCGTGCTTTGTTCATCGCGCGGTAACGTTCATAAAAATGTCTTGGCTTGATTCAATGAAATTAATATGTTGGGGTACATACTAATTCATCTAATCCCTATTGAAAATGGTCAAAGGTAAGGTCAAGACATAGGAGCGGGATTCATCCTTACGCCCTTTTGCGTGATGACTTGCGTAAAAGTAAAGCACGATTGTGATGAAGTTTGGGTATGCTGTTCAGCACCCATAGTGGACCTGTCCTATTGAAAATGGTTGCTATCAACATTCACGGGGACAGTGCAGTAGTACATGCGCGAGATTTGTTCGCTCGCGTTTCAGAATTTTAGCACAATATCTTCCGTGGAAATTGACCGATTTGGATAGAATGTTTAATTATAAAACGACACGTGTGTGGCAGCTTTTTAATTTAAAAATTAACAGGCACAAAAAATGTTCTATAATAAAGCAAAAACACGCAAAATATAAATTAATTCATACTAAGGGATTCGTAAAGAAAACAGTAAAGTATCGTGGAGAACACTGTTGCTTTTGAAAACCCACACTTTTTTGTAGGTATGAAATTTTGGGCTTTTAGTAAACAACTCTGTTTAAAATATCTGGATTTTGACAGCACGAGTTTAATCTAGGGAGGAAGTAGACTTTTTTTTTTTTTTTTTTATCTGTATGAAAAAAAAAAAAGCACCATTGGCTTTGTAACTTCTATCAAACCGAATTGTGTGATATTTAGAGATTTTCATTTTCTAAAACAGAATACGTGTGTTCTACATTTTGTCATGTCAGGCCATTTTTTTTTTTTTTTTTTTTTTTTTTGCAGAGACATAAGATAGGAGTTAAAAATCCCGGTTCAAACGTTTTATGCCGTGGCTACGCCACAAAGGGAGCTGGGGACGAGATGGGGAGGATGTCACTGACGAAGTGGCTGTATCGTTCCCGTGACGCCTGATGTAAAAGACAGTTGGTTTTGTTCCTGCAAAACACATTGTGTTAGTTTACTGCAGGAGAGGGGTTGGTTCAGACGTTGATGGGCCCAGATTGTTTTTAAAAGGAATGATTAGAGAAGCTCTATTCGGTAAGATGAAGGGAGGGGGAGGACAGGAAGAGAAGACAGAACTATAAAATCAGTGCCATTTGGAAGTATAACGGATGTCGCTTAAAGGGATCGGATTTAGTAAAAGACAAGGCATCGATCCGCCTGTGAGGAATGATGGGGAGGGAGGGGACGACCCCAGAGGATGACATTCGTAACTAAAACCTAAACCTTTGTTTCTAGATGAAAGAACCTTTCAGTTGCTCTCTGCTTTCCTAGCTGACCAGCTCGAATCGGATAACTCTGTAATTGGTATTTTCCCCTCTACTATAGCAGTTTTTACTTACATTCTTTTTCCCGAGTGGTAATAAATTTAGTATTAGTGGTTCGCAATGAGCAGCAATATAAAAGGGAAAAAAAAGTACTATAAAATATTCCGTGATTCGTATTCTGCGGAAATCCCGTGTATTGCGAAATCTTCAAAAAAGGAAAATATGCGTTTCGCACTATGTGCCGATGCAATTTCAACATTTCGTATGGTGGAAGGAATGATATTACAAATCATAATTCTAGTGACAAGCATAAATATGACGTTGACTGCATGGGAAAAAAATTACGAAATTAACTTCCTTTTTAAGTTAAAAGTTATAATGAACTGGATGCGATTCGTACAAAATGTTTGTTCACTTCATTTTTAGTTTAACATAATTTACCAGTTAGTGTCTCTCAGTCACTCTTACTTATGTCATTTTTTTTTATTGGACTGTCTCATCGTCCGTGTCTCCGTAAGATAAAAACCTAACATATAAAATGGTTCGTTTTTGAAAATATTTTAGTATGTTTCATGATGGCGTGGGACACGATCCCATTGAAAGGGTAAAACATCCTTCCCTTTAGATGCAAACTTCTGTAAAAGTAAATTTTTATTACTTTATAGATCATCATGATAGCATAGTAATGAGAAATTATGTATAGAATTTATTTTAATCGATATAAATGTGCCGATAAATTTAAACATCTGTAGTCCAATTAAAAGTTGATAGTTCATTTGGGTAACATTGTTTTCAAATCGATATGTTGGGTACATTTAATCAATATGCGCGACAAATAATTTAATCGAATATATCGATTTAAAATTTTCATCAAATATATCGATTAAATTTTTTTACGGATTTCTGTTTCTGAAAGTTGGCAGGTCTGGGGGTGGGACAAAACCCTTGGCCTCCTTCCTCTAAATATGTCCCTGGCTCAGTACATAGTATGTTAGTTCAGACCTCAACATATGTTGATGTCTGAAATGCTTGGTTGCTACTGTATTTTATGGAGGTAATGGATGGAAATGATGTATCACTATTTCAGTTACCTTTCAGCCAAGTGGAGTAAGCTTCTGTGATTTCCTAATACATATTTGAGTGGTAATGGTACCCTTACATTTCCCTTTCCTGTAAATCACATCACCAATGATTGACTTAAAAAATTGGTGATGCAGACTGTCTGCTGTTATGTGAATTGGCAAGTAAATAATGTGTGACATGTGACAGTAGTGCACTTCTCGAGGTCAATTGTCTCTGATATATTGTACATGCCATTATGAGTACAATCAGCTTCTTTGGCTTATACCCATTCTTCATGTACTGGTATGAGTTAATGTTTCTATAAGTACACAGTCGAATCACATTATTGTGACCACCAGCTAATATCCAAAGTAACCGCTGTGTGAAGCGCGTACAGCAGCTAGACAAGCTGGGAGTGACTCAGTAAGTTGCTGGAAGGTGTTCACAGGTATGTGGAGCCATGCTGACTGCAGTGCATCTGATAGCTGCTGAGGGTGCATTGTGAAGGATCCATAGAGCGAACAACATGATCAAGGTGGTTCCACAGATGCTTAATTGGATTTAAGTCTGGGGAATTGGGGGGCCCTGGGAGTACTTTGGTCTTCTTCATGCTCTTCCAGCTACTCTCGGACATTTGTAGTTGTGTGACATGTCGCATTGCCGTTGCTGGAAAATTCCATCCATCCCAGGCAACAATTAGCATGTATGGGTGTACGGGGTCTGCAAGGATGGATTCATAACAAATTCGGTCCATAGTGCTTTCCACAGATATGAGTGGACCCAGGGAAATCCACAAAAACATTCTCCAGACCATAAAGCTGCCCCCACCAACTTGTGTTCTTCCAGCAGTGGTTGAAGAGTGTTTGTTCTCCGATGTTTCTCACCTTATACGCCAACGTCCATCCATTCGACAAAGCAGAAAACGTGACTCATCGGAGAAGGCAATCCTTTGCCGATCAGCGGAGCCCCAATTCCGATACTGCTGTGCAAATGTAAGCCTTTTCTGCCAATGCACCTTCCTTAGCATAGGTGCAGTGACCATCCGTCTGCGTTGGAACCCCATACGTAGTAGGGTTCTCTGAACTGTCATTTTAGGCACATTTCCTGTAGCCCCCTGGTTCATTCGGTCAGCGAGTTGTTCCACTGTAGCGTGTCGCACCTTAGTAGCCGATGTTCACCTTTCACATCAATGGCACATGGTGCTCCGCTGTTTCCACATCACTTATTTGCAATGGTGCCATTTCTCCAATCACGATACACTTTAACCTCAGCAGCATGCGAACAGTTCACAGACTGCGGTGTTTAAGAAATACTGCCATCCTTGGCCCGAAAGCCGATAATCATCCCTTTTTGCAAATCTGATAAATCGCTCCTTTTATCCATGACAGCAACGAGTGGTATGTTTTCAGAATGTCCGCAGCACACCTTTTATACCCTCCAAGCCAGCTCACGACATGTGCCTTCTTTCATTAGCTACACGCTGTTGACGTCAAAAGAAGAAGGTGGTCACAATAATGTGACTCGACTGTGTATATCTATTGGACTATGACAGAGGGATTGTTTTGACAATTTTTAGAGAGTAGTGGTTTTTCTATAGATATGGTTTCCCTTCCGCTGGAATTTAGACACTTGGAAATGAGTGCTAATGCATAATAAATAATTTAAACTTATGAAATGCAATATTTTGCATTTACTGAACACTATACACTGAGATGCTAGTTTCTTAGATACATCTGTGCACATCACACAAATGGCTCACTCCAACATGTAAGAAGGCACATGAGTATGATGTGCAGTGAAAATCAGGGTCACCAGCTCATCTAGCATCAAATGCTTGGAAGTCATTTATAAAAAGTGAAAAAAACATATAAGAAAAGGCAGAAAAAAAAAAAAAAAGAATTTTATAAAAATCAATAGGTTTATTTAGAATGTTTAGTGACACAATATATATTTCAATATAAATAAAATAATAAAAGTAGGGTACATACTTACAATGTCTACACTTATCGGCTATTCAGTAGATGGCAGCACTGAGGAGATGTGTGTGTGTGTTTTAGATACGTAACAAATGAGCCGCACCCCTTCCTCTTTCTGGCGTGCAACTTCAAATGCCAGGGACATGCGAGGGAATCCTTGTGTGAATGTTGATTGCCTGAGGATGTCAGTAAAGTACTTATAAAAGCACTAGTTCGCAAATTGATGACAGTGTTTGGGCAGACGGTGTCTCCCAGCCCGTTGAGATAACTAGGTTTGATGTTTGTATGTTTTAACTTTAGGATATTTTAGAAGTTTAAATGTTTAAAGTATGTAAATATAATTTAATTAAATATTGTAAATTAATATTATTAATAGTGTTTTAGCTTGTAAATATTTCATTTTAACTAACAAATAGCTATGTATGTTAGACCTCTTTCTGGGTGGGAGCACCTGTCTGCCCAGCTCATAACGTGCCATATATGTTCAGTTGGAAATAAGTTGTTACCTCTATTACTTGTAATTGTTTTAAATGCACATTGAAACATGAAGTTATTAATTTTGATAACTTTCATGACATGTATATATTAATTGTGTGTTCAGTTGAGAATTGGAATAGAAAAAACTAGTGATATGAGCGAATTTGAATGTTGCATGATAGTTGGCGCCAGGTGTGGTTTGAGCATCTCCCAAACACACATCCACCAAGGCTTTTTAGGTGCAACCATAGTAACAAGGATTTAATGTAATGTGAATGGTGCAACACAAAAAACTTCCAGCAATTGGCAATCTTATGGATGAAAACACCTGGTTGATCAGTGGGGTCAAAGGAGACTGGTGAGACTAATGCAGGCAAACAGATGTGCTACAACGCAGCAAATTACTGCAAAATTTAATGTTTTTTTTGTCAAGGGTCATCACTGAATGTACCACATATTAGACCAATTCTAGAACAGCCAATGGGCATGTTGAGTGCTTATGTTGTCAATACAGAACATGAAAGCACACCTCCAGTGAATGAGAGGGCATCAATACTGGATCATGAATCAATGTGAATCAATGTTCCTTCCGAACATGAAGATGGTAGGATCCAAATTTGGCACAAACAACATATGCTCATAGAGCCATCGTGTCGGCTATCAACAGTATAGGCTGCTGGTGGTAATTTTTTGGCATGGGGAATGTTAGGCGTACCAGGAAAACATTCAGTTGTCAAAGGACAACTGAATGCCACAGCATATCTGAACATTGTTGTGGACCACATTCATGCCGTCATTGTAACGGTTTATCCTCAAGTAGGTGGACACATCTAGCAGGATAACACACCCTGTCACAAAACTTGTATTATCACTGAATGGTTCCAGGAAAATTCTGGCAAGTTTTTCTTATTTCAGTGTTCTGCTCAGTCACTGGATTTTGAACCATTTCAAGCATTTCTGAGATGAGGCATAATGCACTGTTTGCTGTTACACTGTATGCCATCCAATTTGCAGCAGCTGCACTACTCGAATCATTTCTGCATGGTATGCCATTTGTGCACAATGTTTACATCCTATGCTATGTTATGTTCCCTGCCTTGACAAATTTAGGGTGTTCTACAGGGCAAGGGCAGCTCAACACACTACTGGGTTTGTGTATTTGCTAAACTGGGATCTCAATGTACGTTTCACAGCTTTTTAAATTGTGTAGGAAAAACTGAGTTGTTCAAGATGTGGAAGTGTGGAGCTCCAATCAGTTTTCAGTTATCTATATATGCATGTTGCTTTCTTGATAACATCCTTAGATTGTTATGATTTGTGATATTTTTATTGTAACTTCAATATTATCCTCTTTTGTTTCATTTACTATTTATTTTTTCTTGAATATATATCTAATGTGTGCATCTATTTGTTTTATATGTATTTGCCTGTTCTCCTTTATAGGCAGAAATAGATGTTTTGAAAAAGACACAAGATGATTTGACAAAAGGGAAGTCCAAACTGGAGGATATGTTAAGGAGAATGCAAAATGAACAGGTTCTTCTTCTTCTTTTCCATTTCAGTATTCACAAATTTGTTCATGTTGTCCAACTTTTAATGTTTAACCCACTGTCTAATGGTATGTTCTGCAGAATAATAATGTTATTGCCACAACAGTACAAAGCTTACATGCAAAGGAATTTGTGTCAAAGACCAAAATGATTGGAGGCATGAAAATAGATATAGAGGTTGGCATGTGGAAAAGATTGGACTGTGTGGAAGCTGAACCCCAGAAACCAAAAACCTTTCTTTTAAAGACAGTTTGTCTGTTCATCTGTCCATAGTACTGTGCAGTGAAACTACATTGAACCAAATTCAAATATTCACATTGCATAAAATTCCTGAAAATATAAGTTAAGTCAAAACTAATCAAAAGGTGGGGAATAAAGATATCTGGTTAGACTTTCTTCATTACTAGATATTAGTGAATCATAATTATGCTTGCTGTTCACTCCAAGTAGGAGTTTTTCATATAATGTAGACTCATCAGGCCGTGTGGAATAAACCCACTGTCTGAAACTAATTTTCTGCCTGGGAGACTGAAAATTCAATGGAAATCGCTCAGCTGGTTCAGACCTTATGGCTATTAAAGAGTAACATTAGAGAGCTCCAGATGTCAAATTTAAAAATATAAATGTTTGTGTTCAATTTTTTTAAATTTATTGGTGTTAGCTGTAAATGTGTAATTTCCTTCATGAGAATGTTTAAAGTGCACTCCATCAGAAAATGTCTTAAAAATGCTTCAGATGGATGCATGCTAAAACAACTTAGAAACAGGTTAAATTTAGAAAGAAGGGGGAATGCAGGGATATCCTATCATACATTTTTATTTGAATATTCATTTTTACAGGCATCCAGTGATGCATATTATCTAGAGCTGGTAACATTTGATTTTAAAAAATATTTGCAAAAAAAAAAAGTTACAAGGTTTTTGTTTCTATGGTCACTTTTTTAATGGCATGCATTTTTATCATGAACATATCTAATTTTTCATATCTTTCACATATTTATTTTTCATCACATTTTGTAGAGTAGTTACACAGTATATAACAACAGACTGAAATTCTGTGTCACAAAACATGGAGAACACAAGTTGTAAAATGTATTTGAAGTTTTGTGGAATGAGGATGTTCAAGAGCAGTTTCAAACTGCAAATGCTAGTATACTTTTAATAAAGTTTTAGAACATTCCAGAGTGTTGGGGATAAAGTTACAGTAAATCGTTTGTAGTTCCAGTATCTTCTAAAGAGCAGTTTAATACATTTGGGAAATATCCAGAATATTCCACGTTAGAATTGTACACAGTTTCAAATCAGTTTGGAAAGTTGCTTAGACTTTTGTTATGCCTTATACAAGATTTGGTAACTTTTCCATAGTACTGTATTGAATATTCTACGATGTTTTAAAGCAGTGGTAGGAAATAATGAAAAGACATAAATACTGGAATTATGTAGCTTAGTGCCAATTTAGAGGTCCTTCGATTTGTGAGAACTGTGGTAATTGGTAAACCTTCCACGTTCGGCCCAAAAATAGTTTTATGAAGCGACGATAGATGGCGGCACGTTATTGCTACATCGTGAAGCGTTTCGTTACGTTCTGAAAGTGGCAAAGGAAGTGAATAATATAGATGAAAGGTGGCGCTTAAAAGGACCTTTTTGAATGTTGATTGTGGCATATGTGTGAAATATTTATTTTAATGGAAGAATATGAAACTGTGTAGCTAGCAGAATAAAAGCAAGGAAAGTTTTATCTGCCAGGGAAGAACTGTCTGATCGCAGGAATCAGGACTTCAAAGCAATGTTCAGAGGAAAGACGGCAACTCCGTCTGAATAAATATTCCAGAATATGGTCTTCCAAGTACATTTACATTGCGAGGCTACCATAAACTGTGAGACTAGTTGTCTGCAATACGAATACCAGTCGCTGACTGTCTCAGTGGATGTGTCCATGTGAGGTTTCTTCAATCGCCTCATCGTAAGACAATCCTTTGGCGAAAAAATACGTGAGAATCACCACTCTATCAATAGAAATCTCGGCATAAAAAAAAACACGTACCAAGTGTGCGGGAAGAGTACTCATGATTCCCTGAAGCGTACTTCTTCCGACACATGAATTGTCCTAAACGATGAGATGCATCGACACATAGAGTCAGGAGATGGCTGAATGCATTTCACGTGCGAGAAGAGTGGAGGATAGATGAAGTGCTACCGTGGCGCCATCTATTATTATTGCTTTCAGAACTAGCGGGGCCGAACGTGGAAGTTTAGCCTGGTAATTTAAGTGAAAAATTATGTATTTATAAATTGTTAGCAAATAACTTGAGGTTTGATAGTTCAAAGAACTGTAATTTGCTTATATTTAAAACATCTCCCCTTCCATCCTTTAGGGCAGGTGAAAACAGCATTTAACAAAATTAACAAGGAAGATGAAACATGTGTTCATCGTCACCATGATTGCAAGACTGACTATCGTAACGTACTTAGTTCAGTGAACACAAAACTTCTTTTGTAGAAGAATTTTTAACCATAAAATACAAATGAACCTAGGAGGATAATTCATGCTGTTCACAAGTCTTGGTTTTTGAACAGTTACTGTGTTCATTGGGAAAAGGTCTGTAATCTTGTAAACATAATTTTTTGCCATGTTATGAAGAACAGATGTGGTCAGTCAGCTTCCAGCCAAGAAATTAAATGAACTGAGAAAAACATTAGGCATATGGACAACTGCCAAGGTATTGGCAAGTATTGTGAAGTATTGAGCCTTAATTACAGTAAAAATAAGCCACAACATATATTTATGAACACAAAAGTTGCTAAAATCTTGAAATGAAAAAAGAACTGAGAGAAAAGAAATGTTGAAAAACATAAGGCTGGTAAATCAACTGAATAATTAATAATAATAATAAAAAAAAGCAACTAAATTAGAAAATTATCAGAACATAGCACCACTGTATTCTAAACTTAGTATCACTGTCATGACCATCAGTAAATGCAGTTTAACTGGAGTCCAAAAACTTTTGAAAAATGGAAAATGGAAAAGGAAGGGGGGGGGGTGATCCCCCACTTTTCCTGAACTGTGGCTTGGTAGAAGAATAGCTGTTGAAACTGTTCAGAAAATTGTGGATTCCTCTAATGATGAATGTGCATGGTCATACGAAGAAAGAGGAAGAGTAAGTTTGGAGAAAAATCTGTACAAATAAAAGCATTAACTATTACTAAATTCCAGTAGAATTTGAAGAAAATTAACATGACCTTATAAATAAAATAGTTTTCAGTATTCACAGCAGAACTTTTGTACAAGATTATTTGACAGACATGGTGTTTAACCATACTCTTACTCTTTGAAGTCAGAGTTCCAGCTTATGAAACTGATTAGCATCATTTCATTTTGACAGTGTGGATCTCTTGATTTAGCAAACAGAACACTGGTGGACTTTTGTTGATCATGTGGTCACTAAAATTGTGCTATAAATTTTGTATTTTTGTCACAGAAACACTGTCAATTAATACTTGAAAAACTGTGAAGAGATGACATTGATTTTGCTTTAATAGTAATTGACTTCAGTGAAAATTAGCAAAAATTATTCCTTAGTTTATCTAGCATGGAGCTCAGAATCACTGGATCCATGGTACTTGCAGCCTTTATACTGCTGCTATGTACTGTGCTAAGGATGGTGAAATGAACAATAAAATTTTTGGGATCATACCTGATAATGTGGGCTGGGTTCATCTGGTTTTTTTGGATCACAAAGGTTACTCATTTCATATATCAAAGGTAGGCACCCAATAATAGAAGAAAAGTGGAATATTTCACTGACACATGTACAATACAATTTAAAAATTAAATCCAATTGAGGTAAACTCACCTTTTCGGGTTTGTTCCTCTTACTAACATCTGCAGCACATGTATTTTTAGCAGTCTTGTCACTACTCGTACAGGTTTTTTTATAGTCATTACATCTATCGTCCCCGTAGCATCATGTGTTAACTCTGCTGGTCTTGGAGTCATTTCTGTTGTTATTTCCACTCTTGAGCCAATTCATACATGTACAACATTGCTTAAATAACTTTTTTTTTTCCTATTTACACACTTACCTTACTACACAAACATAAGTTTACAACACATTCACCACAGTCACATACCCTCATATTACCAACTTATTAATAAAAACTTGTATACACTATGTACAGTTACATTTACTTTTAATTCATTCGTATTCATCTTGTTTTTATACTCCATGAACACCACGTAGTTCACCGACGCAACCTCTGATGCACTCCACCGTCGAGTTTTAACCCTAATCTTTGTGACCACTACGCTTCCATAGTCACCACATTCACATACCCTCACATTTATTAATAAAAACTTTATATATACATTATTTACACATACATTTATTCTCAGTTCAATTCATTCATACTACAGCTCGCTCTTACACTCCATGAACCCCACATAGTCCTCCAATGTGAACCACAATGAACTCGACCATTGATGTCTTAACCCTAACCCTTGTGACCACTCTGCCTCAAGTGCTTTCTGCCGAGCTCCGGCCATCTTCGGGAGGCATGTTTAACTTCCACTCTTCTCTGCCACCGCAGATCAAGTGATTCATTTGACCCCGATCCCATTCTCTCTCGATGTATCTACAGATGTTTGCATGTGGCGCCGTCTGTTCTTCAATCTGGTCATTTTTCTAGCCTTCCAGTTTCTTTTTGTCTTCTGTTCATTTTTGATCAAAGTCTTCCAGTTATCATTAAGTATGTTTGGATCATTGAAGTTACTTATCCTATCTCCATTTTTTTCTATAAGTACTGACTCAGCAATCCGTAAGTGCCTTTCTTTTTTACATTTTTTACATTTTTTTAATATCTTCGAATTTTGGGTACTCATGGTTTTCAAGGCAGTATTGAATTAATGCAGTTTTTGCTTCTTTTTTTTTTGCCAATTATTTTTTAAATGTTTTAATATGTGCTTTAATTTATTTTTAGTACTGCCAATGTATGAAATTGGTGGATTTGTTGAGATAGGTTTTGCATAAACTCCTGCTTGTTCCAAACAACTAATATTATCATTACTTTTTAACATTAGATTCTTGATTGTATTGACCTTTACATCCCAGTTGAATATCATATTTATTGCATAGCTTATTGATTTCAAATGAAACACCTTTAAGATATGGAAATGCTCCTATATATTTCAATTCTTCCTTCTTTCATGACAATGTGCTACTATGTAATTTACGTTGAACTTCCAAAGTCCATTTTTCAATACATGGTTTTGAGCAGCCGTAGTTTTCAGCAATTTGTTTTATGTAACCGAGCTTTTCTCTTTTAAATTGTTCCTTTAAGCTATGAGTGAATGCCCTTTTTATTATTAAAGTCTTGACACCATTACATTTTTTAGC
This sequence comes from Macrothele yani, assembly GCA_039090855.1. Classification (NCBI taxonomy): domain Eukaryota; kingdom Metazoa; phylum Arthropoda; class Arachnida; order Araneae; family Macrothelidae; genus Macrothele; species Macrothele yani. Next base: position 70,686,025 of record CM076994.1, on the reverse strand, counting down.
ATGTGGGTGTGCTGAGTTATATGGAATTATAACTGGAATGTAGGAAGATTTTCAATGTACTTTTTATTTCAGAACTTACTGTAACTTGTTTTTTTATTTCAGAACTTTTATGCAGTACCTATCTCCAAAAATCCACCAATTTCATACATTGGCAGTACTAAAAATAAATTAAAGCACAAATTAAAACAACATTTAAAAAATTGGCAAAAGAAAAAAAGAAGCATGAACCGCATTAATTCAATACTGCCTTGAAAACCAAGAGTACCCAAAATTCGAAGATATTAAAATTATTAAAAAAGGTGTAAAACTAAAACAGAAAGGCATTTACGGATTGTTGAGTCAGTACTTATAGAAAAAATAGAGATAGGATATGTAATTTCAATGATCAGAACATACTTAATGATAACTGGAAAGCTTTGATCAAAATTGATCAGAAGAAAAAAGAAATTGGAAGGCTCGAAAAATGACCAGATTGAAGAACAGAGGGCACCACATGTGAACATCTGTAGATACATTGAGCGAGAATGGGACCGGAGCCGAATGAATCATGTGATGTGTGGTGGTAGAGAGGAGTGGATGTGAAACATGCCTCCTGAAGATGGCCGGAGCTCGGCGGAAAGCACTTGAGGCAGAGTGGTGACGATGGTTAGTGTTAAGACATCGATGGTGGAGTTCATCGAGGTTCACGTTTGAGGACAATGCTGGGTTCATAGTCCTCCAACATGAACCTCGATGAACTATAATATGAATGAATTGAGTTGAGAATAAATGTATATGTAAATAGTGTATATATAAAGTTTTTATTAATGAATGTAAGGGTATGTGAATGTGGTGACTATGGAAGCGGAGCGGTCAGGAAGATTAGGGTTAAAATATCGACGATTGTGTTGGCGAAATACGTGGTGTTCATGGAGTATGAAAAACAAGATGAGTATGAATGAATTAAGAGTAAATGTAATTGCACATAGTGTATATAAGTTTTTATTAATAAGTTGGTAATATGAGGGTATGTGACTGGTGAATGTGTTGTACACATATTTGTGTAGTATGGTGAGTGTGTAAATAGGGAAAAAGAAAAAGTTATTTAAGCAATGTTGTACATTTATGAATTGGCTCAAGAGTGGAAATAACAGCAGAGATGACTACAAGACCAGCAGAGTTGGCACATGATGCTACAGGGACAATAGATGTAATGGCCATAAAAACCTCTACGAGTAGTGACAAGTGTGCTGAAAATACACATGCTGCAAATGTTAGTAAGAGGAACAAACCCAAAAAAGTGAGTTTACCTCAATTGGATTTAATACAATAAACACTTTAATTAAGAACAATTTAAGAACTTTGTATATATTTTTCGAGTAGTTACATTTTTAGTCATTTAAAAATTGTTTGTTTCCTTTGCTGAAGTCAAGTTACTCCAGTAAAGATTTTCAAGGACTCAGTGCTTGATAGATTTGTTTGTGTGTTTTGCCTTTAGCCATGGAAAGTATGTTTTTATAATGGTATTTGATAGAGTCAAACAAGGATAATTATGAAGCCTAGACAGTTTTCAGATTCCATTTTCAGACCAAATTGCTGGCTTTACAAGCTGCATTAATTTCTGTGGGAAAAAAATTAAAATATGTTCAATTTTTAGCAAAATATGTCTGTCAATTGTACATTCCAAGTTACTGACAGATAATCACATTATCCAGAACTTGAAGCATGTGCTATTTAGAAAAAAAAAAAAAAAAAAAAAAAAATCAGTAAATAAAAATGGCTGTGACAAAAGTAGCTAAAACACTGAGCATTATTAAAGGCATCTTTTAGGGTACTTAGATGTGTGCAGCATCTACCTATACTGTCCAGCAGTTACACAGTTTGTATCTATGATAAAACAAACTAATAAGTAGAATTTGTCACAAGTGAATTCTAGCAATCTGATGGAATGCTGTTTAATGGCAGGAGTATTTTGATCCATTTACTAGCTGGACATATTTTGCTAGAATTTTGAAGAGTGGTGTGTATAGATTTTGAACAGTATGCTGTCCTTTTACATTATCGTTAATGTGTTATACAAGGACGACATAAAGTCTTTCCCTCATTAAGAACATTTTTATTTTGAAAACTATGATAGTTAGAAATAAGTGGTTTGTGGCATAATGCATGTAAACTAATAGTTTTTTTTTTTTTTTTTTTTTTGGGTGCATGCTGAGTAATAACTAGCTGATGCTGCCAGCACAAGAAGTCAAAATGGCATTTTTTCAGGAAAAGGCACAATGTGTTCTGTGGTACCACAAGACCAAATCATCGATAAGTATTCAGTGTAATTTCAGAAGAGAATATGGACATCCACCATCTGATCATAAAAGCATAGCAGCTTGGTATGCATAGTTTAAAGAGACAGGAAGTGTTGGTGACCAAAAATGAACAGGCCAACCGCTTAGCACATAGTTCCGTACTAGTGGAAGAAAGTGTTGATGCAGTGTGGACAGATTTAGTATGCAGTCCCTCAAATATATATATATATATTCATTTACATGCATCGTGGCACAAGCTGCTTGTTTTTGTGTATCATAGTTTTTTTTTAAAATTTTTTCTTAATGAGTGAGAAAGACTATGTGCACCCTGTATGATGTTATCTTTCTTCGGTTGATAATATGTGGATCATGTCACCAATCAAAAAAAAAAAAAATTACATAGGGAAGGAGTAAAACCAATGGTAATGATTGTACTTGTAGAGGTTAGATTGCCAGTTGAAAGCTGTTTAGTACAAGGTACTTAGAAGGAGGAGAGGTAGGTCCATCGTTACTGCACCGTCTTTCCGCTTCTCTTCGCTGCGGTGGCCATAAGCGAAGCTGTAATGCGCACGGAGCCATACCGAGAAAGTGACATGTGCTCTGTGAATTTTCAATCGAAATAACAGAGCTAGTTTTGAGTAAATAATTTTAAAGTAAAAATTGTACGAACATCCAACTATTTTTCAAAATAGAGTAAAAAAATATATATATACTGGGAAAAAATGGGAATATGACATGAGTACTGACAGTATGTGCATTTTATTTCTCCATGCTTTTTTGCTGAATATCTTCTTTTTTTCTTTTCCGAAAGCACACTGCAATGGCTCTTTGGAGCTGAGAAATCTGCATTTCATTACGTCGAATCAGTCGTTTACCAATTTTATAAAATTAGCAATTTGTTTTCTTTCAGGAAAAAAATAATTTACAGCTTTGCTTATGTTGTTAGATTGCATCTGGGGTGCTAAAACTAATTCTCTGTCTCATGGGGCCTCTTACATTTGTGTGGATCCATTTTATTTTATGAAACACCTTTAATTCTGAGTTATTACATTCCAGCAAAGTGTCAAATATCTGGTGAGTGATGGTTCCACACTACAGCATGTTCCGCGGTCAAATATATGATTTTGGAGAAGTTTAAATAGATGGGGCACATCGGCAAACATCCATATTTTTCGATTTTCATTTACTGGATTTGGAAAAGAAGACAATGTTGGGGTTATGCCAAGCTGCCTCCAAACCTTGTTCCCCCCTCCCCCAAAGATCAGGTACCAACCACTCCATGCACTAAATAACCCGATTACTCAACGGCTCGAATGCTGGGAAGCAAGCAGTATGTGCATTTTATTTTTGATGAAAAGATATGCTTTTCGAGAAATATCATGCAAAACAAGTGCTTGACTTATATCTTCATTCCATTTTGCTGGTCTCTTTTTTGACACAAGAGTTTGAATTTGCACTTCAGTGAAACAATGGCTTAGCAAATTTATGATAGCTGGCCACCTTTCACTGTTGCTCAGCAAATTTCTGTCTTGCATTTGTGTTTCATAATATTAATTTCCATTTTCAGGCTTCTTTTCTTGAGGCAAAATCATTGTTTTACTATTACCAACTGTATTCTTACGTTTGATAATTCTTCCCGTAGTGAATTATTTTCACTCTTCAGTTGCATTATATTTTTGTTCCGACATTCGCACTTCTCACATAACGTTAACGGTATGATAAGTGTTGGTCAGGAATGATGTCACTTTCATTGTGACCTGTGATTTGACGTTTAATTGGAGATATATTTTCAATTCGATTTAATGCATTTTTTTTTCTGACCTCTCCGATCTTAAACGTTCACTTCCTAACATAAGTTTGCTCCTCCATCTGCTAAGGCATATTTTTTTGTAGGCACAGCATCTTTTCTCAGTTTTTTTCTGAGAGGCAAGTTCATCAATTCATTTCTAAGATCTCGCTCTTACTTCGAGACATCAAAGTGTTCTGAACACATTCAAGCTTTCTTTGCATCAAATACATCCTTTCGACAGCATTTCGCTACCCATTGCTTCAAAAAATCTCTATCGGATGGGAAAACATGGTATGTAACATCTAACTTCCTTTCCTTTGAACTGTTATTACGACAAAGTGCAACAGCGTATCCAGGTATTTTCGAGATAGTTGTACACAGAAAACAAATGAAGAAAAAAAAATGAATGAAACCACAAAGCAGGTCTAAAAGTGACAAAGAAATGCAGCGAGTAATCGACACTACAGCACAAGCTCCGAATGACTCCGAATGCTCAAGAGATCGTTTATGGCCACTGTGACGTCACACTCCATCTTGTAGGGTGACAGCTCACCGGCGGCACGGAAACAAAGGCGATTGGACCTACCTCTCCTCTTTCGAAGTACCTTGGTTTAGTATTCCTGTACAACAGCATTTATTCATTATGTTCACTTGGAGCTGTAACAAAATGTGCCAAATAAAAATGCCAAGAGAGTTAGTTAAATTGTTTCTTTATTTGTGAGATTGAATATGCATTATTTTCATGAATTTTCACAAAACCATTCTTTTGAAATTTTGGTTTTATCTTCTGTAAAACTTTACATTGATGTTCAGAGCCCTGAAATAAGAGCCACTGCTAATTTTTGCTTGTTTCGCAGTTGTTGATTTTTCTTGTTTTTTCTTGGTATAGGTGGAACTTGAACAAAACATTCATGTTTTACGTGAGAAAGATGAAGAGATGACTGAGCTTCTGGGTAAAATGGAAAACCAAGAAGAGTTAAACATTGATGATGCTGTAATAACAACTGCACCTCTTTATAAACAGTGAGCAGCAAAATTTCACTTTCACTAATTTTCCATTTTCAGTTTATTTAAGTTAAGGAATATTTAATACAATCACACACACAAAGTAAATTGATCTAGGTCGCAATAATCAAGTAACTCTGTATGAAATCTCATGAATCAAAATTTGATCTTGGTCTCATTGAACAAGTAATTCTGTATGAAATCTCATGAATCAAAATTTGATCCAGGTCTCAGTGATCAAGTAACTCTATGTATATCTCATGAATCAAAATTTCCCCAGGGAGAAATTTCTATTTACCTTTGATTGTGTAATTGTTATTCAAGTGTCACAGAAAAGGTGAAATGGTTATGTAATGGGTTCATCAGTAACTGTGATCAGCTGGTTTTATCTACCGCTGGGAAAACACACACACACACACACACACACACACTCTCTCTCTCTCTCTCTCTCTCTCTCTCTCTCTCTCTCTCTCTCTCTCTCGAAAATTTAATGTGCACAGAGCAGCAAAGAAGAATTCTCAGGAAAACAGCAAAAACATAAAAGTCACAAATAAAATACACAGAACCAATTATACGAGATAAAACAAAGTTAACCAAATGCAACGGAAACAACAGCAAAGAAAATATTGTAAATAGTGAGCTATGCAGAGGTGCCTACCATTACGGATTTTCGTAATTATTACGGTTTCGGCTGCCTGATTACGGAATTATGGACAGGTTGGAAGAATTACAGATTTCAGTGTATTTCGTAAAAGTTCTGAATTTTGTGTCCTTTTTTGTTAAAATCACGGTTTAAACTGCGATCACATTTTGCCAATATATTTATAGCTCTTTTCGCACAAATGCGAAAACGTTTAATTCGTGGTGTTTCTAAGTAAGCATAATTGAAATTCACATATTGGATTTATCGGCTAAGCCATATCGGACAGATATCGGGTGAAAAACGGCAAGGCGATATTGCACATGTTGGAAAAGCCGATATCGGAGCAGTGACCTCTGCATACCTGCTGAGTATTCTGGATTTCCTGGAAGTTTTACGGATTTTGGGGTAGGTTTACTGTTTTATGGCCGGAAGATAGTTTCTTCCAGATTTTCGCCAAAATGGTTCATGAATTTTTTTTTTATTGACGGAAATTGATACCCGTTGTTATTGTCGCTTAGTGTAAACTACTGCTTTTCTTTTATTATGATCTCATAGCAGTTGAACCTTATGTTATCTCATATTTCTAGCAGTAAGCAATTTTTATTTATAGATCGCGCCCACACCCCTCCCGCCAATCCTTCCAAACTCCCTCTCTCGCAGTGTTGGAATAACTGCACTAACTGCACCGAAGTGCAAATTTTTTTAAATTTTGCGCCGTGAAGAATTCGCCCAAATGCGTAAGTATGCATTATTACGCATCAAAAAGTGTGTTTACGTATCAAAATTTTACCAATGCGTAAAAATACGCACCGTGACAGTATTTTGTCTTTCAAAAACGGAAATAAACGTAATAAAATTTTTTTCCATAATCGTAATTTTGTTTTCCTGCGATCTTACCTCTGTCCAGTATTGTTCGTTATACATCACTTTACTCCAAAAATATTTGTATTTCAGTTTGAAAATGGAGGAAAATTTTCCGAAAACAAAAATTCGACGGTGAAAAAATTCCCCTGTAATCTTCGGGCATGAGCATGCAATGGCTTCGAGGAATTTCTCCTTTTCCGTCAGAATTTGAGTTATCCTCTAGATTGATGCATAACTGAACAGAAATTTCAGGGCAATTGGTAGTGGGGGAGGATGTTTTTCGCCTGAAACTTTCTAAACTTTCGAAAACAGAAGTTAGACGCAGTGAAGATTTTATTTTTCACGCGATGTGTCCTCTGCCTAGTATTGTTGTTAAATATCATTTTATTTCATAAATAATTGTATTTCAACCTGAAAATGGTGGGAAAATGTCCAAAAACGGAAATCGGACGTAGCAAAGATTTCTCCCGAAACTGTATTTTTTTTTCCAACGATGTTCCGAACATGTATCCTGTGTTCTTAAATACCCCCCCCCCCCCCCCCAAAAAAAAAAAAGGTTTGCATTTCAACTTGATAAAGAGCAAAGGGTGGGGAATTCGAAAACGAAAGTGACGAAGCTACAAATTTGTAAGAATTGATGCATGGTGTTTAAAAGTGCTCATATCCTCAAAGTTACACTATTCATCTTTTATCTAAATTAGTGCTATCATGCATTCATGATGGATAAAATTATCATCCAAGGCCATTGAAAAAAAAAAAAAAGGTCACTGTCTTGTCATTGCTTAAACGAAATCAAGTTATTTCTAAAATTGCATCATTCAATTTAAAAAACATTCAAAACCTTGAAAATCATCAGAATTTCTGAACTCCATCTATAAGTGACTGATACAGAAAAATAATTGAAAACAAGTATCATCTAATAAATAATCATGAATTAACAGTTCTGGTACTGTTGCAAATCTTCTTGAATTTAGGGTAAATCTTCTTGATTTAGGAAAATTTGGTTGGCAGAATAGACACATATTAAAAATATTGTGAATAAAAAAATATGCATAAATTAAGCGCACCTCAGAACTTATGGCCAAAAAATAAATAAATTAAATTTCATATATGGCACACAGGCCCGACCCATTATTTATAAGACACAATAAACCAAATTCCAGGAAATAACCCAAAACACTATAAAGCCTTGCAATACTCACAAATATTTCAAAAGTTTGCTATGAGACCACTAAGACCCTTCGTTTATGAGAGACAATTCAACAAATTCCAGGAAATTACTTTTAACATAGCAAAATGTTGCAATATGTACAAAATATTGTAAAACTGTGCAACTAGAAACCACATGCCCCAAAAATCCAAAGTGTGTTACCATAACAAAATCAAATAGGCAAACAAACACCATTTGATTGTATCCTTAAGCAAGACGCAGAAAAATGGATTATAAGGCTCCAAACCATGTCAGCAAGGACAAACCACAAAAATAAAAATAACTTCCTAAAAGGAAAAATATGTCCAAAAAAAAAAAAAAGATGTAACAGCTTACTAAGCACAATAAACACTCCATACTCCGGCTTTACCACATAGTAACAAAATGGCCGTTCGAATACCCCACCCAATAGAAAGCTCCCTCTAGTGCCTCAAAACTTCAGTTAGGGACATCAAGTCAAAAATAGCCTATAAATGACGCTTCTTGCTCCAATTTACAGCAAGCTCTCTTGCAAAAAATGCACCAAAGGAAAGGAAACCTGAATTTCTGGAATGAGCAAACACTCAACGGAATACAAGGAAAGTGCCATCAAACACAGCTTTCTGTGTTTAATAGTTCCCACTTGTATTAAATAACCTAAAAGCAAAACTACAGTTATCAATCAGTTCTTCATAATCATTTTCATAAATTATTGTATATGGTGGCTTTTATGCTTTGCTATAAATATATATATATCATCATCATCATTGTCAACCATTATCAATCCACTGCTGGACGAAAGTCACCCCAAGTTTCCTCCACAACAGTCTGTCCTGTGCCAGTCTCCTCTATGTCACTCCCACATACTTTCGAATTTCATCCACCCATCTTCCATGTGGTCTTCTTCTGGGTCTTTTCCTGTCCCTAGGAATCCAATCTAAAATTTCGGCTGTCCATCGATGGTCTGTCCTTCTGGCAGTATGTCCAGCCCATTGCCATTTCAGGGATTTAACTCTGATCATGATGTCTTCCACTCTTGTCATTTTTCGGATCTACGAGTTCCTCTTCTTATCTCTCCTGGTTACACCAAGCATGCACCTCTCCATGCTGCTTTGAGTTGTCTGCAGCCTTTGTATGTCTCTTTTAGTTAAGGTCCACATCTCTGCACCATACATAAGCACTGGAAGGATGCATTGATCAAACACTTTTCTTTTAGGACATAATGGCATATTGCTCTTGAAAATTATGCTGTTTCTTCCAAAAACTCTCCAGGCAAGTTTTGTACGCCGATTAATTTCTTCATCAATGTGACCCTCACTTGATATCTGCTGTCCAAGATAAACGTACGTGTCTGTTATCTCCAGCTTTTCTCCATCAATTGATAAATCTTCATTTCTTGTAAAAGCATTGAACATCACTTTTGTCTTCTGAAAGTTCATTTTTAATCCCACTTCTTTACTCTTGTCAGCAAGTTCCTGGATCATACTCCGCAGCTCTGATGAGGTAGTTGCAAAAATGACTACATCATCGGCAAAACGAAGGTAGGTTAGATAATCTCCATTAATCTTTATCCCTTTGTTTTCCCAGTTCAGTAATTGAAAGACATTTTCCAATGTGGCATTAAAGAGCTTCGGAGATATGGTGTCACCTTGTCTCACTCCTTTTCCAATTTTTATGTGTGTTGTATTTTCAAACAGCCGAATCTTTGCACTTGCATTTTCATAGATGTTATTAATAATATTAATGTATGCATCTTCAATACCGCAGGATTTCAGAGCCATTGTAACTGCTGATGGTTTCACCGAATCAAAGGCTTTTTCATAATCGATAAAAGCCATGCACAATGGAAGTTCATATTCCCTCGCTCTTTCAATTAGTTCTCTCAGTACGTGGATATGATCTATTGTGCTGTAGCCACTCCTGAATCCAGCTTGTTCTCTTGGTTGAGCCATGTCCAGTGTCACTTTCAGGCGGTGTGAAAGAACTTTAGTGAAGATTTTATAAATCACTGATAGGAGGCTGATATATATATATATATATATATATATATATGTGGAGGAGACTGGCACAAGACAGACCGTTGTGGACGAAACTTGGGGAGACCTTCGTCCAGCAGTGGATTGATAATGGTTGACAATGATGATGATGATGATGATGATGATATATATATATAGGGATGTAAGGTCAGGTGATGCGTAACATCACAGCCTCTCCTTGACAAATGTCAACCCCGCCTTCTCGTGGTGCATCCTGTTCCCACTAAAGGGACTCTGACGACCGCCAATAGCGGTATAACTATACCATCGTGATTAGAGGAAATGCTATCCCACACTCACCAACCCGCTTGGCCAGCGCGGTGAGTTATGGCCAAACCCCTCCAAAATGATTCCACAACTTAAATCTTGGCCCTCAGTCTCCGGCAGCTGGAATGTACCTGGCCAAGGCGGTAGCCAGTGCGACATGAAGGCAGAGGGTGCTGAGAATCACTGGAGGACCGGACTAGACTGCCATCTGATGCTGACCTTGGCTACGTATAATGGATGCTCCCTATCTTCTGATTTAAGGCTTCTTGCATTGGAAGAGGAACTACAAAGGATCAAATAGGACATTGTCGGGCTAAGTGAGGTAAGGAGAAAAGAAGAAGATCTCATTGAACTGATAAGTGAACATCTTTTCTACTATCGTGGGACAGATACTGGCAGAACTAGTGGTGTTGGATTTATAATAAACAAGAAACTGAAGGAAAAGGTTGTAGAAGTAGAAAGTTCCTCTGACAGAGCTGCACGACTCGTTATCCAACTCTCGAAAAGATACCAGGCTCAGATTATTCAAACTTATGCACCCACCACAAGTCATCCTGAAGAAGAAATTGAAGAATTTTATGAGGAAATTTGTCATCTAAATAATAAAGGTAATCAGCACTTGAAAATAATTATGAGAGATTTCAATGCAAAAATAGGGCAACGGCAACAAAATGAAACTTCAGTAGGTAAATTCGGTCACGGCAACAGAAACCAGCGTGGAAATACTCTCGTTGAGTTTGCAGAGGCAGAAGGGTTTTTCATCTTGAACTCCTTCTTCAAGAAAAAGCCACACAGGAAATGGACATGGAGACATCCAAATGGGACGACAAGTGAAATTGATTTTATTATGTGTAACAAAAAATTTGTCATAGAAGACTGCAGTGTGCTAAACAAGTTCAGCACAGGTAGTGACCATAGATTGGTGAGATGTAAGATGCACCTCAACACTAAACTGGAACGTGGCAAGCTCATAAGACAAACAAAATGTATTGACATAACCAACCTTAAAAAACACCATAATACTTTCAAGTTGGAACTGAAGAACAGATTCTCTGCTTTAGAAGGCCTAACATCAGAAGAAGTGGATATTTCTGAAGTTAACAGAAAAGTAACCAAAGCTCTTATGGAAACAGCAACAAAATTAGCTGGGTCTAAGAACAAGTTGCATGTAAACAAATTATCAGGAAAAACGAAAATGTTGATGCAAAAAAGAAGAGAGATGAGGACAACTAAAGAAGATGTGACTTCCAAAGTGGAATATATAGAGCTATACAAGACAGTAAGAAAAAGTACCACTGAAGACGTAAGAAAATTCAACTGTGAACTAGTGAGGAAAGCATTTGAAAACAACCAAAGCCTAAAGACAGCAAAAGGACATCTCAGTAAGGGAAGAAAACAGATTACGGCACTGAGAAAAGAAGATGGTTCTGTAACAAGAAATGGAGGCGAAATTTTGACAAGAGTGAAAGATTTCTACTCCAAATTATATGAAAGGGATGATACATGCACTCCAGACATCATGAAAGGTACCAGTACCAGAGTTCCTCCAGTCCTTCCAGCAGAAGTTGCACATGCAATCAAGAACATAAAGCGGGGAAAAGCTCCAGGAGAAGATGGAATTACTGTAGACATCATACAAGAAGCAAGTGGAGAAATCGAAATAGTACTCGCCCAAATTTTCACTCGATGCCTTAATGAAGGGAAGATTCCTGAGGATTGGAACACCGCTACAATGATCCTGCTACATAAAAATGGTGACATTGAGGATCTCGGGAACTACAGACCTATCAGCCTCCTATCAGTGGTTTATAAAATCTTCACTAAAGTTCTTTCACACCGCTTGAAGGCAACACTGGACATGGCTCAACCGAGAGAACAAGCAGAATTCAGGAGTGGCTACAGCACAATTGATCATATCCACGTACTGAGAGAACTAATTGAAAGAGCGAGGGAATATGAACTTCCATTGTGCATGGCTTTTATCGATTATGAAAAAGCCTTTGATTCGGTGAAACCATCAGCAGTTACAATGGCTCTGAAATCCTGCGGTATTGAAGATGCATACATTAATATTATTAATAACATCTATGAAAATGCAAGTGCAAAGATTCGGCTGTTTGAAAATACAACACACATAAAAATTGGAAAAATAGTGATACAAGGTGACACCATATCTCTGAAGCTCTTTAATGTCACATTGGAGGGTGTCTTTCAGTCGCTGAGCTGGGAAAACAAGGGGATAAAGATTAATAGAGATTATCTAACCCATCTTCGTTTTGCTGATGACGTAGTCATTTTTGCAACTAGCCCATCAGAGCTGCAGAGTATGATCCAGGAACTTGCTGACAAGAGTAAAGAAGTGGGATTGAAAATGAACTTTCAGAAGACAAAAGTGATGTTCAATGCTTTTACAAGAAATGAAGATTTATCAATTGATGGAGAAAAGCTGGAGATAACAGACACGTACGTTTATCTTGGACAGCAGATATCAAGTGAGGGTCACATTGATGAAGAAATTAATCGGCGTACAAAACCTGCCTGGAGAGCTTTTGGAAGAAACAGCATAATTTTCAAGAGCAATATGCGATTTTGTCTTAAAAGAAAAGTGTTTGATCAATGCATCCTTCCAGTGCTTACGTATGGTGCAGAGACGTGGACCTTAACTAAAAGAGACATACAAAGAATGCAGGCAGCTCAAAGCAGCATGAAGAGATGCATGCTTGGTGTAACCAGGAGAGATAAGAAGAGGAACTTGTGGATCCGAAAAATGGCAACAGTGGAAGACATCATGATCAGAGTTAAATCCCTGAAATGGCAATGAGCTGGACATACTGCCAGAAGGACAGATCATCGATGGACAGCCGAAAATTTAGATTGGATTCCAAGGGACAGGAAAAGACCCAGAAGAAGACCACATGGGAGATATGTGGATGAAATTCGAAAGTATGCAGGGGTGACTATGTGTATCGTCATTGTCAACCATTATCAATCCACTGGTGAATGAAGGTTTCCCAAGTGTCTTCCACAACTGTCTCCATGTCACTCCGGCATGCTTTCGAATTTCATCCATCCATCTCCCATCTGGTCTTCATCTGGGTCTTTTTCTGTCGTTGGAGCAAACGGTTTTGAAAGGGAAAGTTTGACCTGTCAGATCATCCCAAAGTCGGAATACCTGCAGCAGTGGATATGGATGTGCTGAAGACTTTAATTGAGACTGACCCATGGTCTCCATTGATGTGACCATGTGTAGGTTGGCCGAACAGCTGGGGATATTACCCATACGAGCAGTTATCATGCACCTGCGTCAACTTGGGACGATGCACAAGAGGGGTGGGTGTTTGGGTACCCATCGACTCACAGTTGAGCAGAAAGCATATCGCATGAGTGCATGCATTATTTACCTGTTTGTGCACAACCTAGTTGAACCGTTCTTGGACTGCATTGTGACATGTGACAAGAAATGGGTCCTGTATGATACTGCCAGTGTCTGGAAACAGTGGTTGGACCCAAAACAAAAGTCCATGACAACCCCCCAAACCCAACTTGCACCCACGTAAGGTCCTGCTGTCTGTTTGGTGAGATATGTGGTGTGTTGTGTTTTTGAGTTGCTGACGGACAACATCACTGCCAATGTGTACTACCATCAGCTCAGCGATCTGCACGCATCACTCGCATCGAAACAGTCGGCACTGCTTAACCGCAACGGCATCCTCCTACAGCAGGATGGAGCAAGACCTCACACAGCATGGGAGGCTTGTCACAAGATCAGGGACCTGGGCTATTAGCTGCTGCTGCTGTACCCAGCCTATTCCCTGGACATTTTTCCAAGCGACTACACTTTTACAGTTGTTGCAGCATTTCCAGGACAGACAGTGGTTAATCAAATGGGAAATGTCGAATGCGTACTTACTCACTTCTTTGCGTCCAAGCCACCACAATTCTACAGGGACGGTTTCCAACTATGTTTTGGACTGATTTATACTTGTATATATATGGTAGTTAGCACTTTACTGTTGCCTTGCATTTGCAGATATTACTTTTTTCCCCAACCTAATATCTTATTTTTGTCGATATCTCTGCTTCTAAGAGTCCTATTTGAAAAATTGTTTCTTTGTTGGAAAGTGTTTCTAGTGGGATATGTGTGTATTATAATTTCAAATTTTTCTTAACGCATAAGTGTGCCACTAGAGGGAGTAGTTCGTGTTTCTGTTTATAGCAATACTGGCAGGACTAAAAACACAACTGAAGAAATTCATTTTCAGTCAGATACTATAAACTATAAAAATTAATTGTGTATATTTTCTTCCCAAAATAATGCACAATTTTGCTGCTAGGTGCAAATGTTTAATCTGTTTTTCTTAATATCTCTGCTTCTAAATGTAAGATTTAAAAAAATATTTTAATGCTAGATACCATTTACCTTGTGGAACACTTTTGGTTTGTATTTGAGGAGTTTTTTAGTTCACAGTTCTGTAGCTAGGTGGTGTTATTGTATACTTCTGTTCTAAAAACCCTATTGAGAAATTTCTTTTTTTACTATATGCCATTCACTACAATAAAGATGGGGAGCATTATCCTCTTTAAATAATGCACAGCTTTCCCACTAGGGGCATAAATGTCAAAACTTTTTCTTGCTACCTCTGCTTCTGGGAGACATATTTTAAAAATTCTTCTTTCTTAGCATAGTTTTTGCCATGAAGAATATTTTTCGCCTATTTTCAACTTTTTCATTGTGCAAAATTCTTCTCCTAGAATTCATAGAGTTATATTGTGTTTCCTTTTATATTTCTTTTAACTCTTCGATTTGAAAATCTCTCTGTTCCTGATACCTTCCTTCTGCTATGAGAAACTGTTTCTGTGCCATTTGTTAATTTTCATAACATTCTTTTTAGATTCTATTTCTGGATGTTTTATCAGTTGTAGAAATCTGGCTAACAGGTTTCATTGACTTTGGATAAATTTTATTCGTGTCGGGGAGGATTTAAAAGATGTGCTCATTGCAACCGAAAATTCAGTGTCATCTTTCTTATCTTTATTGTTCAGATTTTCTCAAAGCAAGAAGACAAAGTAACTATTAAGCAATGAATGATACAAGCTTACTTTCCTATACACCAGAAGAAAAAAAATGGTGGGGGAAAGTGGTAAGAAAGAGGAAAATAAACCCAATTGATGGGGGATGGAGTGATAAGTGTGTGTACTGGTATGCTATAGAATTGCAAAATATTAGAATCTGCTTTTATTGTTCTTACAATGAAGTCCACAACAAACTGATGTGCTAACCTGAAGAAAAAGGAGTGTTCTACATGTTAATTATTCTGCTGTCGAACATGTTCGCCTTAGCAGTCCTTCATATATTTTATTGCCTTTTGTTATTCTGTACTTTGCTGTTCATAGCAGGTGTTACATGTCCTTGGATTTAAAAAAAAATGTTTGTCAGTTCTATAGGAGTCGCTTATGTGCTGAAGAAATTCATTACTTACGGGGGATTGTGGTAAGACATGTTCTGATCGTGTGAGGAATGAAGATGTGTTGCAGTTGTGTAATGTGAAGCAAAATGTTGTTAGCAAGGTGGAGACTAATATGCTTCGGTCGCTTGGCCATGTTGAAAGAATGAGTGATGAGATGCTTACTAAGGAAATCTTTTTAGCCCAAGTGGCAGGAAGGAAAGGCAGAGGAAGGCCAAGGAAGTCATGGGAGGATCCGATTCAGGAGTGTCTGCATGAGAAAAAGATTATGAGTATGAAGTATAGAAGGTCTTGTGTATGTACATCATGTGATGGATGTCAGTGAAGCTCAAGTTGTATGTCAAGATTGCTGTAAATGGAGAAGCTTGATATGGCAACAATAAACAAATAATCAGTTAAAATTTATCTGGTAGTTTGTATTTCTTTGTGGAGCTAATTTCTGAATCTCAGAGAACAGCTTAGTGATGTGAGACGTGTGAGACGTGTGAGACGTCTACTGACCCAATGAGTATAACTCTTTCTACTAAAATCTTTTAATTAATAGTAAATTTTAAACGTTAGACTGTGCAAGTGAATGAATGTGGAACTGAAAATATATTACCTAACTGTTTTATTTCTGCAAATTTTTTTATAACTAACCAAAGGTCAGTAACGTAAGAGACCTCTTGTGGCCGGGAGCACGTGCCTCACAGAGCAAACCACGTGAGAAATACTTTGACAATATCAGGTAAAATACCTTAGATATTATGTATAGTTTAATTAAAATCACGTTTATAACATAAGACAACCTATAAGGTAGTCTCATGAATTGCATTTTTGTAGCTTAGTGATATGTATTATGTCAGTTCTGTCAGTAGTTTCATACATCTTTAATGTCCTTCCCAATTCCTTATACCTGTAATGTAACACTGGGATCTCAAGCATTTGTTTTTGAAACTAATGATATAAAAAAAAGCATGTGTAACTTATGTTCCTTGCATATGGGCTGGACAGGATCTGCAATTATTTTGAAAAATACATGCATCCTTTCAGCATACTTCCTTCCCACACCTCCATTTCCAAAGCCCTTTATAGTGCACTATAAGGAAGGCCTAGAGATGTCCCTTCCATAACATCTTCTCCATCAGTTTTAATATTTGTCAGTTTTGGAGCATAAGTGAAATTTTCGTGCATTTTTCACTTTTGTTTTCTGTTCAATTTTCGTGCATTTTTCACTTTTTTTTTCTGTTCAATTTTCGTATGGTAACAAGGGAGAATAATGGCCACTGTGCTGATGAAGTAGATATAAATTTCAAATATTTTCAACCTTTTGGTCATTTGTATGTTTTGTTTTTTATATGTATTTATATGAAGGCTTATGTTGAACTTTTTTTACTTTTTTATTACAAATTGTGCAGCACAGATTTTAGTTAGAAGAAAAAACAACAACATGAGAGCTTTATCTTGTTTTGTTTATAATCTGAGCAAAGTTAAAGTTTGATGTGTGTGAGTGCGTGCTTCCATTGTACATCCTTCTCTGTATGTCATTGCAAGAATTTTAGTAACCAAACACCCAGGCCATTTTTTTTACCCAATATAAGCAAATAATTTTGTCAACTCATCCCCCACTGCAAATCAGAACTTAAGAATTTTCTACCAGTTGATTTATTCATCAATCATAATTTATTATATCAAGAATTTTTTTTTTCTAAAGACTTACAATTTTTTTTAATGATGTACTGCTTGTAAATACACATATACACTTGTGCTTCTGATAACTAATGTTTCTTAAAAATGTAAGTTGCTACAAATTTTTCGAGAATCATTTATGCTTTTTACTTTAATTTCTTTTCTTAAAGGATTTAATGGTAACTATCAACTGCCCTTCTCATTTTCACAAAACTATTACTTAAATTCACAAAATTGGGAAGCATAAAACAGAATTGTCAAAAGTCCAAAATACTTGGGATTTGAGGAAACCTGGGTGTATCACCAGTTTTCCCCAATTTGATTGATGAATTTGGAGTCTGTTTTGGTATAAGACTCTGATTTATATGAAGAAGCTGCACATCAAACAGTAAAATTTATGTGTGTAAATTTCAGAAGAAACTTTGGAAATAAAACTAAAACAAATGAGGCAGGAACAAACATTTAAGAAGTCTTTTCAAGTAGTTGATTTCTTTAAGACTGAGTTCATAGTACATCTCAGCTAAGCAAAAGCATAAAATTCTTAGTATATAGAAACTTTACACTTGTTCCATACATCATGGTTTGTGTGCCTAAAAATCCTTTCCTTTTGTAGCCATGTGCTTAAAAGTCATTGAACTTTACCTTTCAAAATTTATACATATGTATTTGTACTACATTTACTATATCCTAATGATAGCAGAGAAAGTAACTTGATGAGAAATCATCCACATAACTATTGGAAGTGGGGAAGTACTGTGAAGAATTATTTATAACTAATTCTCTTCTTTTTTTTTTTACCACCACCACCACTAGGTTATTGCATACTTTTGCAGAAGAAAATGCTACTGAAGATGCCATATATTATTTAGGAGAAGCACTAAGAAAAGGTGTTATTGATTTGGATCTTTTCTTAAAGGTAAGTTGTTTGTGTATACATTTTGATATTTTTAGGTGTGTTTTATCGAAATAAAACAAAAAGAAAATATGGTTTGCTTGGTGATTTCTGTTTGTAAATAAATGGTAGCTTTCAGATAATTTGTCCAGTTAATTGGCATGCTGCCAGGTGATGGACTTTGTGAGGTGACTCACTGTAACAGCTGCAGTTAGGCTGATTTTTTTTATTATTATTCTGTAGATTTGAGGTGTTTAGGAATAACAGAAGTACAAATAGTGATTGGATTAAATCATGAGCGTACAGTGTAGGAGAGAAAACTACTTGGCCATCTCAATGGCCAAGTGGACTGAGGCTCTGGCTTCTGACCATTTGTCCAAGATGGTCTTGGACTTGAATCCTGGATGTGGCATGGTTGGTGTGCTTATCTGATGGCACTGACTTTGTCCCTTCCCTGGAAACAGCGGCCTCAAATTAGGGACAAGCAACAGATGCACTTCCGGTTTGCGGCCCACTGTCATCTGCTAGAAGAAAGTAACGTGGAATCACGGGAAATTATATGATTCCCGATAGGTGGTGCTTCCTCTCCTTCCTCCCAGCTCCGCTGCCTCTGCCACATCATCGGTGATCGTACTTTGTTCCATGCGTCTTACTTGGTTCGCCCTGTTTCTGTTGTTGCTGGTGTCTTGTTTTTAAGCGTGTGTTGTGAGTCTGTGGATGTTGACATGTGGAATTGGAAGCATTTTTTCAAGGAAGTTGCAAAGAATGAGGTTACATGCATTGCTTATGTGAATGCAAGGGATTGCTTCCAAATGTACAAAGATGTTCAGCAGGTCATCCAATGACTGTGAGAGTGGATATGTTTCATCGTTTAGGACAATTCAGGTGTCAGAAGAATCACATTTCAGGGAAATCTGAGCAGTGTCCCCGTGCATTTGGGATATGATTCGAGAATGCTCATATTCCTACTGATACGGTGATGACTATTGTATATTCTTTCACCAAAGGATTGTCCTACGATGAGATGACAATCGAGGAATCTTAAATCTTTGGAATCGAGGAAAGGATGGCAGTCAAGGAATCTTCATAGGGTGGTGTTACCACATCTTATGAGACAGTCAGCTCCTATTTTCAGGATTGCAGAGAACTAGTCTCAGAGTTATGGTAGCCTCCTAAGAAGATGACAAAAAGCTTGGTGGCACAGGAATAATCATTGAAGTGGATGAGGCCGAGGTTGGAAAGCGAAAGTGCAAATGTGGTCATCTTGTTGAGGGCACCTGGATCCTTGGTATCTTTAAGCAAGATACCAAGAGATTCAGGGTGGAGAACTGCCCTGAGAATGCCCGGTCTGTGCAGACATTGCTGCCCCTCATCCAGAAACATGTGCAACCAGGAAGTACTGTCATGACGAATTAGTGGGCAGCATACAATAACCTGCCAAGCTGCGGATTCCAACATCTGACAGTAAACCACTGCCGCAATTTCGTGAATCCTTGTACTGGTGCTCATAGTCAAGATATAGAGAGTAACTGGCAGCCCCTGAAATGCACACTTTCAGATTGGCCTCACAAAAAATCATTAGGCAGATCACATTCTGGAATATTTATTCCGACAGAATTTTCGTCTTTCCGCAGAACACTGCTTTGAGGTGATGAATCGTATCATCAAACAGTTCTTTCCTGGTACCTAATATATCTAATTTAGTTATTGTACCAGAAAGACAGGTTTTCATTCTGGTGGAAGCACATATTTGCAATCCGAGTAAATGTTTCAGAATAGGTACACAATGAACATCCAATAAAGGCCCTTTAAGGGCCAGCCAAAATGCTGCAGAAACATATTCATTACAGAAATGTTTTAACGCTATTTCAAAATTAACTGTAACAAACCAATTTATTATTTTTTTTGTGTGTGTGGGAGATGGGTGGATGCAATTGGTAACACTATGATTTTTTTTTTAATGCGTTGGCAGTGAAAATGTAACAGTGTTGGTTTATTTACTGTTTGTGTTGTTTGTGATTGTAGAATTTACAACCTGAAAGTGTTAAAAGGTGTTACTGTCACATGTGTAAGAAATATGTAGCACCAAACATTAAAGTGGCCTTGTACTCGTTCTGGCAGTGGTTGAAGGACACAGCAATTATGCCACAATAAGAACCTAGTTCGTTTCCACCCTCAGGCTAGGCTGAGGTGGATACAAGTTCTGAAGAAAACTGTTTAGAAATAACCCTTTTTACTCAACAAATTTACTGCCACTCAAATTTTTCATTTTTGAAGAACCCCATTGGGTTCACCTTTATTCACAAATTGAAATAGAAAAATATCAGCCCTACTGGTAAATCACATAAGGTTTTATATTTTTAGACTGCCTTGAATACAACTTATTGCACCAATTATGTACAACCTATATTTTGTTTCAAACATTAATATTTTTGTTTTTTCTCTAAAGCGCTATGACTACCAGTGGGTGGTATGAAAAACATCTCGCAAATGCACAAGCTGCCAAAATCATATCAACAAAATTTCTTAGCATCACGGAAATCACAATCTAGCAGAACAATTTGTTTTCTACACTAGCAAAAAAAAAAAATATCAGGATATCAAGAACACTTATTTCACTACTTCAATATCTTAGGCAAAATTAGGATATAAGGCCAAGCCAGTAAAAAAAATTTCTAGGTACCCATTTGGCTGAACTAACCATTTCAAAAGGTACTGGGATTCAAAGCACTTAACTATTCACCATATCATGAACAAAACACTATTTACAGGTATGCTATGAACTAGCCAGACTGAATGTGCAAAAACCGACACGAACTAAGCATTGATTTTTATCTTTCTAGACCATTTAGGTAAAATAACACTACAAAAACAGGATGCAAATAGTAACAACAGGAACATCTCTTTCAAACCAGTCCTTCCTCCTTAAAATTTACAAGTTACTTTAGCGACAACTGCGAAAACCCAAAAACTATATCAAAACTGCGGCATAACTTTATACTGTCAAATGTTACTGCAAATTACTCGGGCATTAAGCATTAGGACTCACTAAGTAAAAATAACAACTGCTAAGGACTCAAAGAAAAAAATTACTCGCTTCAAATACAACTACTTACCTTAAAATTACTTCACTTTGAAAACACTCTCACCACTCTACTTAACAACACTTACTAAACAACTCAAGTAATTAATTATCCCTATTAAATTCATATCATAATACTCTAAGAACAGTACACTTGCAATAAATTAAACTTCATGAAACCTTATATTGACATTACTAAATAGAAATATTCAAAAGCATCTCCTAAACCACTACTTGAAGCTAAAACAGTTCCCACTAGCAATTACCATAATTATCGCTCAATCACTTAGGCTTACAGACGTCATTTAAGTACTTCCTAAAATGCAAAATAACTCAGATGGCTTATCTCATATAATCAGACCATGACACATAAGAATGCAATTTCACTACCAAAAAAAAAAAAAAGAAAAAAAAAACTAGCGGCTCCTAAGAGAAAGGCTAAAGGAATCAGGAAAATAGAACCTATCGCAGGCTTTTCTTGCCTATGCATGACTGGGTGTATTTGTTTTCTTGTTTGACATATCGCCATGTACATTCATTATTCCCAGAAATCCTACCACTACACGAAGAAACACTTATTTCCAGAAATCCTGTTACCACTTGAAGAATCACTTATTTCCAGAAATCCTATTACCACTTGAAGAATCACTTATTTCCAGAAATACCATTCATTTATAATAACTCAGCACACATACAGGTCAATATTTATGTCAACAATCAAATTCCTCAGATCTGATGCATGCCTACTCACTAGCCCATTTAATTGTGAGTAAATTAAGATTCCTGCATGATTGACGTTGGACTTCAGCCTAATGAGAGAAACTCCTGCATAGCTCATGAAGTATGCTTATAATGTATATTTGCCTAAGAATATTACCTCAAAGAAAAATTGCAATGCATTATTATTTAGTTACTAGCCGATCATAAAGTACAAAAAAAAAATGCACAAATTAAAGCACTGTATTAACTTACTAATTCATCTAGAACTTGAGGAAGAAAAAAAACATAGTTTGAAAGAGTGTTCAGCTCAATAAACTCTCAACTAGAATTACCCTGTCGCTAATTCATTTGTTACTCTATTTGTCAACATTTAAAACCTTCATGAAATTTGTTTACCAAAAGTTAAACATCATTTTTCATTCAAAATCAAGTATTTAAGAAGATTAATAATTTTCAACGCAATTTTAGATCACTAGCTTCTTTTCCACCGCTTTGCACGGATAACAGATTTTTTTTTTTTTTTTTGAAGAGCATTAATTAAAAGAAAAACGCAGACTTTCCAGTTCAAGAATTCTTTTTCTTGTAGGCGACCCATTTGGCGGAAGAAAATTTCAAGATGGCTTACCTCGACATCACGGCGAGAAACAACTCAGCATAAAGAAAATTAAGTTCATTCTTATGGTGGTAATGCATGACAGTCTGTTTCTAGCAGTCACTCAATGTCTCTAATGGTCACATGGAGAGTTCCAAAATTTCCTGGCTCCTGAAGTGGAACACGTCATCTCGGTGGCTAAGAAAGGTGTGGCTGGACAGCGGCAACCCCTGGTCCTCAGCTTGGAAGGTCTTGGCTTTAAAAAAACAGAATTTCGCTTTGTTATCGGCCAGGAATTTTGCAGATAGAGAGCAAGATGCGCTCTTCTCAGTCATGTCTACTCAGATGGTGAAACTAATTCAGTTCACTCTGCTTCCGGACAACAGAGATTTTGGTAATGTGGCCATCTTTGTCAGCTTGCAAAACGTCCGTAGGTTCACACAGGGGATCAGCAGGCCCATTTTTTCTTTACTTAGCTACATTTCCTTTTTTCAAAGGGGCTTGGCCAACCCAGTTGATGGGGACACCTAGGCACCCCTCGCCAATGAGGCTGGCCTCTCTTTTGTGCAAGAGCGCTGAGTTATCGGTACAAAGTAGAGTGAAAAAAAAATTTATGCCTGAATAGCAACGAGTTTCACGAGAGAGTGTCTGACTGACCTAGTGAGACCCGACTTCAACGGTGCGCAGGGGTCACGTGCTCAATTCCTGACCTACGGGCTCTAAGGCTTATGATTGGATGAAGAGTAACAGGGGATCATGCAACTTGCACGTGACCCCCACTCCAACCAAAATTTCTCAGAATCTACAAGGTTAGCAAGATACGTTGGCGTGACCTTTCTTCTCAAAAAGGGGCGTCCGCTGGTTGATTTTCTCTAAATTTAGGATTCTTGGAACCAGAGCTTTCCCAACGGAAACATTTTCCCCAGTGAAGGAAGTAAAAAAAATAAAATGGTGAGTTACTTAACAAAGAACCTTCAGCCTGGCTTGTCTTATAAACTTTACAGATTTTTGGATATATATATATATATACACAGGAAGATAGATGAAAATATCATCTTACAAAACCAGCATTTCAAGTAGAAATGGATCGGAACAGAAACAAAAAAAAAATCATAAAATCATTTGCCCCCCCTTTTTGAAGTTGCTTTACTGCTGAAAAAGTTTATTGCACGATTAACACTTTTAGCTTTCATTTTTGCGCTCTCATATTTACAAATGAAAATCTCCTATCCTTATCTCATACGCTTAGCTCACTTTGCATGGTGTACAAAAAGGAAAAAGAAAAATATACAAAGATATGCATAAAACACTACCACGAAACAAGATTGATAACAAATGCGAAGACAAAATGTGTTTGTTTTTTTTTCTATCAGAACCGCGACACTGAAACCTTTATCGGAGCAATTCTTCCCCGAATGAAACAAATAAACAAACATTACTCCTCACTAGGATTGACAACATTTAAAACAATCACCTCTAAAGCTTTAATTTCGGCACATCCAGAATAATGTTCGATCCCAGAGCAATAAACCAAAGAGCATACACGTACATGTCATTCCCACACTTCACTCAACATACACACACATGGCAAAAATATTCTAGCACTCAAAGAGGAAGTAAGGAAAGAATAGGGAAAAAAAAAGGATTTGAAGATTGAATGGAAATTAAAGAATTTCATAACTTTTTCTTGACTTTCCAGGTAAAATTAACTGAAAACTTCAGAAGATATAGAAAATGGATTCAAGTTCCTTACTAAAATTTTCGGGGGGTCGATGGTTAAAAAAAACAAAAGAGCTGCGCATCATTCTTTTCCTTTTCTTTTTTCATCTTGTCCCGAAAGGAATCAAGATGCGTGGAAAAGGAAAATGAGACTGGCCATCTCATTTTTCTTTCTGAAAATGAGATGGCCAGTCTCCTTTTCAGAAGCTGGAAAATAGCGACACATCAGAAATAACCCATGCAGCGTATTTCATGTCACCTGATTGATGGCAGCACGTTACTAGCACTGCGTCCCTTGTCGCAGATGACGGGGGCCGCAAACCAAAGTATAGCCCAAGCAACTGCCGTAATGGGGATGCTACATCAATTCATCCAATTTTTGGGGAAATGTAGCCCATCTCAGATTTTGATGAAATTTGACATGGAGGTATACTTCACCAAGATATAGAAATGAAATGACCTGATTTTAAGTTCCTACACCACATAGTTTCTGAGATACAGTGCTCCAAAGTTTCACTGAACACCAATCGCACATGTAGAGTGACGGAATACCACTTTTTAGAAAATGTTGCATAACTGTAGTGCTATTTAGTTTAGAAGAAATAAATTTTGTACCCTTATGCAAAAGAGCTTCCAGAATAAGAAATCATTTGAAATTTCAGTGAAAACACTGAATAAATAAATTAAATACAGTGGTAAAGTGAAAATTTAAGAAAAAAACTTGCTATTCTATATTAGGCTCTACCTTACTAAAATTTTCGGGGGGTCGATGGTTAAAAAAAACAAAAGAGCTGCGCATCATTCTTTTCCTTTTCTTTTTTCATCTTGTCCCGAAAGGAATCAAGATGCGTGGAAAAGGAAAATGAGACTGGCCATCTCATTTTCCTTTCTGAAAATGAGATGGCCAGTCTCCTTTTCAGAAGCTGGAAAATAGCGACACATCAGAAATAACCCATGCAGCATATTTCATGTCACCTGATTGATGGCAGCACGTTACTAGCACTGCGTCCCTTGTCGCAGATGACGGGGGCCGCAAACCAAAGTATAGCCCAAGCAACTGCCGTAATGGGGATGCTACATCAATTCATCCAATTTTTTGGGGAAATGTAGCCCATCTCAGATTTTGATGAAATTTGGCATGGAGGTATACTTCACCAAGATATAGAAATGAAATGACCTGATTTTAACTTCCTACACCACATAGTTTCTGAGATACAGTGCTCCAAAGTTTCACTGAACACCAATCGCACATGTAGAGTGACGGAATACCACTTTTTAGAAAATGTTGCATAACTGTAGTGCTATTTAGTTTAGAAGAAAGAAATTTTGTACCCTTATGCAAAAGAGCTTCCAGAATAAGAAATCATTTGAAATTTCAGTGAAAACACTGAATAAATAAATTAAATACAGTGGTAAAGTGAAAATTTAAGAAAAAAAACTTGCTATTCTATATTAGGCTCTACCGCAAATAGCAGAGGTATGAGGGAGCTCTCTTTTAATGTATATTGGTCTTTGACATATACTGTCACATAACAAGAAAAAAAAAATAGTAGCTTTCAGCTTGCTTTTGAAGATATGTGCAAATATCTGAAATGCGCATGGAGTTCCACTTCGTCAATTCAACCACTTTTTTTTTTTTATTAATTATAATTCATCTCTGAAATTGAAGAAATTTCACAAGGAGATAAAACTAACAAGGACACAAAAATATAAAAAAACATGTTTTCTTATACCAAATAGTTTCAGATACCATATTAACAAGTTGGACGATATGGCTAGTTCAGCTGCACCCCACAACAAGTATGGTGAGGTTTTAAAGTTTTTCAGTCATTTCAAAATATGTTATTCTCTTATTGCTGATTGCAAAAATTCGTGAAAAAAAAATTACTCTGACAAATCTGCCTGAAACAGAATTTTGGAAAATTTATCCCCCTCCCCCAATGTAAACATTTCCACAAAAGTTATAAGCAGGTTTTATATGTGAATGACTAGTTAATACACTAAAGTAAGCTTGCAACGGATGGGCACTAGGAAACAATTGCAACTTATCAGAGAGCACTTTTTAAAAGAAAATGTGGCATGGGGCAAAAGGATACAGCAAAATTCCTAAGGTCATGAGAATTTGTTTTGACTTCATCCCAGATCCTGTGCTCAACTGACCACAAGTTCAAATGGGGTAAGTTTTATGACATTGTGAAACTCCCCTAGAGCTGAGATGAGGGTGGTGGTCAAAAAGATTTCTCTTTTCTCACCTCACCCTCCTAGGGATGTCCTCCAGCTAAAGAGAAGTAAGGTTTCAGTCCCTCATTTCCAGTTAAGGAAGCAATGGTTCAGATGCTCATGCTGATTTCACTGTGGACAGGCTATCCAGAAGTCTCTTAAACTTTGCTGTGAAATATATTGCTTCCAATATTTTCTTTTTTGTGCATTGGCTGCTCTGTGTTAATCTGACTTTGGGATAAGTTTGTCAACCTCAATCATGGAAAAAAATAATGGACCAGTGTAGTGTTGGATCACTTGCTATCAAGTTATGTGAAGACAAAAGGGTTTCTCAGTAGTGAAGAACTTTCTGTTGCTGACAAGGAACTTATTTCTTTAAGACCTAATATTCCACATAATGATATAACCTCAGTATGTTTACAACACAAATGTTATTATCTGAAGAAATATGAAAGCTACCAAGTAACTTGTTGCAACCCTTTTGGTGACCATGATGTGAAAAAACCTGTTAAGAGATCCCTGCGTCAAATCAGTATACAAATAGCCCAACAGCTGCAATCTAAAAATATCAGTGTATGCCCAGGCCAAAATTTATGTCCTCAGTGTTGCGGAAAAGCATCTAAATTAGGACAACCTGTAGAAAATGAAGTTTTAAGTGAGACTGATGATAGTGAAATGGCGCCTGATGATTTTATTATTAAAGAATGTGCTGCTAAAAAAGTTTTGAAAGTTTATCTGATTTAGGATTGTCCCTGTTAAAATTACATTCCTTGCCATCCCATAGTAAACCAGCATATAGGAAAAGAAAACTTCTTCAAGCAAAGTTAGTTATGCAGAGTAAATTATCTTGTGTTCTAGAGTATGGCTTTACAGCTCAGTCTTCTACTAGGGACAGTGATGATGAACACTCCATAGATGAATTAAAACTTTTAAAAGCTCATGATTTGGAAAAACTTGTTGCTTTAATGAAAGAAAAGATACCTACTGTTAGTTGTCAAAATAAATAAATAATAATAATCAGATATTAACAATGCCCCCCCCTCTCCCCCTAATCATGGTCCAGAAAAAAAGTAGCACAACAGTTTGCAGTTTCAGAATACACACTACATCAGGCAAGAAAATTAGCAAAAATTAAAGGCATTATATCAGTTCCCGAACCCAACCATGGTAAGAAACTTTCACAAGATACCATAAAACAGATTATAGGATTTTATGAAAATGATAACTATTCTAGGCAAATGCCAGGAATGATGGACAAAGTAAGTGTCTCTAGAAACGTTCATGCTCAAAAAATATATATCTACAATTTAAGCAAAAATATACTAATGAAAAAGTAGGATTTTCTAAATTTTGTGCTCTTCGTTCGAAATGGTGCATTCTTGCGGGCTTCTCTGGAACCCATTCTGTATGTGTGTGCACTATACATCAAAATGTCTAACTTTTGATTAGTGCAGCACACTTTGAAGAATCACATCTGGGCTTTATCAGTAGTCTTGTCTGCAGCAGTAAGAATTCGAAGTGCATGCTTTGGTGTTCAGTGTCCAAAAAGTACAAATCTGAATCGGTTATAGTTGCATAAATTGAAAGATTGTGATCCCTTGATGAAATCGAATATCACCAGTGGGTCTACAGACAGAATGGAGCTTCAAAAGTTATCTTCTTCAATTGAGAAATTCATTGAATTATTTTTGTCAAAAATTGAGAAGCTCATTCCGCATTCATACATTACCAAAGCAGTCTTTATTTTTCAGTAAGTTGAAAAGAACAATTGGTCCAGAGTCTGCCATTATACTGATGGACTTCAGTGAAAATTATGGATTTGTAGTTCAGGAAGGGACACAAGGGTATCACATTGGATCCACCATGCATGCACAGTTCACCCTGTTGTTATTTACTGTAAAAGAAATTTTGCATCTTTGAACTCTGCATCAAGTCACTGTTTCATTTCTGATGATTTTGATCATGATGTTGCAATGGTGTACAAGATTCAGAGTGAAATAATAACTTTCTTAAAAAAGAACTATCAACAAGTAAAAGAAGTACATTATTTTACTGATAGTTGTGCTGCTCAGTACAAAAACTATAAAAACTTCATAAATCTATGTCATAATGATTTTGCAGTGACAGCTTCATGGTCTTTCTTTGCAACCAACAATGGCAAGCCTCCTTGTGATGGCATAGGTGGGAATGTCAAACTAATCACTGCAAAAACAAGTCTCCAACATCTACTGAAAGAGCAAATAACCACTCCAGAGATGTTTGGTTTCTGTCATAAGAATGTCATGAAAAGAAGAGTTCCATTTCATTTCGAAAAGTGATATGAATGCTGTGCGCAATGAGTGTCAAGTAAGACTTTTTCTCATGCTCAAACAATACCTGGTACACAGAGTTTCCACAGCTTGGATGAAAATTACTCTTTGATTTTGGCTGTACAAATCTAGGAATACAAAGGCAGTTATATACACATTGTTATGTAGCATGTGTATATGTTTCTAACTGGTTTCTAGGAATAATAGAGAAAATCAATTATGAAGAAGGTGATGCATCTGTAAAATTTATTCACCCAAATGGCCCTGCAGTTTCATTTTACTGGCCTTCATTTAAAGATGAGTGCAATATTCCATTTGGACACATTTTATGTTTAATTGATGCTCCAATGACAACAAGTTCTGGAAGAACATATGTGTTTTCCAAGTTGGATAAATTATAAGGACTCCATCCTCAGGAGTTGATCATGGCATATTAAGAACATTAATGTAAGTATTTGTAAAACAGTGCAAAAGAAAGTACTTGCTTGTGTTTCTTTTTTTCAAGTCAAAACTAATTATGAAAAAATAGATTTATGTACCGTAGGTGAGTATGACTAAGCAGTTTGTTGCATATGCTCACCTAACTTGTTGTTGGGTACAGCTGAACTAGCCATTTTGTCAAACTTGTTAATATGGTATTTCTGAAACTATATGGTGTAAGAAAACAGTTTTTTATATTTTTGTGTCCTTGTTAATTTCATCTCCTTGTGAAATTTCTTGAATGCCAGAGATGAGTTATAATTAATAAAAAAAAAAAAAAAGTGGCTGAATTGACGAAGTGGAACTCCACACGCATTTCAGATATTTGCACATATCTTCAAAAGCAAGCTGAAAGCCACTATTTTTTTTTCTTGTTATGTGACAGTATATGTCAAAGACCAATCAATATACATTAAAAGAGAGCTCCCTCATACCCGTGCTATTTGCTGTAGAGCCTAATATAGAATAGCAAGTTTTTTTCTTAAATTTTCACTTTACCACTGTATTTAATTTATTTATTTGGTATTTTCAATGAAATTTCAAATGATTTCTTATTCTGGAAGCTCTTTTGCATAAGGGTACAAAATTTCTTTCTTCTAAACTAAATAGCACTACAGTTATGCAGCATTTTGTGAAAAGTGGTATTCCGTCACTCTAAGTGTGCGATTGGTGTTCAGTGAAACTTTGGAGCACTGTATCTAAGAAACTATGAGGTGTAGGAAGTTAAAATTTGGTCATTTTCTATTTCTTGGGGAAGTATGCCTCCATGCCAAATTTCATCAAAATCTGAGATGGTGGGTTACATACGGTACATGGCCTGGATGAAGTGACTTGGAATGACCCGTAATGGAGGTCCTACGAGTTGCTTACGGTGGATCTTAAACCCTAAAACTAAACAAAACAGCAACGACAAAAAATTAAGAAAACTTCTTGTTGAATTAATTTCAATGCTGCTGTTGCTAAATTTCATTAAGAGTGATTTATTACAAAAATTCTGGTTAGGTTGTCATTTTTAAAATTGAATTCAGAAGTATAAAGTAGAAAATTGTAGGATTCAGTCGTGCATGCTATGTAAAAAAAGGATGCACTTGTTAAAATTTGCAGCAAAGCCACTCTGGCTAAACATATTCCCACGAAGTTCAGTGCATTTAGATGTCTTCTGAAAATGAAAGCTGAAAATTGCAAATATTCAATACATAGAAAATATAAGGTTTTAAAATTGCCATCTAATGGGCTGTTCATATTTTAGTGAAATCTGTCCTCTCCTGCATTTCAAGGATAATGTAATGACTTCCAGTTATGTGGTGTAATAATTTATTGGCTTTTAAATAGCATCTTAGATGCACTGTAGGACAAGTGTAACCAGGGGTCGCGGTGTTGATCGCCATCTCGCAATTTGTGAAAAAAAAAATTGTTTTGGCGATGGAAAAAGAGCTTTGGCGGTTACCTTTTTGTACTGTTATAACACTTTGGTGATAAAAAGTTGAATTTGGAGAATAAATTGGCAAAAACTTTAAAAGAGCCAGCGCGACTCCTGGGTGTAACCATCACAGTTGCATTTTTCTACTTGTGGGTCATTACCCAAATGCCATTTAATTAATTGAACATATTAATATTTTTGTAAACTACAGTATGTTACCTGATATTGTCAAAGTATTTCGCACGTTGTTTGCTCTGTGAGGCACGTGCTCCCGGCCCGCAAGGGAACCTCTCGGGCCGGGACCATGTGCCTCACAGAGCAAACAACGTACAAAGTACTTTGACAATAATCAGGTAAAATACCTTAGATATTATGTATATTTTAATCAAAAGCATGTTTATAACATAAGACAATCCATAAGGTTGCCCCATGAATTGCATTTTTGTAACTATAGTATGTTTTCTGAATTTGAAGCTTCTTGTATGGCATATCAGTTTTTATTTTCTGAATGATATTTTGGACTTTCTGGGCATGTATTTTTTTATGAAATATAAGTTCATTTTTTTTTAATTTGAAGAGTAATCTGACAAAAACTTGTCATATAGCACAATTATTGGTTAATTTTAAAGTGATATTTAGACTTAGTCACACAGGTAGAGTAGGTGCTGTTACAGTAAGCTGTGAATAGCTGCAAACATGGTGCAGGGAAGACCCTTAGTGTGGAAAAGAACATCAGTAGTGTAAGTTGGAGGTTGATAAAACATATATTCAGCATGTTATGCTAAACTTTCTTAAGAAATGGGTAAATGCTGTGCAGGCTTAGAGAAACATTGCCAACATATTGGGTTGTGTGAAAAGTCTTTTCACATTAAAAAAAAATAGAGAAAAGTGGAAGACATATACATATCATTGGCACTTTATTTAGTAATGTAGGCACTGTTATTTTCTGTTATCTGTTGCCACTAGGTGCACACTGGGCCTTGAAAACCTTGAATTTAAAAAAAAAAATGTTTCAAAACCTTTAATATTTGGGAATTTTCCACATATTCTGGTAAAAGTCAGGAAAACCCTTAAAAATTAGAATCTGCAACTTTTAAATTGTTTTAGCCTATAAAAAGAGAAAAGAATAAAAAAAATAAATATGAGAAACCAAATCCAGCCCAGCAGCCACAGCAAACAGAAGTATGCTTATTTATCTCTTATCATAACAATGCAAGCTTCCTGAATGCAACATCACACCATATTTAATGATTCTATGTTTTCTCTGGTAAACTTCTTTAGAATGATCCCTGATTGCACAAGGTCAAATCAGCATTAGTAACTCCTTAGGCAAGAGGCTGCTGCCATTGAGGCAGAGAATCTGCTCCGTGATTTTTTTTTTCTTCTTTTTTTAAGTTCGAAGGAAATGTAAGGGCAGATATTTTACTAAATGTCCCGTTTTTTTTAACATTTCCTACACCTTGTTTACCAATCAATTTCTGACTGCAATTTGTAGTGAAGAAAGAAACAAAACATGCCAAGTTAAAGTTATTTACAAATTTCATATGTGGGCTTTTCTAGCAAGGATTGTGATTATTTATATATATATATTTATTTATGTTCTTGGAAAGCATTGAATTTTTCTCCCTCAGATGTGTAAGAACCCTATTGCCATTTATTAAATAGCTTGAGGATTCCACCTGTCCAGAATTGTACATATTTTGGGACAAAAAGCTTGCCAAGATCGTTTTTGAAGGTCTCCAAATAAGTAAAGTTTTTCAATTGAGCAAGTTCTGGAAAGGTGCAAGCCAGGTGATGCTGGCAATCTCAGCCTAGCACCATTTTTTTCCTGGTGACCAAAGTAACATAAAGTTTGGCATTGTCCGGGTGGAGGACAGTGCCCTTCTAGTTGATCATTTTTGGATGTTTGCCATCAAATATGGCCTTCCGCTGGTTCAATTGGAAACAGTACCTATCAGAATTGATTGTTTGGTTGCTCAGCAGCAGCTTGTAATATGAGTCAGCCTCCAGACCCACCATACATGGAGCAATTACCTTCTGGTAATGCAGACTGGCCTTTGGAGGGGTTAATGGTAGCTCATCTTGCTTGCTCCACGATCTTCACTTCACGTAAGTGTACACAGTTCATTTTTCATTGCGTGTTACTATTCACTTCAGAAACACAGCATTTTTATTCTGTTTGAGTTGCGAATCACAAACAAATGTGTGATCAAGCACATTTTTGTCACTCAAACTTTGCAGTTTCTAAACATCAAGGCAATTCACACATCCAAGATCAGAAGTGCGCATTACAAATGTGTGTCGTAAATGTGTACATAAATGAATGAATGCTGAAACTCTTTTTATGTAGTAGAGGTACCCAGTGTAGCTCACGTTTAACAAAAAAAAAAAAAAAAAACGTGAATCAGCTTCTAGAGCAGCATTTTCCAAGCTTTCATGAATAGATATATTACATAGAAATATTTAACTGAAATGTATTCCAATAATGAAATGAAAGGATTAAAAAAGATGAACAAAATTTAATATTTGTGCCTGCACAATTGACTTAAACTAGCTATCTTTATTGACTGTGAATATAGGAAATTTGAAATATCTGAAACATCTGTATTTTTCTGTCGTGTTGTGATCAGCATAATGTACAGTTAATTCAAAGCACAAGTAAGTTAACCGTGAAGAACCTACGGATCAACAATGTTGAGTGTTCTTTTATTTGGAACCAAGATAGAGATTTATATTTTTACCAACTCGGGAGCAACCAGCATATAGCTGGCCATGGGAAGAGCATGAATTTTGCAGGTTGAGCCCAAAAACTTTTAATGATTGAGTCTGTGTCTTGTGAATACTCATGAAAAAACTGAAAAAAATAAATAAAATAAAAAGCAAACTGTAGGCATTTAAACTAAACTGGGAGGTCAGATTGGACAGTTGGAACGCGTGAAATAAAATCGGGCACTTGCAGCATAGCCAGTCACGATAGTAGCTCCGATGACATTTGACATGTGTTTCTTGATAGTCAATCTCGTTTCATACGGGTCATTTCATGTCAAATCAAGAAGGCCCACAACCCGATCCCTTATGATTTCCATGAAATTTGGTATGATTGTTAGGCAGGCAGACTTATGCATAAATCCCAAATTTTAGCCCTGCCCAACCACGAGGTTCCAAATTACATGACCTTGAAAATTAAGAAATCGTGACCTCCGGACAATCTTTGAGTAGTTGTATCTCGTTACCTAATTGGGCAAGAAGATTGAAATTCCTGAATTTTTTTAGCATTTTATATGAGCTTTTAAATCATGTGCTGAAAAATGAAAAAAAAATTAAGTTGACCTTTTCAAGATCACTGAAATAACCTTGAATATAAAAAAACAACAACTAATTTTGAAGTTCTAAAAAAATATATTTATATATATAGCATTGTTAGACTTTTGTTTACTAGTATGTCAACTTTCAAGTTGGGACCGCAATGAGATCATTATTTATAAAATATTAAAATGAAATACAGCCTCACCAAAAATGGCATCAAAGATTTAAATTGGGAGGATTCATGAGTCAGAAGGTATCTCCATGATATGCTAAGTAGCTAAACTTTTAATAACTGTAATTTTTTTAACTAAAATGATTTATAAGAAAAAAAAAAAGAAATAATAATATAGCAATACCTTTACAGTTTTAAAAGATTAACAAAAAAAAAAAATCGACAAACTCTTCTGTTGATTTTATTATAGTTCCAGGAGATGTTTGGTTAATAGATACCCACTGCTTAAATGTCACAGAATCAATATTGTTCTTTTCCACAAGATCAATAATGAAACTTTCTGTAAATATGATCTTCAGGCAAAATTAGCATTTACTGAAGCAGCATGCAGGAAGTAAAGGATTACATATTACTCCTGCAATGCAGTCTTTATAGCTGTTAATAGATAGTTTATGTTCAGTAGGTTAATTTTGTCATATGACACCCTAAAAGCATGCCTTTAAAGTTTTGATAAATTGTGAACTACATGTATACTACATGTACCGCTTACTCCAACAATGAAACAATTTTTTTGAATGCAGTTCTGCAAACTTTGAGAAGCCAATTTTTATCTCTGGGTATGCAATCTTATACTGTTTGTGAATATCTTTCAGATTATTTCACAAGACCCCCTTCCTCTTTATTAGAGTGCGGGGGATCCAGCAATATTAAGCTTTGAAAAAATTAAATACAAGAAAATTCACATTTTCCTTTCATTTCATTTTTTCAATTTACATTTCATTAAAATATATTTCCTTTCTATAAAATCATGAACTTCTTTTTTTAAAACAGTGAAACTATTCATAGCATGTAGTAAAATATAAAGATATGTGATGTGAAATGTAAGCAAACATGCCAGCAACTGTGATAGAAAGATACCTGCAACCTTTTGGAAGTCTGACACAGTGAACAACAGAATCAAATTTCAAATTGTAAATCATGTGCATTATGGCAAATTCCTAACAATGATTAAAGAAATCTAGTCAAAATGTCTTGGAACTATTTATAGTGAGTAGTAACACAGAGAGAGCTGTGGTATGAAACTTAAACAAACCTGCAGGTAACTGGGGTGGAAGGATACACATAATACTTTGGAAGTCTAATGCAGTAAACAGAAAGATAAAATTTCTTATTATAAATAGTGCACGTTTTGTCAAATTTGAAACAATGGTTGAATAAACCTAGTCAATATCTTTCCGTAAAAATAGCTTGGAACTATGTAGTAGATTCCGATTAATTGGGTCATTGGTTAATCGGGGTAACCATTTTTTTGGGGGGACAATTCTTGAAGAACATCCCAAATTTGCTCTTTGGAATAAAGCTTCACATAAATAGGCCAACCACTTAATTGGGCAAAAATGTTTTAGCCCCAACGTGTCTCAGTTAACCAGAATCTACTGTATATAGTGCATAAAAACACAATGGGAGCTACGGTTTGAAATGTAACATGTGTGGGTAATTACAAAGGAAGGACACATTTTAGAAGCCAAACAGAGTAAATAGAAAGATCAAATTCATTATTTTAAATTCACCGTGTTTAATTTGAAACAATGGTTGAAGCAACCTAGTCAAAATCTTCCCAAAAAATAGATTGGAACTGTATACACAGAGGGATCACTGAATTATGACCACTTGCCTAATACTTCATAGGTCCTCCTTTCACCCTTAGTAGAGCAGCTGTCCGACATGTCATCGATTCTGTAAGATTCCAGAAGCAGTTGGGAAGTGTGGCTAACCAAGCTATGTGTAATGTGGTCTTAAATGCAGGTATGGAGGTGATTGGTGTATCTGGACACCTGATATTCTGTTCCATAGTGTTCCACAAGTGCTCTTTGGGATTGATATATCAAGGGAATTCAGAGGCAAATCGATATGCTGGCACTCTGAACTGTGTTTTTCAAACTATTCCTGCACAACATTGGACCTGTGGCTTGGTGTGTTGTCATCTTAGAAGGCATCATTGCCATTTGGGAAAAAAGTGCTACATTGCTAGGTGTACAGAGTCTGCAAGCAATTTATGGTAGTGGTCACCAGTTATGCATTGCTCCACATGCACCAGGGGGTTCAAGTAAAATGCCCCACACCATGCAATCTCCTCCACCGGCTTGTACTGTGGAGACCATGCAGAATGGATTGAGGGCCTCGTGTTGTTTGCATCAAATATGTGTGCGACCAGCTTTGGAATGGAGTAAAAAAACAAAACTCATCAGACCAGCTCAGTTTTTTTCCAGTCATCCGATGTCTAACTTGCATGATCTTTACACCAGGCAAGTCTTTTGTGCCGATGAACTGTGGTTAGGAGAGGATATCGAGGTTGTCTGCTGTTATAGCCCATATGTGCGATGCACGGTTGTGTCAGATTCTGTTCCAGGTTGACCTCTGCTGTATTGGGCAGTCAGCTGTAGAACAGCGCTGCATCTGTTGACCTGTACGAGTCACCGGACCCGGCACTTACCTCTCACATCAACCGTTCGCTTTTCCGTGCAGGTTTCCCCGTCAGGTTGTTGTTTGACCATTTTCACACCAGTCCTGATGCACCTTAACTGTGGCAGCTCGTGAGCAACCCACCAGTTCAGCCATTTGGGAAATCGAGGTACCCGCTCTCCGAGCTCCCACAATCCGTTTTTTCTCAGTCTGATAAATTCTTCCATTTACCCTTCACACTCTGAATTTTACTATCTACTGCTCCAATCACATCTTACATATATGCGGTGTCAGTCGACTAGTCACACCCTCTCGGAAATCACGTTGTCAACGGGCTGCATTCACTTTTGATAGGGGTGGTCATACTTCAGTGACCACTCAGTGTATAGTGTGTAGTTACACAACAGGAGCAGCAGTCTGAAATGTAAATAAACCTGTGGACCACTTTGGAAGTCTAACACAGTAAACACAGCAAGATCAAATTGTAAATTACGCGTGTTATGTCAAACAATAGTTGAAGAAACCCAGTCAAAATCTTCCCACAGAAATAGCTGGGAATGTCTTATAATGCATGGTGATACACGGAGAGCTGTGGGCTAAAACATAATCAAACCCTCCAGCAACTGTGGCAAAACCATATACCAGACTTTGGAAGTGCATCTCAAAAAAATTTTCCACAACTTATTAATATTGTTGCTTCTATTTTCCCATCGGTGTTTGTTCTCTCACATAGGTTTGTAGTATCAGTCTGCCTTGATGATGCCACCTGTAAATGTGTGAAAGTTTGGCACATATTAGTTCTTATGGCAATTAAAAACTCATTTTTGTAATAGCTCCTATCATGTTTAGCATCAAGTTCTCGTAATTTATAAAAGGTTGTTATGAGATGTTGTTATGTTTATGTAAAACATAAAGAAATACTGTCAGCTATAGTTTAATAAAATATATTATTGTGTGACAATGAAATGAATTATGTTGTGTCATTTCAAGGGACAACATACTGTATCATCAGATTTCAACAATGGTTAAATACTTTAAAAACTAAAAAAAT
Organism: Macrothele yani; assembly: GCA_039090855.1. Taxonomy (NCBI): domain Eukaryota; kingdom Metazoa; phylum Arthropoda; class Arachnida; order Araneae; family Macrothelidae; genus Macrothele; species Macrothele yani. The sequence goes on along the minus strand of CM076994.1, from coordinate 70,648,394 downwards.
TATTACAAAACAGCAAATTGGAACATCAGAACAAAAGGGGAAGGGAGACTATGAGGTGTATTATGCCCCCTTAACTGCAATGTGCGTACCAAATTTCAAGTCTCTACTTTCAGTAATTTCCTTTGTAGTCAACTGACAGGCGCAGTAATTTTATCAATATAGATTTGTTCACTGTATGATGTGTTTAATGTGCAATGTCTATAGTTACTTCAGAATCTGATAAAAAAAAACTTATCATAGAGCATTATATTTTTAGATTTTTCACACATTTGCTTCTGAATATTATAGCACATTCGGCAGACATCTCGAAAACAGTTCATGCTGCGTGCTCTGATGCAGAAGTGTCGCCAGAAAGCAAATCTGCCACACTGATGGTGCAAGTTCCAGTGTAAAATGAGTCAGTGTAGACAACTGTATAAAAGAGTTTATCAAAAAAGTGGTTACCAGTGTGTATGATGAATACATGATGCTGCTGCCGAACTGTTTAGGACCTTATATATTGTACATCATTTGACTGTAATAAACTATTTTAATTTAAATAAACTGTTAATGTAATGGCAATGTCGATATTATCTCTATTCTATAATAGATCTTACATTTTCTCATATATATTTTTTTTTTACTTTTCAAAAAATTTATTGAGTTTGTGTTATTGCAGAGTTATTTCACAGTGTTACAACATATTCCACAACCTCTCTACAATTCTGTTCATGTAGTATTTTTTCTCTGAGCAATATGTAATTACAATTTTTGAAAATGCCAGTGTATTTCCATAAACAGTTTGTTGTCACATAAACATATTTTCTATAAGTCTCTGCAGTAGTGGTGTTTTTAATCATGCAACATCATCTCTCAGTTATGTTAATTAGTGAAGTATACGCTTTATTTGAAGCAAACATCAGCAGCATGTATATGATAAGATTTGTATTATGACTTGATTCAGATTTACTTAAATTACAGTCATTTGCAACAGTTTAAGACCACCTGTCAGTTTATCGAAAATTAAGATTTTCAAAGAAACACTAATTACTAGTCAGAGATATTTGAAAAAATTCACCAAAGATGAATACTTACATTCTTTAGAACACAAAAAGACCTAGATCAGTACTTTGTGTGGCCACCTTTGTTTTTTATAACGAACAGAATACAATGTGGCATACTCTCAATGAGGGATTTGCAGTAGTCACTTGAAATGTCTTTGCACCACACATACTTTATTGCATCAATCAAAGCTTGGGTATTTGATGGCTGCTTTTCTGCTACCTTGTCTTTTAAAGTGGTCCACAAATTTTTGATGGGGTTAAGGTCAGGACTGTTACTGGGCTAGTCAAGCACAGTTATGTTTTTCCTCTGCAGGTAGCCCTCTACTGTCTTTAATCTGTGTCATGGAGCACCATCATGCATTTAGATTGGCACTTGCATATGAGTTAACAGCTTCTCACATAACATTTCCACATAAAAAAGGACCAGTCACGGTAGTGCCTGTCAGCAAAATGGATAATGAAGCAGTACCGGATGCTGGCATAGCATCCCACATCATCTGACTAGGCATGATGATCTGACTAGGCAGATGTCTCACGGTGTTTTTTTTTATCAAACCTTTTGTTTGTTGAACATGTGCTTCACATGATTCAAATTGACGCACAGTTGATTCATCGGGAAAAAGAACTTGGCTTCAATTTTCAGCAGTCCACAATTGATAACGTTTTGCAAACTGGAGTCTCTTCTTTTTCATGACTGAGGTTAGTCTAGGTTTATGTGCAAGTTTATAAGACTTGAATCCCAAATCTTTGCTGAGATGTCGGGAAACAGTGCTGATACTAACATCAGACCCTTTTGAGTGTAGAAAGGCCTTGATTTTCTTGCACGAAGTCCTCGGAGAACACATAATTCTTCTTATGGTATTGTCATCACATGGAGTTGTTTTCCTGGGACGTCCACTTCTCTTTCGGTCACTAAATTCACTTGTATCTTGGTATTTCATGATTGTATTATGAAGATCAGTCTATGTTACGTTTGGAGTATCCTTCATGATATAAAGTCACTATTTGTGCCCTCTGAATAAAACTTAATGGATGATCTGAAAATGTTATGTAAGGTTAGTCCTGAGAAAATATTGACGTCTGAGTAATTTAATTAAGGTTCGCAGATGTTTGCTCCATGGCAGACACGAACAGTGACCACTAGGCTGCGTAGGGCCTAGTGGTCAATGTTCATGACTTCCACGGAGAAACCTCGTGTTTGATCCCAGGCGGGTTGGAACACTCGAACCACTAAATATCCGCCATGCGTCAGAAGGGCGCATTAAGCCGTCGGACCTGCGGTAATAAATAAGGGCATCTTCCTCCCCCTTTCTACCTCGCTTCCGTGTCACTTTCCTATCGGGCACTCTTGCCCAAATCTCCTAGCTTCCTATTTCTAAGGGTTGTTTAAGAACTGGGCTCAGACACTCCCTTATTAAAATCTTCTACATATCATCTGATCTTTCAAGTCCAAGAATGACTGTCTAGGTTTGTTTTTAGTGCTGGAGAGATTCGGGGACATATTTAGGGGAGGATAAGGGGGCCTTGCCCCCAAAGTGTTTAATTTCTTGTGTTTTTGGTTAAAATGCGACTTACATTAAAAAATACCGCCTTAATTTAATTAAAATGTGTCAACTTATATTTAAAAAAGTGTTGTAATTTTTCTTCTATTTTTCCTGAACTATTTTATTTTGGTGGATTTCAAAAACTTCCATTTTTTGTCAGTCCCCCCCTAATTCTATATATGCCCCTGGTTGTACTGATCTGAACTTAGATTGCTTAATACATTAACTGCCACGTGAGTTGTACTTAACTCATGCGTGTTTTTAGCCCAGGGCCTCGTGAAGCATATATAACTCGCATGTCTCTTTACCTTGGGAACTGAGTGGTATGCAGGCAAGTCACGTTATCATGCTGTAACATACATGTCACATGATGGGTGGCCCCTTGGGCAAAACCCTGCAGTTGGTTCGCTTAATTCTTACTCGTTGATGTTCGTATTGGTACAATTAATATGGACATTTGAACTCTACAAGCATGGATCGAATGAAGAGAAGTCAATGAATTTCGTTATTCTATTTATTCTTACCTTGAAATTACAGTTAAGCCTGACAAGTCAAGAAAAACACTTTACCCATATGAACCATTTTTCAAGTTTTCACATAACCTTTTACATTACTAATTTTCAGGTTTGTATATTAACTTCTTCATCGATGTATGTTTTAGGAAACAGCATTCTACACAAAAGTATAAATTACATTTGCTGCATTTCCATGCTGTCTGTTTACATCTTTTCATGGCATAATCACTTCCTTTCTCAGCTTGTGCTATTTCATAGCACACAGTAAATCTTCGTTTCGCAGAGCCCATGTTCATGAGAGAACAAGTCACAGATGGCGACAGGAGGGACTGCACTGCAGTAGGTGTTTCATCTGTCTGGAGCAGTTTTAGGCAAACTTGTTCTTTGAATTTAGTGATCAAGATCTTCTGTTTGTTCACTACTCTGTAGAGAACAAGCAAGTTCATCAAAGCTGATCGTGTGATTAGCTCTATTGCTAATTCTTGGAACCGTTTTATGCCACGTCTCAAAGAACACGAATGATACTTCAGTTGATCAGACAGGTCAATGAATGCCTTCGAATTATTATTATCTACAGTCATATGTTGTTTTTCTACAGCACCTTTTCTTGTTTCAACTGCTGTAGTGTCTTTACCATGCATAGTACTAAACATCAGTACATCTCTTTTTCCCTCCATTTGAGGACAACTCCTCGTGTGTCACTTTCTTAAGCAATTACTTCATTCTTTTTCGGTTTCACCTTTACTACATCTGGCGGGTTTAGTTTCCTGTTACTTCTTAGTGTGCCCACCAGATATGTAGAGCTATCAAGAATTTGATGAGCTAGGTGGATGCTGGTGTAGTAGTTGTCTGTATATAAAACATGTTCACTATCTAGTAAACCTTGCGCTTCATGAAAACTGAGGACGAAACAGAAATGCCAGGTCTGGCTTCCTTCCCACAATATATTTTTGCATTCCAGGTGTAATTGTCTTTTAGGCAAAGCTTGAAAAGTTTTATTCCAAATTTATGGCACTTGTTTTTTATGTACTGTAAGAAACTCAAACGTCCATGAAATGGCACCATTGTTTCATCAATACATATTTCCTTATCTGGAACTACAGCAAGCTGAAACCTTTCAAGAAGACGATCAAGAAGTGGATGGATCTTGAAGAGACTGTCACCAGGAAGACATTCTTCATTGTTAGGGAAATGCCACATACTCTGAAGCATTTTGAAGCGGTTATGTGACATAAACTTTTTCACTGAATTGTCATACAAAATGTTTTTTGGCCAATAGTCCAGAAGTCTTTGCTTCTTGGTAAGGCCCATCCAAAATAATACTCCCGCAAATCGTTCCATTTCTTGAGAAGTAACATCATACCACTTTTTTAGTTAGGAGTGGGGTTTGATATTACCCTTGTGTAAAGTCTGACTTGCGTTAATATTGGTTTCCTTTACCATGTAGTCAATAACATCATCTGTTATGAAGAACTTGTAAACATCATACAGTGTTTTTTCATGGAGATTTACTGCAATTTCGGTTGGAAACCAGGGTTACTTTCAGCAAAGTCAAAATTCTTGATGTTATTTCCTGTAACTGGTCCCCAGGTCGGAGAACTTCCACGAGTCACTCACTACAGGTGCATCAGAAACGTCTGTCACTGAAATTGGCGACAACTGATTAAATTGTTTCAGTTATAGATTTAGAACAGCCTTCCCCACTAGCAAGATCTGCATGTACTGTTCTACTTTTTCTCAGTGGGCTGCAACTTTTATCAAAACTATCGCCACTAGGACGGTACTCCTCTGTATCATCACTACATACACTGATGGGGGAAAAAAATCCCAACACCACGAAAAAATAGTTGTAGAGGAATGAAATGGCAGCAATAGATTTGTATAGGTAACATATTTAATTGATTAAGGTTTCAAGATCACAGCTTAATGTAAGCACGAGAATAGCCATTTTAAATGTGAAATGCTGGTACATTAATAACCGGTGTAACCGCCAGAATATTGAATGCAAGCACGCAAACGTTCATGCATTGTGTCTTACAGGAGCTGGATGTCAGTTTGTGGGATAGGAGTTCCATGCCTGTTGCACTTGGTTGGTCAATACAGGAACGGTTAATGCTGGTTGGGGGCGACACTGGAGTTGTCGTCCAATGATGTCCCATACGTGCTCGATTGGTGAAAGATCTGGTGATCTAGCAGGCCACGGCAACATGTCGACATTCTGTAGAGCATGTTGGGTTACAACAGCGGTATGCGGGCGAGCGTTATCCTGTTGGAAAACACCCCTGGAATGCTGTTCATGAATGGCAGCACAACAGGTTGAATTACCAAACCGACGTACAACTGTGCCGTCAGGGTGCGTGGGATAACCACGAGAGTGCTTCTGCCGTCATAGGAAATCGCTCCCCAGACCATAACTCTAGGTGTAGGTCCAGTGTGTCTCGGCCGCACACAGGTTGGTTGCAGGCGCTCACCTGGCCTCTTTCTAACCAACACACGGCCATCACTGGCACCCAGGCAGAACCGACTTTCATCAGAAAACACAACAGATCTCCAATCCGTCGACACCACTGATGTCGCAAACGGCAGTGGTTTGGAGTAAGTGCAATGCACGCTACAGGGCGTCTGGCTCGGAGCTGTCCTTCAAGTAACCGATTTGTAACAGTTTGTTTTGTCACTGCGGTGGCAATTGCAGCTCGAATTGCTGCCGCAGACGCGGTACGATGTGCCACGGCCATACGCCATACACGGCGGTCTTCCCTCTCAGTAGTGCCATGTGGCCGGCCAGAACCCGGTCTTCTTGAGGCAGTACCTTCCCTTGACTACCGCTGCCAAGAATCGTGCACAGTGGCTACATTCCTGCCAAGTCGTTCTGCAATATTGCGGAAAGAAAATCCACCTTCTCGTAGCCCTATTACACGACCTCGTTCAAACTCCGTGAGCTGTTGATAATGGCTTCTTCGTCTTCTTAAAGGCATTCTTGACTAACATCAACACACTACGTCGAATCTCGACGATAACTAACGCTCACGAACGTTACAGCGCGTATTTACAGCAAACCAGCTTTGCATGTTCCGAGGCGCTACTAGCGCCACAAGTATGCGCCGAGCGCGAAATTTGCATAGACTTCATCTTACAGATGTACTCTCACCGCCTACCAACTGTCGTTTATCTAACACAACCCCTTCTTGGTGTTGGGATTTTTTTTTTCCGTCAGTGTAGATGAACATCTTCATCGCTCATGTCCAAAACTTCGTTTATCATTTTCTCCAACAGTTCGTTATGCTTATTTTCTCTTGAGAACAAAAAACGCAAAGTAAACTTATGTGATGATCATAGCTCTGGTCACAGAAGCTGTACTACTTTAGAACAGGTGGATAGGTGAGACGGTCCATAGCATGCCTGTGCGCTGTGAAACCTTTGCACACTGTTTTCGCAGTCAATCGGCACATTTCCCCCACCACCACATGCGCTGGACTATGTTCTCCGATTACCATAACTTCAGATTGTGCATTTCCCCTTGAATGTTTGCCTGGTGGCACTTTGAATGAAATCGATATGATAGTATGTGGTGACGTGACATTGTTGCACATACTTAGGGGTTATGATTCAGAGGTCGTTGTCCAGGACCACCGTAGGTCCACTCCAGAGACTGCTACGTACTTGTGGAATGACTACATACTCAATTCTCAGTAACAAATTCAATAAGTATGTTGTGAGTCACATACTACTCACACGGCGTTCAGTGTAAATATTGATTCTAGTGCCGCGTGAGCTGCATATAACTCACGCACAGAAAACAATGAAAAATACCATATTATTCATTAAATTAGACAGGATCATTTTGCTTTCAAAGTTTTTATTCTATTTTCGTAATAAAACGCCATGGCCCCGGGGATTTTTTTTTTTTTTTTTTTTGTGCTGGTGTAGCAGTTAATGTGTGTTTTACAACATTCAGTACAAATAAAATAACAGATACAATTTAAATACCTTATAGCATAGTATAATTCTAATTGTTAACTTTGGGTAAGCCAACCTTTGATACAGTAATCGAAGTTGTGTTAACATCCTGCATAAAACTTAGGAACTCAGTCATAATAACACTGGCCATCTGTGTCATATTAGAACTGTACTTTGCCTTGGGACAGGTTCTGAAATTTCAATCAAAGCTATGAACAGAAGTTAGGGCACACTGTGAATATCTTAACTTTAATTGTGAAAGCCATTTGGACTGTTTTGAGGTGATGGAAGCTGCAAGGGTTTTGTAGTAACAACAATCTTTTAAACATATAGTTTGGTAAACTTTGAAAGTTAGGAGGTATTATATCATGATGGAAAAAGGTTTTCTACTGCTCTCTGTATTTGTGTTGATAACATGTAAAACAAAAACAATAACACAGTAGGTATCTGTAGAAAATACAGTGTTGGCAGGTGAGAATTTTTTACTGTTTGTGATATGAAATAACCCTTATTATAATGGATGCTTTTTTGCATAAGTATTGCTTAAGCAAGTTTTACAACAACATCCATACACACACACACACACAAAAAAAAAAAAAAAAAAGAATTTATTTAAAGGATTCATTCAGTACAAATAAAAATCTGCAGTTTTGCTGTGCAAAAACTATCCAGTCAAAACTTCAGTTTGTCTTGAGCTCATTGATGGTGGAAATGAAAAAAATAATTTGATAAATAATCTTTGTTCGTATTTACTGTGAAAAATTGTCATTTGTCCTATGATTCATGTATTGTTTTCAGGGTCTGAAATTATATGAAATAAAATATTGGAATTTACAATAATATAAGAAAACTAATGCTTGCAGACAAAAGTTGTAAAAACAATGAAAAAAACATTTTTAATGAATATGTGTAAACATATACAGTTAAATACAATAATTGAAAAAAACAGATCAAGATTATGCAACATTAATGAGCCAAATAACTTAAACGAACAATGGAAAGCCATAATAAAAATTGAACAGCAGCGTAAAAAGAAAGAGAGAAAAAAGAGCAGCAGGGACAATAGATGGCGCCAGAGACACAACGATTCAGAGATAGCGACTGGAGCCCAGGCCTCGATGGCTCTGCTCACTTGAGCTGCGGTGGGCGGATGAGACACACCTGCCTCCTGAAGATGACAGGGATCTGTCGAAAGTACTAGAGGATTGGATGTGCGGGGCTGAATGGGTGTGACAATTGCAGTGGGAGTAGCAGAGGTTGTGAAACAGAAGGAGGAGTTCCATAATTAGAGTTGACTAAGGTTTAATCACCTGTGAATGTAAGGTTTATGTACATAGTTTTTACTTGAATTGTATGAATGAGTTGTATGTATGATTTTTATCGAATTGACAAGCATTATAGTAACATACTATAAGGCAAAGGAAAAAAACGATGTTTCACACCCGAAAATAAGAAGCGTAAGCAAGAGGTCTGTAAACCTGTGGAAGCCCAGTTACATCACGATGAATTGACGTGTTGGAAGTGTTTGGTCCATTGGAGGTTACCATGATCTTTATGGTGAGTGATTATTCCTCATGGTTTTTTCAGTTAAATACAGTGAAACCTGTGTAAGTTGGCCACTCACAGTTCTAAACTATTGTGGCCAACGTAGAGAGTTCGGAATCAAAGTGAATGTTATATGTGTCGTACATTAACATAGAAAATGAATTCATAGCAACCGTTTTAAGTACTGCATGAAATACTGTATATACAGTACATATAACAGTACAAAAGTTGTAAAAACAATGAAAAAAACATTTTTAATGAATATGTGTAAACATATACAGTTAAATACAGTGAAACCTGTGTAAGTTGGCCACTCACAGTTCTAAACTATTGTGGCCAACGTAGAGAGTTCGGAATCAAAGTGAATGTTATATGTGTCGTACATTAACATAGAAAATGAATTCATAGCAACCGTTTTAAGTACTGCATGAAATACTGTATATACAGTACATATAAGTGCAGTACCACTATATAAATACTATAGTCTTGATTCTAAACTGGAAATATATTCACTGAATGGTGAATACAGTACAGTATGTATTTATTATTTAGTACAGTATAAGAGATCCTCAATGTCACCTTTTTTATGTAGCAGGATCATTGTAGCATTGTTCCAATCTTCAGGAATCTTCCCTTCATTAAGGCATCAAGTGAAAACTTCGGCGAGTACTGTTTCAATTTCTCCACTTGTTTCTTGTATGATGTCTACGGTAATTCCATCTTCTCCTGAAGCTTTCCCCCGTTTCATATTCTTGATTGCATGTGCAACTTCTGCTGGGATTACTGGAAGAACTCTGGTACTGATACCTTTCGTAATGTCTGGAGTACATGTATCATCCCTTTCATGTTAGTTTTGAGTAGAAATCTTTCACTCGTGTCAAAATTTCACCTCTATTTTTTGATACAGAACCATCTTCTTTTCTCAGTGCCATAATCTGTTTTTCTTCCCTTACTCAGATGTCCCTTTGCTCTCTTCAGGCTTTGGTTGTTTTCAATTGCTTTCTTAATTAGTTCACAGTTGAATTTCCTTACATCTCCAGTGATACTTTTTGTACCATCTTGCATAGCTCTATATATTCCACTTTGGAAGTCACATCTCCTTTAGTTGTCCTCATCTCTCCTCTTTTTCGCATCAGAATTTTGTTTTTTCTGATAATTTGTTCGTATGCAACTTGTTCTTAGTACCAGCTATTTTTGTTGCTGTTTCCATAAGAGCCTTGATCAGTTTTCTGTTAACTTCAGAGATGTCCACTTCTTCCGACGTTAGACCGTCTAGAGCAGAGAATCTGTTCCTGAGTTCCAATTTGAAAGTATTAAGATTTTTTTAAGGTTGGTCATGTCAATACACTTTGTTTGTATTATGAGCTTGCCACGCTAGAGTTCAGCGTTGAGTGCATCTTACATCATACCATTCTATGGTCGCTACCTGTGTTGAACTTGTTCAGCACACTGCAGTCTTCCATGACAAATTTCTTGTTGCACATAATAAAATCAATTTCACTTGTCAATCCATTGGGATGCCTCCATGTCCATTTCCTTTGCGGCTTTTTCTTGAAAAAGGAGTTCATGATGAAAAACCCTTCTGCTTCTGCAAACTCTATGAGAGTATTTCCACGCTGGTTTCTGTTGCTGTGACCAAATTTACCTACTGAGGTTTCATTCTGTTGCTGTTGCCCTACTTTTGCATTGAAATCTCCCATAATGATCTTCAAGTGCTGCTTGCCTTTATTATTTAGATGACGAATTTCCTCATGAAATTCTTCAATCTCTTCTTCAGGATGACTTGTGGTGGGTACATAAGCTTAAATAATCTGAGTCTGGTATCTTCTCAAGAGTTGGATAACAAGTCGTGCAGCTCTGTCAGAAGAACTTTTAACTTCTACAACTTTATCCTTCAGTTTCTTGTTTATTATAAATCCAACACTACTAGTTTTGCCAGTATCTGTCCCTCGATAATAGAAGAGATGTCCACTTTTCAGTCCAATGAGATCTTTTCCTTTTCTCCTTACCTCATTTAGCCCGATGATGTCCCACTTGATCCTTTGTAGTTCTTCTTCCAATTCAAGGAGCCTTGCATCAGAAGATAGGGAGCATCCATTATAGGTAGCCAAGGTCAGCATCAGATGGCAGCCTAGTCCGGTCCTCCAGTGATTCTCGGCACCCTCTGCCTTCATGTCGCACTGGCCGCTGCCTTGGCCAGGTACATTCCAGATGCTGGAGACTGAGGGCCAAGATTTAAGTTGTGGAGTCATTTTGGATGGGTTTGTCCATAACTCACCACGCTGGCTAAGCGGGTTGGTGAGTGTGGGATAGCATTTCCTCTAATCCCAATGGTATAGTTATACCGCTATTGGTGGTCGTCAAAGTCCCTTTAGTGGGAACAAGATATACCACGAAACGGCGGGGTTGACATTTGTCAAGGAGAGCCTGTATTATGTTGCGCATCACAGGATCTCAGAAACTACAGACCTATCAGTGGTTTATAAAATCTTCAGTAAAGTTCTTTCACACCACTTGAAGGTGACACTGGACATGGCTCACCCGAGAGAACAAGCTGGATTCAGGAGTGGTGACAGTACTATAGATCATATCCACGTACTGAGAGAACTAATTGAAAGAGCTTTTATCGATTATGAAAAGGCCTTTGATTCGGTGAAACCATCAGCAGTGACAATGGCTTTGAAATCCTGCAGTATTGAAGATGCATACATTAATATTATTAATAACATCTATGAAAATGCAAGTGCAAAGATTCGGCTATTTGAGAATACAGCACCCATAAAAATTGGAAAGCGAGTGAGACAAGGTGACACTATATCTCCCAAACTCTTTAATGCCACATTGGAAAATGTCTTTCAATCACTGAACTGGGAAAACAAAGGGATAAAGATTAATGGAGATTATCTAACTCACCTTCGGTTTGCTGATGACGTAGTCATTTTTGCAACTACCCCATCAGAGCTGCAGAGTATGATCCAGGAACTTGCTGACAAGAGTAAAGAAGTGGGATTAAAAATGAACTTTCAGAAGACAAAAGTGATGTTCAATGCTTTTAACAAGAAATGAAGATTTATCAATTGATGGAGAAAAAGCTGGAGACAACCAATACCTACATTTATCTTTGGCAGCAGATATCAAGTGAGGGTCACATTGATGAAGAAATTAATCGGCGTATAAAACTTGCCTGGAGAGCGTTTGGAAGAAACAGCATAATTTTCAAGAGCAATATGCCATTATGTCTTAAAAGAAAAGTGTTTGATCAATGCATCCTTCCAGTGCTTACGTATGGTGCAGAGACGTGGACCTTAACTAAGAGAGACATACAAAGAATGCAGGCAACTCAAAGCAGCATGGAGAGATGCATGCTTGGTGTAACCAGGAGAGATAAGAAGAGGAGCTCGTGGATCCGAAAAATGACAAGAGTGGAAGACATCATGATCAGAGTTACATCCCTGAAATGGCAATGAGCTGGACATACCGCCAGAAGGACAGACCATCGGTGGACAGCTGAAATTTTAAACTGGATTCCAAGGGACAGGAAAAGATCCAGAAGAAGACGACATGTGAGATGGGTGGATGAAATTCGAAAGTATGCGGGAGTAACATGGAGGAGACTGGCACAAGACAGACCGTTGTGGAAGAAACTTGGGGAGACCTTTGTCCAGCAGTGGATTGATAATGGTTGACAATGATGATGATGATGATGAAGAGCTGTTAATTCACATTATCACTAGTTTCTTCATCCTGTAGCTCTAGAATAGGGTTTTTAATGTTTGATAGAACACCAGGAAAAATATCCCCTTCTGTGTCTGCCACATTTTCGTGCACTATGATATTGCAATCTATTGAAAGTGAAAATCCTCCAAATACGTGGCGTCAGTGAATAAACAAAGACATCGCTCTTTCCACATTTAGCAATGCACAGCAACCAAAAAATTGTTTTAATAAATAAATTGAACTGAAGTTTTGATTTATTTATTGCAATCTATTACTGGGAACTTATCACTTAGCGGGTTGTTTTGGATGTCTTGAGGTAATGTTTCTAGTAGGTTGTTAGTGTTATTGTCAACTTCAGTTTCATCATTCATCTCTGCGTTTTGTGGAAATCCAGCTTTCTGAAAGCATTTAACTATTGTCGAAATCTGCAAATTTTGCCAAGGAGCGTGCACCCAAGAAATACGATCAAAATTAGTGACTGCTTTCGAAAATTCTGTCACATCTTTACAAGTGTCAAGTTTATTCACCAAACAAGTCAGCATCATTTTTCGATACTGCTTCTTTGCAGCACATATAATCCCTTGGTCAAGAGGTTGAATGAAAGATGTTAAGTTAGGGGGGAATTTGCATTCAACATTGCTCATTGGAATCATACACTTGTGGCTTGTAGCATTGTTAATTAGGAGTAAAATTTTTCTGTTTTGAATTTGCATTTGAGAGTTTACAGATTTTAACCATTACTCAAAAATGGCTGCTGTCATCCATGCTTTTTTGTTATGATGCCAAGTTTTTGGCAGATGTTCTGCTTTTACGCCATTTTTCTTAAATGCACGAGGATTTGCTACATTGCAGATTACGAGAGGTTTCAATTTTCCCCCAGTAGCACTGCAACAAAATAACACTGTCACCCTCTCCTTTGCCAGTTTGCCCCCTGAACATTTTTCATTTTTTTTACAAGAGATTTTGTTGGTAATTGCTGATTTATTAAAGTTCAATTTCATCTGTATTGAACTGATTTTCCACAGGATAATCTTTCAAAACTTCTTTTAATTTTATTTTCCAATCTTCTGCTGCCGTTATGTCTGCAGAAGCTGATTCACCACAAAGGATACGCAACTTGATGTTGTTTCTTTCTCTGAATGCATTAAGCCATCCATTGCTGGTGTGAAAATAAGCAATTTTAAGTTCTGCAATTTTTTTTGCTGGTATGTTTACTGCTCGACATCTTTTTAAAAATTCCAACGTTGCCACATTTATTTCTTCATTTTCAGTCTTGTGCAGTTCTCTTCGTTGCTCATTACTACAATTTTCTAACCAAGATTTAACTATTGAGTCCTTACTTTTTGCACTGTTTCCTATTGCACTTTTAGCTACACCAAACTGGTCAGCTAATTTTCTCTGACTGCTGCCACTTGCTATCAAATCCAAAACTTCTTCTTTTTGTCAATAGACAATTCCACTAATTTTCCATCAAATCATTGAACTAAGAGCATCAACTAAGAACAACTTTTTCCGCCCCGGTGGCGCAGTGGTCTAAAGCACTGGCTTCTGATCATTCGTCCGTACGGGGTCCGGGTTCGAATCCCGGTCAGGCATGGATGTTGTGTTTGTCTTACGGCACTGGCTCTCTCCCTTCCCTGGAACCAGTGACCCTAAATTAGGGACGGGCGACTGCTTATAGCCCATTGAGTTGTTTACGGTGGTCGTTAAACCTCCAATAAAAAAAAATAAGTACAACTTGGCCTGTTGCCTGGCGTAAAAGAGAAAGCCCAGCACCTAACTTATTCTAGAAAATTCCCCAGACTTTAGAAGCACACCACCTTCACAAACGCAAGCCTTTATAGAACAACCCACCCACTCAGTGCTTCCACATCACAAAAATTCAGTACCCTAGATTTCGTCCCAGATTACCCTAGATGTAGTCAAATTACCCTAAATTCAAAAAATAAAATACTTTGTTTGAAACCTGTTTTCAAATTAAAAATATAACTGAAGTTTTCTACCATTTTTTTAGCCACAGGTACATAGTTCACATACTTTACAATAAGCTAGATTTTTTTTTAAAACTCTCAGAGTGGCTTTTACTAGATTTATGTAGCCACAGTTTCAATTCTGGTTCTTGCAACTAGCTGATCCTATAATGAATTGGTGCGAGTACTAGTTATTAGCAACACCGAGACATTTCTTTTTGGATGGAGTTTCATGAATGTTCACACCTCTTCCACATTCATATTCAGAAACAGCCACTGTTTCTCTTTCAACATTTACTCATCTTCACTCGTACTAAAAATCGTCAGCTTTAATCAACTTTAGTTAAAACAATTGCAGGGCTTACTAATGCTATAATACTGAATAATAACTGCCTGAAACTAGTCTTTGGAAACAAAGAAACAGTTGACAAGTTTTACTACGCTCGCTACAGTCCAAGCCTTAATCAGGTCTGGTACCAAACCGTATGTCACAGTCATAGAGATGTACTACTGGTTGACGAAGAAGCTGTCGTGTACCATGTCTGATACAAACACAAATTGGCGCAGTGGTCTAAGCGATGGCCTCTGATCGTTCGTCCGAAAGGGGTCCGGGTTCGAATCCCGGTGAGGCATGGATGTTGTGTTTGTCTTACGGCACTGGCTCTCTCCCTTCCCTGGAGCCAGTGACCCAAAATTAGGGACGGGCGACTGCTTATAGCCCATTGAGTTGCTCACGGTGGTCGTTAAACCTCCAATAAAAAAAAAAAAAAAAAAAAAAAATTACTTTGTCCAAATGCTCGGTTAAAGGTACTTGCAAAAACCAAAAAAAAAAAAAGAACATTCTGAAAAAGACTCGTATTATCCTGAAATACAATAAAAGTTCCTGCATCTGGCTCTCCTCACATTTCCTGGCGCAGTGGCCAGCTTTCTCTCTCAACTTATTAACTAAACACGTGTTTTCGCCGCCTCATTATCGGCGGTGCATTGCGTGAACAAGCTCAGCGTCACAGGCAGTGCAATATCTTCATATTATTTTTGCATCTTGATTGATTAATCCTGTGTGTACAATGGCAAAAAGTGTTCCGTCAATAACAGACAAAAGAAAATTGGTAAATGATAACCACATTTACGTGTTTTCAAAGAGAACTGTAGATGAATGACATGGAATCTGGGTTTGTGAAAGTCGTAACTGAACATAACCTTGTTTGCCGCCCCGGTGGCGCAGTGGTCTAAGCGATGGTCTCTGATCGTTCGTCCGTAAGGGGTCCGGGTTCGAATCCCGGTGAGGCATGGATGTTGTGTTTGTCTTACGGCACTGGCTCTCTCCCTTCCCTGGAACCAGTGACCCTAAATTAGGGACGGGCGACTGCTCACGGTGGTTGTTAAACCTCCAATCAAAAAAAAAAAAAAAACCACGCACCTCAAGCTGCAAGGAACCATTGCAACTGATTGGTCAAATACGGCAACATGCAACAACCACGAACGAACGGTCACAGCAAATTGTTGCATCAGTAATTACAGAGGCTCATGCCAATGTCACGGCATTACTTCCTAAACAGGATTTACTTAAACGAACCATTCGTCATGTTCGATGCAACAAAGATATTTCTGCTTTACCGAGCAATCTCCAGGACCTAGTAATTTCACCATCGACTGATAAGTCCATGGTGAAGAAAATTTTGTATATAATTTCTAATTTTTTTATAACTCACAATTTGGCCACCAGTGGATGCATATTTCTGTTTTTGATATACATATTTACATACATATTTACATACCTTCCAACTACTACGGAATGTACGAAGTTTCTATGGATTTAGTTGTCTGACTACGGAACTCACTGTCGAAACTACTGATTCTACGAATTCTCATTTTTATTTTTATTTATTTTTTTTTTTTTTTTGCTATTATTTTGATATACGTGCATAAGATTCTTAAGCGGATGCGCAGAATTCTGCATTTTTTTTTCCCGTCTTCATTTAGGTTATTCTCGATCGATGCAAAACTGAAGATAATTGGTGTGTGTGTTTGGGGGGGTCGTTTTCCGTTTGGAAACGGTATTTCGTGTTTCAGTGTTTCAAAACTTTCGAAAACTGTGGTTAAACGGAGTAGAAATTTTTGCTGTAATCGTAATTTTTTTTTTCGCCCGATGTTGCCTTTGTTTCCAGTGTTCTTGTTAAACATCATTTTATTGTACTAATATAAATGTTTGTATTTCAGCTTGAAACTGTAGGCAGCAATTTGCGAAAATGGAAGTTAGACGCCGCGAAAATTTCCCCGTAATCTTGAGGCATAAGATTCTTCCGCGAACTCGAGGAATTCAGTCTTTCTCATTATTACAATATTTTGATCATTCACGCGATCGACGCCCAAGTCAACAGAAATTCGGGAGGGGGGGGGGTAGCTACGACCTCGAGGGTGTTCGGGGACGGAATTCTATCTTTAGAAAACTTTCGAAAACGGAAGGACGACGGAGTCCAGATTTTTTTCTTTTTTTTTTTTTTTTTTTTTTTTTTTTTCTCGTGATGTTACCTATGTTCGGTATTATTGTTAAATAACACTTTACTGCATAGGTATTTGTATTTCAGCTTGAAAATAGAAAAATTCCATAACCGGAAGTCTGACGGAGCAAAGATTTCTCCCGTAATCGCCGCCCCTGCCCCCTCCTGCGGTGTGTGCCGTGCAATAATACTAGTTACTACTGACAACGCTCTTGCCAATATTGGCAGGTATGTATTTACAGCAGTATATTCCCTCTTAAAAACTCAATTGAAAATATTTTTTGCGATCAAATACTGTTCACAGCTGAAAACATTGTGCTCATATTGCAGAACAGAATGCAGTTTTCTGCTAGGGGGCGTAAAAGTACAATGAAACCTGTGTTTGTGGTCACTCGCATTCTGCTGTCATCTGCCAATGCAGGTAGTTTTGTCTGGCACAGATTTTATCACCAATAGATACAACACCTTTATTTGGTGGCCACTTGCTGGACGTGCGCCTGTTTCTTTTTGTCTCCCTGTCACCACTGTTCCTGAGATTGTTAATAGTGGGTGTCCTTGGGGTTTGTCAAGTTCTTAGACTTTTGTTTACATAAAGTATGGTTTTCTGTTAACTAGGATATGCATGTTTGATCTTTAATTGTCCTAAATAAAAGCGTGACGCCCACGTAGGAGAGCATCCCAACGAACCTAGCCTTCTTACATAGCAGCTGTATTGTTTGAGTAGGCTTGATGACCCTTTCCAGATGGCAAAAGGACACATAGCTGAGTTTAAGGAAGGGAAAGGTGGTAGTGGCTTCAAAGCTCAACCGCAGTAGTGCTGCTATTGTTTTCAGCGTCCCCTTACCTTCCATTTGATCTGGCGGAACATGTAGTAGGAGTTCCCGATTTGCAACAACCTATGTATTTTCGAACACCTTATACTTCATTCCTCAGCCTTACTTCTAGCTCTTGGTGAGAGATTTAGTGAATAACATTCTTAAATTACAAAATGATGAAGTAAGAGCAAACACTTCCCATCAAGCTGCATTAAGGTAAGTTTTATTTTAAAGATAAGTTTTTTTTTTCAAGTGTGGAGAGGTTATTTTGGCAAATTGAAACACTGTGTGGTGGTTGCCTGTCAAGACGGTCATTTTTTCAAAGAACTGTAGATACCTTGCAAGACAGGTTTCAATGAATATCTTACATTTTCTCGATATCTCTGCTTCTAACAATCTTGTTTTAAAATGTGTTTTGTGACATACAGAATTCGTGGTAAAGGACATTTTTCGTATAATTTCATTTAACAAACAGTTTTGCCGCTATAAGGTGGAAGTGCATATGTCTGTGATTACAAGCATATTTGCAGCTGTATCTAAGCATCTAAAAACCCAATTCAAAAACTTTTTTAGTCAGATGCTGTTCACCATGTAAACATTTTCTGCACATTTTCTGCTCAAAATAATGTACGCTACTGTTTCTCTGCGTCTAAAATTCTTATTGTACAGTATGCCATTCCCTATGTTAAAGATTGTGAAAACTGTCCTCGCCGCCCCGGTGGCGCAGTGGTCTAAGCGATGGCCTCTGATCATTCGTCCGAAAGGGGTCCGGGTTCGAATCCCGGTGAGGCATGGATGTTGTGTTTGTCTTACGGCACTGGTTCTCTCCCTTCCCTGGAACCAGTGACTCTAAATTAGGGACGGGCGACTGCTTATAGCCCATTGAGTTGCTCACGGCTGTCGTTAAACCTAAAAAAAAAAAAACTGTCCTCTTTAAATAACGAACAGTTTACTCGCTAGGGGCGTATACATAGAAACCGTTCTTTTTGCTAACTCTGCTTCTAAAAGACGAATTTGAAAAATTCTTTTTCCATTGCGTAACTTCCGCAATAAAGATTATTCTGCGCATATTTCATAATTCACAATTCTGCAGCTACGGGTTGGGTTGTCTGAGTATTTTTATTTGGAAGATTATTTGGAATATTTTTTCCGTATTCAAAAAATCTCTTGGAAAAATTCTTTCATGGAAGGTTATAGTTTAGTATAAGGCTTATTTTGCATCCATTTTTAGCACGTCTTTTGTGAAAAAGATCCTGCTCATGTTACCGGTTTGTCCGTCCGTCTGTGGACACCATATCTCTGCAACTATTAATCCGATTTGAAAAATTCTTCTTGCATTGTGAAGCTTGAAATATGCGAATGATGATTCTTTATTTAGTTTTTTTTTTACGATACACAATTTGGTCGCTAGAGGGCGTAAATGCAGATGATATCAAATTCAAAGTACTTTTTATTCCATATATTTGCTTCTAAATATCCGATTAAAAAAATTATTTTACTTTCAATTCCATTTATGGCGAAATACTATTTTAGATATAGTCACTTTCTTAAGTTACGCATAGATTTTCTGCTAGGGGGCGTAAAAGTAAAATGCGTTTTCCCCGGTATCTCTGCTTCTAAAATTCTGATTTGAAAAATTCTTTCTGCAGCGGATACAGCTCTTTATAGGAAATCTTTTGCATATAATTTCTAAGTTTTGGTAAAAAACGGGTTGGCCAGCAGGGGACGTAAGTTTTAATTCCTGCTTCTAATGTATTTGCAGCGAAATCTGAGCTCCTAAAATCTCGATTGGAAAAATTCTTTCGTGGACGGATACCGCTCATGTGGATAAACCTTATCGGAGTAGTTTCTTCTTTTAATAATGTATGGTTTCTTCGCCAGGGGAGCGTAGATGTATATCATATTTTTGCCAATATCTCTGCTTCTAAGAGTCCGATTTGAAAAATTTCTTCTTTGTTGGATAGCGTTTCCAGTGTGAAATGTTTCTCATATAATTTCAAAGTTATCAAGTAATGCATAGACTTTTCGCTGGGGGCGTAAAGTTTCCCCCGATATCTCTGCTTCTAAAACTCCGATTTGAAAATTCTTCCAGCATCGGATACAGCTCCTGATGGGAAATGTTTTGCATATATTTTCTAATTTTTGAGAAACAATCAAAATTTATATAAGCGGAAAGTAAACGATAATGGAAGATTAAAAAAAACGCACATCATACTCCCACTCCCCGCTCCACTGAAGAAAACAATAGCTATGAAGCAATTACACAAATCATAGAAAATCAATGATCAAAAGTCATCAACTGTTGCCTTTATCATTCTACTTTGTTTCTGCACAGCAGTGAGGTGAAGGTATTGACAAACCAAAAAGAGACAAACCTATTGACAGTGAAGAGGAGATTTTTATCAGAGCCACCTTTTCTAAGACGAAATTCAGGTATAGGCTAAAGAGAAAAAATCAAGGAACTTACAGAAAAAGTAAAAAAAAAAAAAAAAATCTAGCATACAATAATATAAATGTAAAAATACCAGCAGTAGAAAAAAAAAGACAAAAATTCTAGATATGCTTATTACGGAAAAGTCAAGTCTATCTCTTTCCACAATCCATCGAATGGTCGAGGTTGACAGATATCAATCTATTCTTGGTGAATGGAGTTCTAAGACAGAAAATTTCCTAGGCTGTAATAAGGTTATTTCATTGGAATGTCACTGTTGAGGGATAGAATGGATACTCACATGTTTACCTCCATGTCTCATCCAAATGTACAGGTGAGTAAAGATGAAGAAATATTGTATACGGCGGGAAACTTTGTCCTAGTGAATATCGGACATTTGTAGTATGAGGCACAGAATTATCTTGTGTACAACAGTGGAAGAACTTCACACTGAGAGAATGCAGTGTTTTATTAATAATCTAACCACTTCTGCGGAGCTCTAGTTTTCCGTTATAGGCAAAACAGGCCACTACCTTGAACACACGACAAATTTCTGTGCTTTAACGGACTCACTGGCTCTTGAAGATCCGTGAGCGATAATCAAGTGCCTAAATTCTGTAAAGTTTTGTCAGATACGCCTATGCTTCACCGTGAGTGGCCACTTATTTCCAAGAGTGAGTTTCTAAGTATCGCTCATAAACTTCCGAGTAATAGTGTCTCATTTTACGATGTGACATGGAGTTAGATTGTAAACACGGGCTTTGTTTTTTCTTTTCTAGACCTAAATCTTAAGAGATCATATGGCTCGTCGTAGCCTGGAATGTGCCTACAGGTGTTGCGATGTTGCCAGGTTCTCGCCACTTGCCAGGTGCTGCAGTTTCTGAATGATTTTCCTATTTCCATGTGGTGCAGGATGATGTTTTCCATGCGAGATTTTCCTTTGCCACGCAGAACTCAGTTGATGCCCGTCTTCAATATGTTAGTCAATATTAAAGACGGGCATCAACTGAGTGCTGCAAAACCTTTGTCCTCACGCTGTCGCGTTACTGCTGTTTCACTATATCATTCTCGGAGAAGTGCGATTAAATAGCCGTTGGTCAATACTAGGAGCCATGGTTTATATTCTAATCCTACTTGTTGCCTGTACAGGCCACCTAGCATTTCTCATTCTCAGCACATGCGCTGTTGTGGTTGGGTGTGAAATCGTTTCCAAAATGCTGAATTGATCTCAATATGACGGAAAATTAGAATAGATGGAGATCATGGTGATGAAATTACTAAAGGAATTAAATCGGGGAAGTTAAAACAAACAAAATATACCTAACATATGCTTAGTTTCAGTTATGTCATATGGACGTGAAACTTGGACCCTCGCTTAAAGGCTGATCAATAAATCGAAGGCTGCACGAGGAAAACACTGAGGCGTTATTTTGGGTATTACCCCGATAGATAAGAAACAGAATACTTGGGTAAGATGGCGGACAAGAGTTATTGAGGACTCAGAGTTGTCGAAATGTTGCGGAACAGCAGGGCTGGCTCAAGCAAGGTATAGGGACGCCTTGCCAAGAGGGACACCTTTGGCAACATAACTCTTGTAAAATTTTGTACGCTCAATAGCCTGTGTGGAGGAAACAAAATATTTCTGGGGTTCTTATAGCCTTATTTCATGTCATAGCCGAGAACAAGGAGTGTTTTTTCCCCAAAAGCAGTACTGACTGATTTATCCAGCCTCCTTTGGCGACAGGCTATTTTGCTATGTCGCATTGGTCAACGCATATTCTTTCCCTTTCACTTCTTACTTTTTCTGAGGAAACGACACAGTGTTTATTAGCTAAAGCCTCCCACCGCAATACCGTATTCCTCAATAAACGAAAGAAGCAGCTGCTTCGGCTCTACAATAGCTCAAGAAGTAGAAGGTCCAGTTGCAGTCCCAGGTACAGGCAACCGCCAGGGCTCCGCCCCCAAAGTGGCCCCCTACCGCCGCCAATTAATTAGTGGTTTTTTGCCTGGAGTCACCTAAAATATGTATGTAGTTCACGATCTTATACAAATAAATGACCGATTTTACTATTTGTTTACTGCTTTTAATTTATGACATCAAAAAGTTAATCTATTAGATATTTTTTATTCTTTGGTCAGACATTTTCTGCTGAAAAGTTCTAGAAAAATGTCTAAATTTAATTTTTTCTCAATATATTTTTCATAGGTGTTTTGCGCAATTTCGGGTACAAGTAGTGAGTTACAATGTACGCACGGAAACTTGCTACCTTTGTAGGGAGTGCAGTTGACACGTGCGCTTGCCGAAGCTGGTCAAGACTCCTGCTCCGGAGCTACGATGATTGACGTGAAGAAACAGTTTCTTTGTCGCATACCATCTGCTCGCGACGCCCGCGCATTCGCCGTGATTGAAGGGCAAAAGCGATTCCCGCTTTCCACGATGGATAACTGCGTTGTTGCTTCAGTTTTGTTCCTAAGATAGCGATTTTAGGTGCCGTACTTAGCAGTAGTCGAGTATATATTTCCTGGTGAGTGGTGTGTTGTGTTGTGTTCGTGAGTAAAATAACTTCCCGTGATCGTGATACCGCCAGAAAATATAAATCAGGCAGCACGAAAAGAAAAAAAGTGATAGAAGAAAAGAACTAGAGCCCTTTCAGGCTCCGTGGTTCATTGACGAAATATTTCAAGACTGATAAAGCTGTTGGAGAAAAGGAACAGGTGTGTGTTGAAGCATGTTCAACATCAGCAGAAGGAGTTACAGGACCCAGCAACCAGAGCAGCACTAGCAGCAAAGTTGATGAGATGCTGCATTCAGAGTCGCCGTCGCCAGCGCCTTCATCTCGCTCATCATCATCACCAGAATGTGAGGCGATTCATGAAATCAGCAAAGTCCCAGCACCCAATGTGTGTGATCCATATTCATGACCACAACCGTTAAGGAATTGACTAGGATAGTTCAAAACGGCCCTATGCGGATCAACGACAAAAGTTTCCTTAAAAAGTGAAAATGGGCGCCGTTTTAGTGAATTCCATTACACTAGAATTTTAAGAAATGGTGAGCTAAACAGGCGATGGTTGATTTATTCTGATTCAAAAGATGCTGTGTATTGTTTTGGATGTCGTTTGTTCTTGTTTATTTCCGGTAGTGCTTCGAGTGAGGGAATGAGTGACTGGAAGCACCTTAGTGATGCCCTGAAATCTCATGAAAGCAGCAAGTCCCACAAGGACTGTATGTTAAAATGGTTAGTTTCAATAAAAGGGCTGAGTTGCGGGAAAAACATCGACTCACTGTCTCAGACTGCGATTCTAGCTGAACAGCAGTGCTGGAAAGACATATTCGAGAGGTTACTGGCGATCGTGCACTTTTTGGCTTCCCACAATTTAGCTTTTAGAGTGCACAAGGAAATTTTGGCTTCAGATTCCAGCGGCAATTTTTTGGATTTGGCCAAATTGATTGCTAGATTTGTTCCCATTTTACGAGAGCATTGGCACCAAGTGATGAACAAGATGGTTGTTAGGAACCACTACCTCGGAAAAAATATCCAAAATGAGTTCATACAGCTCATAGCAAGCAACGTTAAAGCTAAAATGTTCGAAAAAATGTTAAAGAATAAGTTCTATTTAATAATCCTGGACTGTACTCGACATATCGCTCGTATTGAGCGGCTCTCTATAATACTGCGAACCGCAAACAAGGGCACTGCTGACATTGAGGAACATTTTGTGGGGTTTTTAGCGGTAGAGAAAACTTCTGGTGAAGGGTTGGCTGATTACATTGTCACTTAACTGGAACAACTAGGTTTGTCACTGGAAAACTGTAGAGGGCAAGGTTATGATAATGGTGCCAACATGCGCGGAAAAAAAGTGGTGCCCAAAAGAGACTTCTCAATGTGAGCCCCCTAGCTTTCTTTGAACCTTGTGGAAGCCACAGCTGGAACCTGTTTTTGGGTGACGCCGCTTCATCTTGCGCTCAGGTCCAGTCGTTTTTCGGCCTCTTGCAGAGACTCTACGCCATTTTCTCATGCCCCAGCGAGAGGTGAAGCATTCTCATTGCATATGTGAACATTTCCCTAAAACTTCTTTTAGAAACCAGGTGGGAGTGCATAGTTGAATCTGTGAAATCTGTAAGATATATGTTGAACAACGTTTTGCAATGCATTGGTGAGTCTGCGTGAAAAAACACAGACTGTGGGCTGATCAGTTAGTGCCAGTCATTGGAAAACGAGATAACAACCTATGAATTTGTTATCTCCCTAGTGATTTAGTATGATATTCTTGTCAAGTGTATGCGCAAAATATGGCAAAGTCAAAATATGCACTTAGATGTGGCAGTTAAGCACCTAGAAGTTTTCATCGAGTGGGTCGAAGACTATCGTGAAAATAGCTTTTCGTCAGCACTGGTAACAGCGAGGGCAGTTGCGGAAGAAGTAGGCATTGAAATCATGTTCAAGACCATCAGAAACAGACGGAAAAGAAAATGTTTTCCTACGAAGCAGAAGGCGAGGCTCCTGAGATTTCACCGCAAGACCACTTCAAAATAAACTACTTCAATGTGATCATAGACGCCGTGTGAATGAGCTGTCAGCCGAGATTTGAAGCTCTCAGATCTCACGAAAGCATGTTTGGCTTCATGTACCGAATTAAGGACTTATTGACAATGAGTAACGAAGACCTAATGAAAAACTGTGAAGACTTACAAGTATCTCTAAGCGTATGAGACAAACCCGATGTAGAAGCACTGGAACTATATGATGAGCTTAAAATGTTCGTACGGGTCTCAAGGGCGAGGGAGGCAACGACGTAGTGTCAGCTCTTAAGTACATAGTCGAAAACGGCCTGTGTAAAATCTACCCGAATATTAACACTCAGCCACATTCCCGTTACTGTTGCATCTGCCGAGAGGAGCTTCTCTAAGCTGAAGCTCATCAAGACCTACCTATTCCATCATTTTCATGGTTCAGTTTTACTTGATCAGCCAGATTTTAAGCTTTATACCACGTATTTAATACTGTTTGTTTGTCTTGTGTCTGGCGCTCTTTGGCCAAACATGGCCCTTGCGCCATAAAAATCAATCAATCAACCAACCAACCAAGACCTACCCAAGGAACACCATGGCCTAAGACCGGCTGTCGGCTCTCACTCTCCTGTCCATAGGAACAGACGTGGCATCTACTCTGGACTACAGTGATTGATTGAAGACTTCAGCCAAAAGAAAAGTCGCAGAATTCTTCTTTAAATAATAGACTTATAATTATACAGCTATCTTTGCTTATTGAGCAACAGGTCATTTTAGAACAGGTAAAATTTTGGATTCCTAATTATATTAATGAACAATGTACTGTATTACATCGCGTTTATTTCATATAAATCAACACCACAATTCCCGATAAAAAAAAATGGTGGTGTGGGATCACATTCATCCCAAGTGAGGGTTTGTGTGAGAAAAAAGCGAGCGACTGGTTTACGGTCAGAGTAAGCAACATGTAATTTTTACATATATATATATAAGTGGTTATTGCGATGGTTTTGGATTTTTACGATTACGAAGGGCCCCGTGAAGAGCTATCGCCCGGGGCATCGCAAGGGCTAGGGCAGCCACTGGGAAGTCCCAATAGAGTTAGATGGTGTTGAAGATGGATATATAGCTGAAATTGTAGTAAGATATTTCCCAAGTTGAGGAAGTCTTTCTCACGAATTTATCTAGGGAAGTTTCAACGAATGACTTTTTTTCTCCTCTTCGATGATTTTGTAGCAGGAGAGCTCATTTTGATTTGTCTTGTTAACTCTGAGAAACATTTAGATGTCGGATCCTTTCTAAACCGTCATTATTCAATGAAAGCCTTCAAAAATTGATGTAGAAAATTCTGTGTAAAACATCAAATATAAATTTTTGTAACCAAATTGCACGAGTTGTCTTCAACCAGTGGACTGAGGAACAGTCAAGTGTCTTAAGATGACTACCGACAACGATTGGTGCGGCTCGCGCTGAAAAATATTTCTGATTTCCAAAAATTTACACCGAACGAACTGAAAGCAATAGAAATTTTCTTAGCGGCGTAGAATCGTGTTTCGTCGGAAAAAATACTCCACTGTTTCGCAAAAGCTGGATTTCGATATTTGACATTGGCATGCCAGCTTCCAGACGATTCTACAACCCAAGAAGACATCGTTACGCAATCGGGCTGCAACGATATAATTGCAGAGGAAGATGAGTTTAGCTTCCAAGAATCAGTCAATTGCGATACGAATTTGGCAATGTCATCACTTTGACTAGATGAAATGATGAGAACAAAAAGTGCGATAAGAACATTCCCCGTGACGAGAGTGATAATGAATGATTCCCAGGTAAGTGAATCAGCACCCAAATCTAGCGATACACTGAAATCATTCGGTGTCGTTAGTGAGTTCTTTTACTGTCGTAATACCGATGAGAAAACAATTCAGGATCTCAATAACTTTGAAAATTCAGTGCTTCAACTTAAAAGTAAACAAAATTAAAATTTAGTGATACTTTAAAGCATGTTAATGCATACGTTTAGTTTTATAACATACTAATGTATCATACAGGGGTGGATAACAAAACTGAAATACCTGGGCAAATAGCACCCCACGTGTCACGGCGCTGTACGCGCTACCTGGTGGCCAGCCCAGTGGCGGCGGAACCGCCCGGGCCACTAGGGCCCGGTCAATAACTAGGTCCACTAGGGTCCGGTGCAATTTTTTGTTGTGATATGCCTTAGGATTTGCTCTAGGTAAGTGGTCAGGTGGTCCTAATCCCTAACAAAGCTCATTAGGCATTGTTTTTCTTCTGTTTGTTCCGGCAAACGGGGAGGGGTGCACCACGATTCGAAATTTCTGGCCCGGTCAACGAACTTCACTTTCCGCCACCCCTGGGCAAGCCTGCATCTATTTCACAATCGATCAACGAGAGCGGAGTGTGAAGGTTGCATTAGCAGATCACTAGCACAGCTGGACGTCAAACTGTGCGATCCGCACAACATAATGGGAGACATATCCGAGTGTCAAAGCGCGTCTCGCCGGTGCATCTCTGTCCAAGACAGCAAGTCTTTGTGGTGTATCGCGAGCCACGGTATTCAGGGTCATGTCAGCATACCAGCAAGAGGGAAGAACCACATCCAATAGTAGTAACTGTCGAGGTAAGAAGAAGCTGTGTGACCGGGACGTCCCGGTGCTAACGCGGATGGTAGCCAAAAAACACAAATACACAGCTGCTTAACTCACCGCAGAGTTGAATACACACCGCGACTCATCTGTTTCAATTAAAACTGTTCGTCGGGAGCCTCACCGGGTCAATATTCACGGTCGTATTGCTATCGCCAAACCATCACCAGTGAGAATGCCAAACGTCGGTTACAAAGGTGCCAGCAGCGCAGATCGTGGACGTTGGACAACGTGAAATGTGTATTGTTCTCCGATGAATCATCCTTTACTGTCTTACCCACAACCGGGAAAGTTTACGTGTGGAGACATCCCTCACAGGCGCACCACCAGAACTGTTCATTGCCCACAGTGCAGCACGAGGTGGATCGGTGATAGTTTGGGCCGTAATATCGTGGCAGTCTGTCGGCCCGCTGATTGTTCTTGAGGGGCACATCACTGCCAAGGACCATCGGACAATTTTGGAGGACCAGGTGTACCCAATGTTTCAAACATTGTACCCTGACGAGACCTACTGCACCATTTTGGATGACCATGCGCTTCCTACGTTGTGGCAGTTTTACGGGGTGGACCCATGTTACTTTCAGGATGACAATGCCACATGTCATGTTGCGAGGTTAGCCATGGCTTGGTATGGTGACAATGGGGTTAATCGAATGGACTGGCCTGCTCAGAGCCCTGACCTTAACCCTATCGAGCACCTCTGGGACGAGTTGGAGCGTCGACTTAAGGGGTGCCCCCACCGTCGGAAATTGGTGAATGAACTGACCTGTCTTTTCCAAGCCGAGTGGAAGAAAATAGCCGTCGTACAACACCTGGTTGAGAGTATGCCCCGGAGGGTCGCAGCTGTAATCGCCGCTCGTGGAGGCTCCACCAACTATTGAAGGTGAATAAACTTCGTTTTCCTTTGCTATCACAGGTGTCCAATTACTTGTTGGTAGATAGTGTATCTCATGGTACTCTTAGACGGTAGATGGATTTTGGAACGGGTAGGAGCCCGTGATCAAGGGGCCTTCCATACAAAACTTTCGTAAAATCTACAGTTTTTAATTTAGAACCACCACATTTGGTATACTACCTCATGGTACTCTAACTTAGACGGTAGATGGTTCTTGGAACGGGTCGGGACCAGTGGTCAAGGGGAGGGGACCCCCATACAAAATTTTAGTAAAATATACAGTTTTCAATTTAGAACCACCAAATTTGGCATACTACCTCATGGTAGTATTTCTAACTTAGACGGTAGATGGATTTTGGAACGGGTAGGGGCCCGCGGTCTATATAAAAGTTTTGTATTAGGGCCGTCGTGCGCATGCTGATGTTTGGTTGGCGTAAGTACTCGATAATATTTGTTTACCTCCATCTCCGTGTTGTTTTTGTGAATGAACGTTTAGTAGTTTGTGCTGTGCTTTATAATTTGGGAACTTAAAAATATGAAAACTAAGTGCTTCATTTGTGATAAAACTTTTAAATGTTCTTTGTTAAAGGATGATATTTCGGTTCACTTAATGTTTCCCAGGAACCATTTTTAGTACTGTGTTAACAATAAC
Organism: Macrothele yani; assembly: GCA_039090855.1. Taxonomy (NCBI): domain Eukaryota; kingdom Metazoa; phylum Arthropoda; class Arachnida; order Araneae; family Macrothelidae; genus Macrothele; species Macrothele yani. The sequence continues at coordinate 70,619,630 of CM076994.1, read as the reverse complement.
AAATTCAAATTTGTACATTCTGTTGAATATATTGGTGACTATCGACAGAGCATTGAAAATCTAACTTCTTCATCGAGTTTAAATTTATGTGCATAAGGCCAATTACTTGTTTCCCGCAGCATGTTGAAATACGAAATTTTCGGGTACGGAGAAGTGTCCACCGGAGCTGCATAAACAAATTTCGTGTGGCTATATTCCCCACTGCTTGAGCAACTATTGTTCATAAAATATTTTCTTTTTAATATTTCAGTTTCGGCAAGAAATTTAGACATTTCCATGATTTTCGGGCCAAAGCGGAGAACTGGCCACAAAAATTTTAAGGGGCCGTAAAAAAATTGTGCTCTGGTCTGCTCCGTGACTACGTCTCCCGAGATTGGCCATCTGTCACACATAAAATTTCCGTAATTTCGTATTTTCTTATTCACGATATTTTTCAAGGTTTATAAACTGCAGGTAAACAAATTCTCTGCCTGTATGTGCAAACCCAGAAAACTTGTCGTGGGCGGTGCTTAAAATATGAAAGATAAAGAATTTCTGGGCAGATCGGGAGACTTTCAGCATTTACAACCCACAAGTCAACAAATTATCTGAGAGGGCTGTGCTGTCTCAGGAAACCTGTCGGGGGGGGAGGTATAGTGATACCAAAAGTGTAAAATGTAAAGAATTTCTGGTCAGATTGGGATATTTTGAGCGTTTACAAACTACATCTAAACAAGCTGTCTGCGGACATGTGCTAAAGCAGAAAACCTGTCTCGGTTAGGGGGGGGGGGCAGCATATGCCCTCAGATAATTTGTTGACTTGTAGGTTGTAAATGCTGAAAGTCTCCTCGATGGGGCCAGAAATCCTTTATATTTTACACTTTTGGTATTAACCCCCCCCCTCCCCACAGTTTTTCTGAGTAGGTGGCACATGCCCTCATATAATGTGTCGAGTTGTAGCTGGAAAATACTGAAATCTCCCGATCGGACTAGAAATTCTTTATATTTTATACTTTTGGTGTAACCCCCTCCCCCAACAGGTTTCCTGAGGCAGCACATGCCCTCAGATAATTTGTTGAGTTGTAGCTTGTAAAGGCTGAAAATTGAAAATCTCACTATCGGACCAGAAATGCTTTATATTTTATATTTTACCCCCCCCTCTGGCATGTGCCTGAGCAGACACATGCCCTCAGATAATGGGTCGAGTGATTTTTTTTTTTTTCAGTTGTAGATCATAAACAATTTTTATAAAGAATTACATTAATTATCGCAATTGAGAAAAGACGAAATTACGGAAACTTTATATGACTCACATAACCAACCTCTGGGGGTCGTGGCCACGAAGCCGTCAAAAACGCAATTTTTATACGGCCCCTTAAAATTTTTGTGACCAGTTCTCCGGTGGCCAATTCTCCTACACCCTACCTAATAAACTGTAGGATCCCCTTTAGCTCGCAAAACAGCGGCCACTCGTTGAACCGTCGATTCGATGAGGTGGCGATATTTAACCTGGAGTATCGGGTACCATAATGTCAACAGCAAGTCTTCTAGTTTCTGTGCATTTCGGAGAGGGGGTAAGGGGAATTTGTGCGAACCCGCTTTTTCAAATTGAACCAGAAATGTTCGATTGGGTTCATGTCAGCTGAATTGGAGGCCAGGGCATTAACAGAAAGTCACCAGCATGTTTCTCGAACCACTCCTTGACGATTCTGGCAGTGTGGCATGTAGCATTATCTTGTTGGTAATAGATATCACCAGCGGGAAACACAGTTGCCCTGAATGGGTGAACTAGGTCCGCAACGATATTCAGGTACCTGACTGATGTACGAGATTGTGCTGTTAGGATAATGGGGCCTAAGGTGTTTCAAGAAAACATCGCCCACAGCAGAACACCGTCGCCGCTGGCCTATTTCCGCTTCACAGTGGAGCCAGGTGCCATAGACTCCGTTAATAATCGGCGTATCCGCACTCGGCCGTCTACGTAATGCACCAGGAATCTTAGCGACTTTCTTCCAATCATCCAAGCGTCCAATCTCGATGATCTTGGTCCTATTTCATGCATTGTTGGCGATGATGTGCAGTGAGCATGAGTACCCGACTGGGTCATCATAAAATTATGGTATCGTAAAATTTGTATTTATATTGCTATCAACAAGAGTGGATGCACGAATGTGCTTTCGTGAGCGAAGTATTACAAATAAGTTTTAAATCGTTTTTGATGTGACGTATACCGCTTATTTACATATCCGGAACTCTTTTTGACAGCGGGGGCAAGATGTCGGAGAACAAAATATTTCACCCTGGCATAAAATTTATCGTACTACTGTAAAAGAAAATGTGTTGACTTCATTACGAAAATTTGCTGAATTTTTTTTTTCGATTAAACATTAATCTATAAAAGAAAAACATTTTTCATATCCATATAGTTTCTCAACGTAAACTAATTGTACACATGAACGGCATTAAACTATAGATCTTGATACTTCCGGATTGGTACGAATTCCGCAGGAATTGGGGCCGTAGACGCTGTAATTAAATATTGAAAGAACTCATATCTCATTCCTCATCCTACTTCCATTTCCCTATTCATTTTTACTCATTTTTTAGAGAAAGAACAATTTTGCACTCCTAATGAGACAAAACATTGCTGGTCTTCAAACGGGAACTAGCCCTATGGACTGTTTAATACAACTAGCATTTCTTGGCGTCTCAGGAGTGAATTACATTTTAAAAAAATATTCAGATTTCTAGATAGTTCATGGTAAAAAATGAAGAGCAATACTCAATTTTTATCAAAATGAACTTAAAAAAAACACCCAAAAAAACGAATTTTTGAGATCTCCAATTACGAACATATGTAGTTTGAAAAGGAAGAAAACTGAGGGGGCAAATGTGATGTTACGCCCCCACACTCATTTGCGTGCGGGGGCAACTGCCCCCTGTGCCCCCGCGGTTCCGACGCAGCTGTATCCGACATTTCTCTGCGTTGTTGTCATGTGACCGTAACTGGTCCAGAGTATAAAATGTGACACAGAGAAACGTTTGCCCAACAGTCAAACGCACTTGCACATTGGTAGGTGAAAGATGGCAAGCGATACTGCATTGGTTACGAATTTCATCAAGTAAAAAGTGATGCAAAAGCATGTGCAACGATCTGTTCTGTTCTGGGGGAGAATATTGTATCGAAAAGCACGTATGGGTTTTGGTTCAGACGGTTTAAAGCAGGTGATTTTGATGTTAGCGATCGAGAACGTAGCGGCGCCCCGCAGAAGGTTGCACATGAGGAACTGCAAGCATTGTTATGGATGAAGGTTCGTCTCAAACGCAAAACGAACTAGCTGAACGACTGGGGGTAACTCAACAAATCATTTCGAATCGTTTACGCGCAATGGGAAAGATTCAGAACGAAGGAAAGTGAGTGCCACATGACCTGAGCCAGAGGAATAAGGATGAGCGTGTCATGAAGTGTTTGAATCTGTTAAATAAACAACACAGAAAGTCTTTTCTGCGGAAAATCGTTGCAGGTGATGAGAAGTAGATATGGTACGACAATCCCAAAAGCAAAAAAAAAAACACTGGGTAGACCCCGGTGAAGCAACGACTTCGACACCGAAACGCAATATTCACTCCAAGAAAGTTCTGCTGTGCATCTGGTGGGATATGAAGGGTGTGCTCTATTATGAACTATTGGAACAGGGTCAAACTGTTACCTCTGATCGCTACAAGCAACAATTGCTGCGATTGAAACAGGAAATCTGTCGGAAATGTCTATTCACAGGCAAAGAATTGCGCCCCATGAATTACTGCATGACAACGCTAAGCCGGATGCCTCGAAATCGGTCAAGGACACGTTATTGACGCTTGGCTGGGAAGTTTTGGAGCACCCGGCGTATAGTCCCGACATAGTCCCTTCAGACTATTATTTGTTCCGAACGATGCAACATGGTCTGTCTGCTGTACCGTTCCGAACATGTGACGAAGCGCAAAAATGTGTTGACGACTTCATCGCGTCACACGACGAAGTATTCTTCATGGCTGGAATACGTCAGCTGCCCGACCGATGGCGGAAGGTGATAGATAATAACGGCGCATATTTTGATTCGTAAAGGTATTGTTGTTTTTCTCGCATATTACCTAACAATATAGCTATTCTTTGGGTAAATATGGCGTTAATTAGCATATCCTAGTTGCGTTAATTAGGAGAAAAAAAGACGATACAAACATATATATTTTTGATATCGATTATTAATTTGTGTGAAGCTCATGCTCTACTCGCCATTATTTCAGAGTTCGATACGATTACAAAGTTTCGGAAAACGTGCGACAGCGATGAATCCAACTCTTTTCTGTTAACCCTTTCGCGACTACAACGCCTTATGCGCTCGGACATTCAGACAACCACAAGCAAGGTTAATAGACAGAAATGTTTGCTCACCCCACGCACCTCGCAGCGGAAGTATCGGTCCCTTACGTAGTGACGTCACTCTAAAGGACGGGTAGACCGTCGATACTTGGTCGATACAACTGAAGCACTGCGGGAGAAGTGTTGTGAACAATTTGAAATTCAAATGCGCTTTGAGTTTGAAATCTTACAGCCAAGATGAAACGCAAAAAAAAAAAAAAAACCAGCATCAACAATACACGCAGGAAAAACTGCCATCCATGTGAATATTTTATTTATTGTAAACCAAGATTTTAAAGAAAGTAAGTATAATTTTTTTCAAATGTATTTAATCTAAACAGGATATTGACTGGCATTAAGGAAAAGTGCAAGCATAGCTTTTAAATTTAATTTTATGCAACTGTGGCGTTGTCTTCTTTAAATAAATTCGAGAGAAAGAAAAAACACCATATTATGTTAGTAACAACTTATAAAGAAATCCCTTTATGCCGAACAAATCAAAACCAGCAACATTCAAGGAACTCGCTTAATTAAAAAGCTGAAAATTAATTCTATTAAATGCTCCGTTATTATTTGTAATTAATCGCTTTATAGAAAAGTTAAAATTATATATTTTTAAATTCTTTTCCTTTCTTTCTGTCATATTTTAATCGCTAAATTTTGAGAACTTAAAAAATCGGGATCTTATTTAATGCCAAGAAATGCTTTCTTCACTCACTTTGCCATGTTCCTTAACCGGTATTCTCTTCTTGGGTTGGTAAGACATTTTTTCCTGACGATTTGGAATTTAGTCGAATACTAAAGTGAAAAACAAACGACTCAAGTGGAAAACAAATTCATTTTGCTTTTCGTTGCTATTAGGAGAAAAAAAAAAAAAAAAAAAAAAAAAAAAAGAGTTTTTCCAGATTTTAACTATGGGCTATTTTGACGCCGGGTTATTTTGACTGGGGTATTTTGACGCGGGTTATTTTTTCCGGGTTAATTTGACATGTAACCGTTGCAATGGGATGTCAGTTGACCGTGTGACGTAACGCGTCTTAAACGTCATGTGAGAATGATTTGGATGACATGACGTCACACCAACAGCTGTGTTCTTTGTTGCTATGACAACAAAAGTGATATATGCGTGTAGGTGATGACGTCACCTGCACGGAAACACAAAAGGCTAAGCGGAACGTCACAAACATTTGTTTTTCGGTTATTGCTATGAGGACTTAAAAAGTGATCCACGTCGTCGCAACTTAGCGTCTTATATATTAGGATAGCCCTGTTGTGGTATTTATCTTAAAATAAAAAGTGAAAGTAGTCTATTGCATTTTTACATGGGTTAAAATACTAATGTGTATAAAACTGTGCCCCTCAAAGTTTAGTAGTGCGTCCCTCAAAGGTCCGTACTGCACCCCTCAGAGGTCTGCGCCCTAAGTGGCTGTCTAGTTGGACATAGCATCGGCCCTGGTTACTGTACATAAATCAATGTTGGGTTATTTAAAAATAGAAGTTTATGATTTTTAGTTGATTAAGGTACGTATGAACAATATATTCTCTTAAGTAATGACTAATTACGTAGAACCTGTTATTAGTGTGTGTGGGATGACAAAATTCAAATGTTTGCCTTTCAATGGCTTCCCTGTATGAAACGGAAGCCTGTCTAAAGTAGAAAACAGTTCCAGTCCCTTGGATTCCGTCTTAGATAGATTTCATTGTGCATTTCAATGGCTTCCCTGTATGAAACGGAAGCCTGTCTAAAGTAGAAAACAGTTCCAGTCCCTTGGATTCCGTCTTAGATAGATTTCATTGTGCATTTCAATGGCTTCCCTGTATGAAACGGAAGCCTGTCTAAAGTAGAAAACAGTTCCAGTCCCTTGGATTCCGTCTTAGATAGATTTCATTGTGCATTTCAATGGCTTCCCTGTATGAAACGGAAGCCTGTCTAAAGTAGAAAACAGTTCCAGTCCGTTGGATTCCGTCTTAGATAGATTTCATTGTGCATTTCAATGGCTTCCCTGTATGAAACGGAAGCCTGTCTAAAGTAGAAAACAGTTCCAGTCCGTTGGATTCCGTCTTAGATAGATTTCATTGTGCATTTCAATGGCTTCCCTGTATGAAACGGAAGCCTGTCTAAAGTAGAAAACAGTTCCAGTCCCTTGGATTCCGTCTTAGATAGATTTCATTGTGCATTTCAATGGCTTCCCTGTATGAAACGGAAGCCTGTCTAAAGTAGAAAACAGTTCCAGTCCCTTGGATTCCGTCTTAGATAGATTTCATTGTGCATTTCAATGGCTTCCCTGTATGAAACGGAAACCTGTCTAAAGTAGAAAACAGTTCCAGTCCCTTGGATTCCGTCTTAGATAGGTTTCATTGTGCATTTCAATGGCTTTCCTGTATGAAACGGAAGCCTGTCTAAAGTAGAAAACAGTTCCAGTCCGTTGGATTCCGTCTTAGATAGATTTCATTGTGCATTTCAATGGCTTCCCTGTATGAAACGGAAGCCTGTCTAAAGTAGAAAACAGTTCCAGTCCGTTGGATTCCGTCTTAGATAGATTTCATTGTGCATTTCAATGGCTTCCCTGTATGAAACGGAAGCCTGTCTAAAGTAGAAAACAGTTCCAGTCCCTTGGATTCCGTCTTAGATAGATTTCATTGTGCATTTCAATGGCTTCCCTGTATGAAACGGAAGCCTGTCTAAAGTAGAAAACAGTTCCAGTCCCTTGGATTCCGTCTTAGATAGATTTCATTGTGCATTTCAATGGCTTCCCTGTATGAAACGGAAGCCTGTCTAAAGTAGAAAACAGTTCCAGTCCCTTGGATTCCGTCTTAGATAGATTTCATTGTGCATTTCAATGGCTTCCCTGTATGAAACGGAAGCCTGTCTAAAGTAGAAAACAGTTCCAGTCCCTTGGATTCCGTCTTAGATAGATTTCATTGTGCATTTCAATGGCTTCCCTGTATGAAACGGAAGCCTGTCTAAAGTAGAAAACAGTTCCAGTCCCTTGGATTCCGTCTTAGATAGATTTCATTGTGCATTTCAATGGCTTCCCTGTATGAAACGGAAGCCTGTCTAAAGTAGAAAACAGTTCCAGTCCCTTGGATTCCGTCTTAGATAGATTTCATTGTGCATTTCAATGGCTTCCCTGTATGAAACGGAAACCTGTCTAAAGTAGAAAACAGTTCCAGTCCCTTGGATTCCGTCTTAGATAGGTTTCATTGTGCATTTCAATGGCTTTCCTGTATGAAACGGAAGCCTGTCTAAAGTAGAAAACAGTTCCAGTCCGTTGGATTCCGTCTTAGATAGATTTCATTGTGCATTTCAATGGCTTCCCTGTATGAAACGGAAGCCTGTCTAAAGTAGAAAACAGTTCCAGTCCGTTGGATTCCGTCTTAGATAGATTTCATTGTGCATTTCAATGGCTTCCCTGTATGAAACGGAAGCCTGTCTAAAGTAGAAAACAGTTCCAGTCCCTTGGATTCCGTCTTAGATAGATTTCATTGTGCATTTCAATGGCTTCCCTGTATGAAACGGAAGCCTGTCTAAAGTAGAAAACAGTTCCAGTCCCTTGGATTCCGTCTTAGATAGATTTCATTGTGCATTTCAATGGCTTCCCTGTATGAAACGGAAGCCTGTCTAAAGTAGAAAACAGTTCCAGTCCCTTGGATTCCGTCTTAGATAGATTTCATTGTGCATTTCAATGGCTTCCCTGTATGAAACGGAAGCCTGTCTAAAGTAGAAAACAGTTCCAGTCCGTTGGATTCCGTCTTAGATAGATTTCGTTGTGCATTTCAATGGCTTCCCTGTATGAAACGGAAGCCTGTCTAAAGTAGAAAACAGTTCCAGTCCCTTGGATTCCGTCTTAGATAGATTTCATTGTGCATTTCAATGGCTTCCCTGTATGAAACGGAAGCCTGTCTAAAGTAGAAAACAGTTCCAGTCCCTTGGATTCCGTCTTAGATAGGTTTCATTGTGCATTTCAATGGCTTCCCTGTATGAAACGGAAGCCTGTCTAAAGTAGAAAACAGTTCCAGTCCGTTGGATTCCGTCTTAGATAGATTTCATTGTGCATTTCAATGGCTTCCCTGTATGAAACGGAAGCCTGTCTAAAGTAGAAAACAGTTCCAGTCCCTTGGATTCCGTCTTAGATAGATTTCATTGTGCATTTCAATGGCTTCCCTGTATGAAACGGAAGCCTGTCTAAAGTAGAAAACAGTTCCAGTCCCTTGGATTCCGTCTTAGATAGATTTCATTGTGCATTTCAATGGCTTCCCTGTATGAAACGGAAGCCTGTCTAAAGTAGAAAACAGTTCCAGTCCCTTGGATTCCGTCTTAGATAGATTTCATTGTGCATTTCAATGGCTTCCCTGTATGAAACGGAAGCCTGTCTAAAGTAGAAAACAGTTCCAGTCCCTTGGATTCCATCTTAGATAGGTTTCGTTGTACATATATTATTCAATAACGTATGGAAAAATGTTTTATTTCGAGATACTGTTACAACTAAATAGAAGTTTGCTCAATTGCCGTAAACGAATGGTTTTCACGTGTAAAGGATGATGCAGTATACACTCAATGGACAGACAAAACATTAGAGATACCTACACAATAGCGTGTTGGTCCTCCTCTAGCGCGAATAACAGCGTGTACACACCGACGCATCGAATCCACCAGATGCCGGAGAGATTCCAGCCATGTCTGTTGCAGCATTGTCCAAAATTCCACCCGAGACGTCGTGTTGATTCAGGATCTATGTATCTGATGTTCCGCCCCAAGGCATCCCAGAGAGCTTCTACATGGTTTAAATCCGGGGACCTTGGGAGCCATTCGAGGGTTTCAGACTCAGATGAGTGTTTCTCGAGCCATGTCTGGGTGGTTGCGGCCCGGCGGGGCTGCGCATTGTCCTTCTGTAACACACCACCGGCCGCAGGATGCGCGAAGGCCATCGAAGTGTGTAGGACTGTAGGGGATAAGCCAGCACATGCTTGCAGCGCGCAGCGGTTAAGGACCTCTCCAAATACACTAAGGGACCTAATGTGTCTCATGAGGAGGCTCCCCAAACCATCACAGAGCCACCACCGCCTTGAACACAGCCTACCTGGCACAAGGGGTCCATGGCCTCATCCTGTTGATGCCACACCCGCACCCTCCCGTCAGCTCGGCACAGCTTAAAACAGGATTCATCTGACCACACGACGCGTCGCCACTGTGCAGAGGTTCAGGTTTTGATATTTCCGTCACCAAGCGAGGCGTAATATCCGATGAC